>OZ005648.1:244139635-244573525 GCA_963930645.1 Salticus scenicus
TATTTATTTATTTATTTATTTATTTATTTATTTATTTTGAAAATCAGCATCATCAAAGGCTGTTTGCATTCTTCTGTAACACTTTTTTAATCAATTAAAAATAACATTAATAACATTTTTCCAATTCATTTTTTAATATTTTTGATAAATCAATTATGATCACCTCTTCAGCAGGAAATTTACCATTCTCTACTCATTTAATGGCTTATAGAGCGCTATTATTCATCATTATTATGTTTTCTGGTCTTACAATATAATGTTTTTTCTGTTTCTTTAGTATTTTTTTATTTTTGGCAGATTTGTTGTATCTCATCATACAATTTTCGGTTAAACGATTTCAAGCTGCCATATACTTACATTTTCTGAACATGGAGTTTATTACTTCTATTTTTTTAACAAACACATATGATGTTAGTTTTCTGCGATTTAAAATTTAGAAATTTACGATAGTAAAATATTCAAATTTTACTATCTTATTGCGAAAGAAGTATAAAGTCTTTCGCAAAAAAGTAGATAGAGGCGAGTAGGAGTTCCTCAAAAAGCAAAAGAGTTGTCAGCTATTAGATTCAAATACATTTTAAAACAACTCGTATGTTATTAAATTGTGAATTTCGATAATTTGATAAATAATGTTAATAGTTATGTTACAGTCAGAATATGATATAAGGCGCTAAATAAAAGTAAACAGTTAGAAAGTATTTGTGTAATATTTAATAGAAATAATTGCAAATGAGATTTTGTTCCCTTTTAGAATTAATAAATTAATGTACCTCAGAATAATAATAAAAAAAAAAAAGCTTAAAGTTGAATTTTAGAAATTAACTAATGAGATTTTTTTTTTTTTTTTATTTAGCTTTAAGAAAAGAGATGATATTATATTTGTAATATGCATAAATTTAACTCAAGATAGCTAAAATGAGAAATATTTTTCCCGATGATATATCAATTAAAAAAAACTAATAAAAACATCATATTTCAGCTTGGATTTATTCCTGTCATTTAATTTTTAATGCAGTAACATCTTATTGTCTAACTCAGTTTCTTTCTTTCTTTTTGTGAGTTCTTTGCTTGACTTGGTCTTAACTGCTAATTAGAATGAATACATTTTTTCATCATTTCCATACAAAAAACAAAAAAACTAAAAAAAAAAAAAAAAGTAAAAAAAAAAATGTAATTATGACAAAATGAAATTAAGTTTGATTTACTGTGATTACTTAATATATTAATGAGGTACATCTCTTTCTGCATTTAGATCGTATAAAATGAGAAGCTCCTTTGCTAAAAAGAAAAAAAGAAAAAAAAAAAAAGAAAAAAAAAAAAAAGAAAGAAAGAAAAAAAAAATGCGCAGTTGTATCCAGTGACGTATTTTTTCCCTGATAGTAAAGTAAATGTAAATTTATGAGTTGTTTACATGGATGTTTAAAAACGTCTATACTTCAGAAAATACTTATTTTATTATTTCAATCAAGCTATTCTTTCCATCGTTAGTAAAACGATTTATATTAATTAATTTTTATCATCTAATTTTTGTTTTTCGGTGAATAATTAAGAAAATTTTCAAATTCAGTAGAAAATTTCTATTTAATTATCATAATTTAATTATTAATATTTATTTATTTAGTTAGTTAGTTTTAGTTCTTTATCAGGCTAAAAGTACGGGGAACTCTGGTATTTGTATAAGTTGTTTATTCTGTTTTTTTTTTTTTTTTAGCATTTTTACAAGATTTGAGGTGTGAAGAATTTGCCAAGTACAAAATCGTTGTTGCGTCCGCCTATAGATTAATCACTCTGTTAATTATTTTATAACTGTTAATTGCTGTTATAGATTAATTCGTTAGTTTGTTCATTCGTTAGATAGTTAACTAGTATAAAAAGGAGAGTTGGAGCTTGATTATTAAAACCAATAAAAAATTACAACGTTACGAACGCCGAAGAGAAAAAAAATATGGGAAAAAATATACAGATGTTTCGGTAGCCTTTAGCGTACCGTCTTCAGTGCATAAAGACCTTTATGCACTGAAGAAGGTACGCTAAAGACTACCGAAACTGCTGTATGCTTCCCATTTTATTTTATTTTTTTTTTCTTTTCGGCGTTCCTAACGTTGTAATTTTTTATTGGTTTTAATAGTTAACTAGTATGTTGGTCTGTATAAACATCTCAAGAAAGATTAATCGTAAGATAGTCGGACTAATTTTAAAATATCTCTTATGGTACTAGAAAAAGCCTTTTTCCTTTTCATCATTCTAATTTAAAAACTTCATGAGTTATTCGAAATTTACTATTTTCTCAACGGGGAACAATAAGGAAAAATTTCGCGTAAACCTGCATTCTAAAATTTATCGTCATCGTAGAGGTATCGAATTGGTTGTAAAAGGCCATTTTTCATGCTGGCGTAACTATCACTAACTATGAATATTCTATTTTGTCAACTTCGTAAATTGCAATTTTCTGAAAATAGGAGAATAGGGGAAAATTCAACTTTATTATGAGAAATATTTTCATCGTAATGATGTCAGACAAGTTTTACAATATCATTTTTGAAAGTGGCATGAACATCGTTAACTATGAATATTTTAATTTGAAAACTTCGTAAGTTATACGAAATTTATGATTTATCATGGAAAAATTGGTCAAAATATCGCATAAACGTACCTAATGAGAATTATTGCATTGGAAATAATATGGAATAATATGAAAACTGAAACATGAAACTAATCCTAGTAAAATCAATCAGCAGATTAGAATAAAAGTAAAAGTATCGATTCGGATGTAGGGTAGCCTAGTGAGTAGTAAATTTCAATCTTGACCATGCCGAGTGATCGGGTGACTTGTCGTATCTCTATGCTTCTTATACAGATAGAAAGTCATGCAATTTTCGGTTAATTAATTTCAAGCTGCCAATACTTACATTTTCTAAACAAGAAGTTTATTACCATTAGTTTTTAATAGGCACCTATGATGTTCGTTTTGTGCGTTTTAAATTATGGAAATTTACACTAATAAAGTATTAGTATAAAATCTTTAGCAGAAAGTGGATAGGGGCAAATAGGGGCTCCTCAAAAAGCGGAAAAGTTGGCAGTTATAAGATTTAAATACGTTTTAAAACAATCTTTATATTATTAAATTGTGAATTTTGATGTTTTGATCATAGCCTCCTAAACTAGATGCCTGTCGCGTGGTTCGGAAGCTTGCAACAGTTGAAGCGGTAGACAGCACCACCTGGTACAGATTGCAGGACTGTGTTATTCAACTGTCACCAATAATTTTAAGAAATGATATATGATATATATAATCGACGTTTCTTCGATTCTATTCGTCTTTTATGTATATCATATCCATTTTTATAAAATTTTGAAGCTGTTGAATGAAAAATTCTCGCAATCTATACCAGGTGGCGCTGTCTACCGCTTCAACAGTTGCCAAGTTTCCGAGCCACGCGACAGGCATCTAGTTTAGGAGGCTATGGTTTTGATAAATAACATTAATAGTTATATTACAGTCAAAATATGATATAGGGGTGCTAAAAAATGTAAGCAATTAGAAAGTGTTTGTCTAATATTTATCTGAAAAAATATTGCAAATGAGATTTCGTTCTCTTTTAGTATTAATAAATTAAAACAATTAATTTTATGGTGCCGCACATTTTTAAATAATTCAGGCTAAAAGATGATTTTTAGAAATAAGCAACTTATAAATCAGATTTTTTTTTTTTTTTTTTTTTTTTTAATTAAGCTTTAATAAAAGAGATGATGTTACATTTGTAACATGCATAAATGTAACTCAAGGTAGTTAAAATGAGCAATATGTTTCCCGACGATATATTAATTTTTTAAAAATAAAAAACTAATAAAAACATTTTATTTCTACTTGGATTTATTTATATCATTTAAAATAATTTTTATTGTACGTAATATCTCATTGTCCAACACAGTTTTTTTTTTTTTTTTTTTTTTTTTTATGAGTTTTTTGCTTGACCCGATCTTAACTTCTAATTAGATTGAATACTATTTTTCATTATTTCATTCAAAAAACCAGGGTAAAAAAGTTTTAAATATATATACGTATATATATATAGTTATGACAAAATAAAATTGAGTTCGATTTACTGTGATTACTTAATATATTAATGTGGTACATCTCGTTCTGCATTTAGATCGTAAACAATTAGAAGCTCTTTTACTAAAAAGAAAAAAAAAATGTGCAGTTGTTTTCAGTGAAGCATTTTTTTCTCTACTAGTAAAATAACTGTAATTTTACGGGTTGTTTACTTGTTTACATGAATGTTTAAAAACGTCTAGACTTTTTTATCGTCTAATTTTTATTTTTCAGTGAACAATTAAGAAATTTTTCATGTTTAGTACAAAATTTCAATTTAATTATGATAATTTATTTATATTTATTTTTCTTTCAATTAATTTTTTTTTTTTTTTTTTTTTTTTTTTTTAGTTCTTTATCAGGCTACAGGTACTGGGAACTTTGTTATTTGTGAAATTATTTTATACTACTTTTTTTTTTCTTTTAACGCTTTTACAAGTTTTGAGGTGTGGGGAATTTGCCAAGTACTATACAAAATTGTTGTTGCGTCCGTCTATAGAATTATCAATCACTTTGTTAATTAATTTATAATAGTTAATTTCTTATAGACTAATTCATTAGTTTATTCATTCGTTAGATATTTAGTTAGTACGTTAGTCTGCATAAACAATATCTCAAGAAAGGTTAATCGTATGGTAGTCGGACTACTTTTAAAATATCTCTTATGATAATAGCAAGAGCCCCAACTCATTTTCCTCATTCTAATTTGAAAACTTCGTGAGTTATTAAAAATGTACAACTTTCTCAGCAAAAATCAATAAGGAAAGTTTTCGCATAAACCTGCATTATAAGATTTATATATATCGTAAAATAATCGAATCGGTTGTAATATACCATTTTTCATGCTGATGTGAATATCACTAACTATAAATATTCTACTTTTACAACTTCGTGAATTAAAATTTTCTTAAAATAGGAGAATAGGGTTAAATTTTGCATAATTATGAGAAATATTTTCATTCTTAACGATGCCAGACCAGTTTTAAAATATCATGTATGAAAGTAGTATGAGCATCATTAACTATGAATATTTTAAATTGGAAACTTCGTAGCTCATACGAAATTCAAGATTTGCCATGGGTGAATTGATCAAAATATCGCATAAACATGTCTAATGAGGGTTTTTCTAATTGGAAATAATATGGAATAATATGAAAACTGAAACATGAGACTAATCCTAATAAAATTAATCAGCAGATTAGAATAAAAATAAAAGTAACGGTTCGGATTTAGGGTAGCCTAGTGGGTAGTAAATTTTAATCTTGACCATGCTGAGTGAACGGACGACTTGATATTTCTCAGCATGAATATAGTATAAATATTGTATAAATTTATACAGTATATATATACTGTATAAATTTATGAAAATAAATAACTAATGGAGAACTAAGCCGAGTAAGCTACGCCTGTGGTAGTTAGATTTTCTATCTCCTTAGCCTAAGTGTCATTAAATCTTTGTTTTGTTTTCTTGTAAATAAGTTTTATCAAAGCATATTTATTGAATAAATATGCTTCAAAAAATATTTATTGAATTTACTTTTTAAAAATCTATAAAAAAACTTACTTCAAAATTTCTATACTTTACTATTTTAAATTAGTTTTCATATTATTTCCCGAAATCAAAATGTTTAAAAAATAAAGTAAAATTATCACCTCACAATTATCAAACATATGAGTTTCCAAGGCAAACTGCCGTGAACTAGACTATTATCACAAAATAATTAATATATATATATATATATATATATATATATATTGATAATTTTTAAAATGCAGTAAATCCGAGCAACAGATTTAAAATCACTGAAACCACATAGACCAATAAGAATAAAATTTCTAATTTATAAATATATATAGGACGAGTGTAAAATATAACCACAAATCAATATAGCCATATATTATTAACTAAATTCCGGTACTGTACCATCAGTAATTTCCTAATAATTAAAATATTGATTTAAAGACATACATAATAATTATGAATAATAACTTTGGAATCGCTCACCATAAATTCGGAAAATATGTCTATGAAATTATTGTGTAACTACATAATTATCCGTTTATGTAAATTTATCTTGCACAATTTTCATAGTCAAACTTCTTTTTTCATTTTGTTTGATTTTAGTTTGATTTTATAATTTTTTTTTTCTGATGAAGTGTGTATTTTCGTTTTCCCAAAAATCGAGTACTAAAAGCGATTTTTGAACTGAGGATTTACAAATGCTATTTTTAGTCAATTATTATTTTTTGTCGAAATCGATAATTTTTTTTTTTTTTTTTGTTAATAATGTGGTTTTACAAATAAATAAATACGTTATATTGATTTCCTAAAACTAACGTCATATGATCTATAAATCTCAGATGATTTATATATCCAAAATTATTAAAGTTTAGAATGTTTAACTAAATAAAACATAGCAATACAGTAGAGAAAGAGAGAGAAAAGTGAAAAAAGGAATGGAGCATTTCTGGTGAAAGATCTTTAACTCTCAGTGAAGCATGTTCACTAATATATTTTATTTTCGTTTTCTAATATTCTTCCATTCATGTACATCTGAAAAGAATTTATTAATACATCTAGTAAAATGATCAGAATTAGGATTGAGTAAATTATTATACACGGCGATTGTTGTTATTTTTGACTATATAAATCGTGGAATAGAATTTTGTCTTCGTAAAAGATCTTTAATTCAGGCACTTTACCGCCATCTCTTATCAAAAATTTCAGTTATTCTTCTTTCTAAAATAAAATATTCTAATACACATCCGTAGATTCAACAAGTGAAAATACACTTAGTTATTTCTCCGAAAACTTACACCGAATTTTTTTAAATAGTTAAAACTTATCAAAAGAATAAAAATTTATATTCATTATCTTCAGTTTCCTTATGCGAAATTTTGTATTTTTCTACTAAGTCATTTTCCTGAACGAAAACGTAGCAACAATTTAAAGAAGTAATGACAATGATAATCCTTACTTAAAAAAATAAATAAATAAAACTGTTAAATTTGTTTTGTGTACTTTTTGTACATCATTTGGAAAAAAAAAATAATAGATAACAAAATTCCCATTTAGTGCATATTATTTAAATCAATTGAAATAATATTGGGGAAATATTGACCAAATCATTTAGAGTGTACACTCATAACCATAACGTACTAAGATAAATCACGGTTAAATTTTAATTTCAAAACTATAATGCTGTTACATGTTTTTACACACACACACACACACACACACACACACACATATATATATATATATATATTATATATATATATATATATATATATATTAGAATTATTCTAGTAATAAATTATAAATATTTGCTTTCAAATTAATTTCATAAGGCAAAATTATATTAACAAAAACTGACGAAATAGTATATCCTTTATTTAAAAATATGTATATATATATGTATTAACTGTGTATATATATATATATATATATATATGTTAGAAATTCGGCTCTACAATGTCTAATAATGTTTTAAATTATTTCATAATCTTTGTAGTGTGTGTGTTTTCTTTAATAATTTGTTTTTGAAGAAAGAAATGAAACTTTAAATTGGAGATTCTATCACTTTTTGAAGAAATAAAACTATAGATCAATGTTCTCATCTTTATCCGACGTCTGTGTACCAATGGTTCAATAATATTCCAACTTCCAACATCAATAAATTTTTGATTATTTATATGGTGAGATGATGTGTATAACTTTTTTTACTTATATTTTTAATAACTACTTTTTACTAAAGAAAAATATGCATTTTAAATATATAATTTATTTCATAATGGGGTAGTTAACTGGGTAAACCCTGGTACCATTCGACGATTGTCACAGTAGCTGTGGCTCTTATCTATGGAATAACATTCGTTATTTATGCATTTATCTAGCGGACTTTGCTCACTCACTGGTTACTATGTTTGCATGAATCACTTATAAATATAGAATCTTAATAAATATAATTCTGAAAAGAAAATTCAATGTATTCAGTCAAATCCTGCTGTAGGGTCGTCATTGTTTTCGACAGCGTCTTCTCTGTCCACAATATTTTGCACTGTTAAAAATGGTTTCTCAAAAATGAGCAAAGTTTTCTCAAAATAGCTCCGAAATAATGCATACTTAAATTTGAAAATCTCATGTACTCATTTTTGAGTATACTGATATGCTCAAAAATGGGATTGACCACTAAGAATCCCAATATCTCCACTTTTAAGCATGTCAATATACTCAAAAATGAGTACACAGGTTTTAAAATTTAAGTATATATTGTTTCGGAACTATTTTGAGACAATTTTGCTCATTTTTGAGAAACCATTTTTAACAGTGTGAGTTCGAGTCTTCAATGCCACTTTACCTGGGAGCGCTGCGTGTACGCAAAAAGAATTAAAACATGACAGGAACCTCGGTTGGGGGTCTGCACAGCCTTCGGTAGCATATTCTCCACTTGCACTATTTCGAGTACTTACGTTTCTAAAAATATGGTGGTTAAAAGAATGCGTTACAATTATAACAAGGCGCAGTAAACTTTGGATAAAATCTTAAAGCGATAGGTTCTTTAAAATGAAAAGTAGACTACAGTAAATAAAATACACATATGTTCTATAAAAGTTAATTTATTTTTTCAAGTTTTATAATAACAAAAAAAAAGAGAGAAATTAATATAATTAATAAAAAAATACCTTTTTTAATTTAAGTAATTCAATTAATTAATTAAATAGAATTTCCCGTTTTCTTTTAAAATCAAAACTGATTCATTAAATAGCATTTCACTGTCTTTTAATAGAAGCATTTTTTTTCCTCAGAGTAAAATAAAGCAATTTTTATATCGGGGTTTTTGAAAAGTAATTTTATTTATACTTCTTCCCCTAAAGAACTAAATCATTTTCGCTATAATTTATTTATTTGAAAATGTAATTAAAACTAATATATGTGAAGATGCTTCTTCACACTTCACACAATAATCCTTAAAAGTGATTATGACAATATGCATGTTTGTCTTTCTGTTAGTCTACCTGTCTGCTATCTAATTTCCGTTGATGTTTAGAATAGAATGCCTTGAAATGAGTATATAATATTAAAGCTCACTGTGTTTTCTAGTGAAAATGGTATAAATACTGCAACTAGTTCGAATACAGAGATTCAAAAAAAATTTCCGATGTATTACGGTTTATGAAACGTATATTTTAAAAGAACATTTTACTGTTTTTATACTACATACAACATAACGAAATTGATATATATATATATATATTTTTTTTTTTTTTTACTGTATACCAAATCAATTTTCCCGTAAAAAAAGGCTGTGATTAGCGTAATTGATTGGTTTACGGGAACTCCCAAAGTTGTTTTAATTCATTATGAGATATCAGGGGAAATCATACAATATAATTTTTCCGTATAGTAAGGATATTTTTTTTCCTTTGTATAACATACGGAGTTTATGCAAAGTTTAGACATAAAAGCAATCTTTAAAATACTTTACCTTTAGAAATAAAGCTAGGGGAAGCCGGGGTAATAAGAGACAGGGGTTATAAGAGACGCAGTCAAAAAAAACTCCAAAAAATATACTTAGACAACTTTAAAAATATGTAATATTAAGTATCATGTGTATTCTTTACTACAATATACTTATTGAGAAGTTTATATCACATTTTGAATTTCTTTTTATACGATGAAAAAAACCTTCACTTTGAACTTACCGTAAAAGTTCGTGACATTTTCTACATTTTTTGTAATTTTTTTTTGCGGGTTAGATGTTTGGGATTTATTAATGTGTAACCTTTTGACCAAGACTATGACTTTTGTTGTACAATTTTTTAAAACCTTTAAAGCATTCTTCATTTACATGTTCTAGGCATGTTTCTTATTACCCCATTTTTATTATTTGTGGGGGTAATAAGAGACATGAGTCTCTTATTACCCCCACTGTTAATTCCTGTGCCCCTCCACCCCCACCCCCCCATTGTAGTTCCTGTTAATTCTGCTGACTAGTTTACGAGGAGTTTACCTAGTGTTAGGCCTAGTCTAAGTTTACCGAGAGAACTTTTAAGCTATTGTATAGCTTTTATCGCGGGCTTTGAGCGCGGCGACCGAATCAAAAAATTCCGTAACGAAAAAAAAACCTAACACAGTTCGGCAGACTTCGGTAGACTTCGGCTGTACGAAGCTCGCACAAATCGAGACGAGCTGCTCCGAAATCGGACGAATACGTAAGCAGCTGTTTGTGAGAAAGTATATAGGTGTATAGGTATCTATCATCTATGTACAACAGTGAATAGCTGTACGCGTAAAATTTGTGTATAAAGTAGATCAGATAAAACTTGAATATCCCCATTCGACTTGCAGGCCTTTCAAACCTATCAAATACCTTTTCTCTATTAAAATTTGTTTTATATCGGTCACCACGCTCAAAAAGTGTAACTTGAATTAATATCAAAGAAAAAACTTGAGTATCCCCATTCGACTTGCAGGCCTTTAAAACCTATTAAAATACCTTTTCTCTATTAAAATTTGTTTTATTATCATTATTGTTATCTTATTCATTAATATCAAAGAAAAAACTTGAATACCCCCATTCGACTTGCAGGCCTTTAAAACCTATTAAATACCTTTTCTCTACTAAAATTTGTTTTCTTATCGGTCACCACGCTCAAAAAGTGTAACTTGAATTAATATCAAAGAAAAAACTTGAATATCCCCATTCGACTTGCAGGCCTTTAAAACCTATTAAATACCTTTTCTCTATTAAAATTTGTTTTCTTATCGGTCACCACGCTCAAAAAGTGTAACTTGAATTAATATCAAAGAAAAAACTTGAATATCCCCATTCGACTTGCAGGCCTTTAAAACCTATTAAATACCTTTTCTCTATTAAAATTCGTTTTCTTATCGGTCACCACCCTCAAAAAGTGTAACTTGAATTAATATCAAAGAAAAAACTTGAATATCCCCATTCGACTTGCAGGCCTTTAAAACCTATTAAATAACTTTTCTCTATTAAAATTTGTTTTCTTATCATTATTGTTATCTTATTCATTAATATCAAAGAAAATCCTTGAATATCCCCATTCGACTTGCAGGCCTTTAAAACCTATTTAATACCTTTTCTCTATTAAAATTTGTTTTCTTATCGGTCAACACGCTCAAAAAATGTAACTTGAATTAATATCAAAGAAAAAACTTGAATATCCCCATTCGACTTGCAGGCCTTTAAAAACTATTAAATACCTTTTCTCTATTAAAATTTGTTTTCTTATCGGTCACCACGCTCAAAAAGTGTAACTTGAATTAATATCAAAGAAAAAAACTTGAATATCCCCATTCGACTTGCAGGCATTTAAAACCTATTAACTACCTTTTCTCTATTAAAATTTGTTTTCTTATCATTATTGTTATCTTACCGTTATTGTTATCTTATTCATTAATATCCAAGAAAAAACTTGAATATCCCCATTCGACTCGCAGGCCTTTAAATCCTATTAAATACCTTTTCTCTATTAAAACTTGTTTTCTTATCTGTCACCCCGCACAAAAAGCGTAACTTGAATTAATATCAAAGAAATAACTTGAATATCCCCATTCGACATGCAGGCCTTTAAAACCTATTAAATACCTCTTCTCTATTAAAATTTGTTTTCTTATCGGTCACCCCGCTAAAAAAGCGTAACTTGAATTAATATCAAAGAAAAAACTTGAATATCCCCATTCGATTTGCAGGCCTTTAAAACCTATTAAATACCTCTTCTGTATTAAAATTTGTTTTCTTATCGGTCACCACGCTCAAAAAGTGTAACTTGAATTAATATCAAAGAAAAAACTTGAATATCCCCATTCGACTTGCAGGCCTTTAAAACCTATTAAAATACCTTTTCTCTATTAAAATTTGTTTTCTTATCATTATTGTTATCTTATTCATTAATATCAAAGAAAAAACTTGAATATCCCCATTCGACTTGCAGGCCTTTAAAACCTACTAAATACCTTTTCTCTATTAAAATTTGTTTTCTTATCGGTCACCACGCTCAAAAAGTGTAACTTGAATTAATATCAAAGAAAAAACTTGAATATCCCCATTCGACTTGCAGGCCTTTAAAACCTATTAAAATACCTTTTCTCTATTAAAATTTGTTTTCTTATCATTATTGTTATCTTATTCATTAATATCAAAGAAAAAACTTGAATATCCCCATTCGACTTGCAGGCCTTTAAAACCTACTAAATACCTTTTCTCTATTAAAATTTGTTTTCTTATCGGTCACCACGCTCAAAAAGTGTAACTTGAATTAATATCAAAGGAAAAACTTGAATATCCCCTTTCGACTTGCAGGCCATTAAAACCTATTAAATACCTTTTCTCTATTAAAACTTGTTTTCTTATCTGTCACCCCGCTCAAAAAGCGTAACTTGAATTAATATCAAAGAAATAACTTGAATATCCCCATTCGACTTGCAGGCCTTTAAAACCTATTAAATACCTCTTCTCTATTAAAATTTGTTTTCTTATCGGTCACCCCGCTCAAAAAGTGTAACTTGAGTTAATATCAAAGAAAAAACTTGAATATCCCCATTCGATTTGCAGGCCTTTAAAACCTATTAAATACCTCTTCTGTATTAAAATTTGTTTTCTTATCGGTCACCACGCTCAAAAAGTGTAACTTGAATTAATATCAAAGAAAAAACTTGAATATCCCCATTCGACTTGCAGGCCTTTAAAACCTATTAAAATACCTTTTCTCTATTAAAATTTGTTTTCTTATCATTATTGTTATCTTATTCATTAATATCAAAGAAAAAACTTGAATATCCCCATTCGACTTACAGACCTTTAAATCCTACTAAATACCTTTTCTCTATTAAAATTTGTTTTCTTATCGGTCACCACGCTCAAAAAGTATAACTTGATTTAATATCAAAGGAAAAACTTGAATATCCCCTTTCGACTTGCAGGCCTTTAAAACCTATTAAATACCTTTTCTCTATTAAAATTTGTTTTCTTATCGGTCACCACGCTCAAAAAGTGTAACTTGAAATTATATCAAAGAAAAAACTTGAATATCCCCATTCGACTTGCAGGCCTTTAAAAACCTATTAAAATACCTTTTCTCAAAAAATAGAGTTAGATCATTCAAATTTGGTACATCGAGGTTTTCGATACCTACAAATCGATTGCGGATATTTTTGATATATTCTCATTGCGGATATATTCTCATTTATTCAATAAAAGAAAAAAATTTGTTTTCTTATCGGTGACCACGCTCAAAAAATGTAACTTGAATTAATATCAAAGAAAAAAAAAATACTGCATAAATAAAATAAATAAATATTTATAATTGCATAAGTTGATAAAAAATGCTATGCAATAGCTTTACCGCGGCAGTCCTCGAGTGCCACACGTATTTTTTTTTTTTTTTTCACTTTAAATCAAAAAGCAGTTTTACTCATTAGGCTAGACCATATTTAAGGTTTATGATTATGTAAATTTACGTTTAGAATGTCTATAAGTTAGTATTTAGTCAATAATACTTCATTACATAATAAATAAATTCATTTATAATTACTAGAAATTTTTTTATAACATTTTGTTCGCTTGTATACACTTCAAAGATACGGTTTTTTGGCTATTTTCGACTACACTTTAGAAAATGCGTAAAATATTTTCTGCCCACTTTAAAAATTATATTGATGTTTTTGGTTAATCCCTAGGTTATGTTGATTATGTAGAACTATCATTAAGTTCAATATTATATTATTTAAGGCTTAATATTAAAAGAAATGAATTTCACAAACACATTTATGACAGTTAATTTTCGAGAAAACATATTTCTTGAATGGTTGTAAATAATAAAAATTAAAAACTATTGGCTGATTCAGAATTGTTTCCAGGTGTCTTTTATTACCCACATGATTTTACATTGCTATATATGGACAGTTACAAGCCTGGTCTCTTATTACCCCACGCGGGGTTATTAGGAACAAGGATTTAATGAAAATTTAAATGTTTTTTTAAACAAAAAATCTAAGTTCAAAAATCACCTAAAAAATCAAGAGGAGTCCATTTAACGAAATTAATACGACACATTTATTTTAAGTTATTTAGATTAACAGTATATATTTTATTAATATTTTTTGTCTCTTATTACCCCTTTTGTCTCTTATTACCCCGGCTTCCCCTATACAGATGCTTTTATGAGACCCTTGATCGCATATCTAAAGTTTAAAAAAAAAAAAAAAATATTTTGTAGACTTCCTGTTTTAAAGCAAAATCCTACAAAGGCAATCACTACAGAAGAGATACAGAATTGTAACATTTTTTTCCCTTTAAAATAAATAAAAAGGCATTAAATTAATTTCGGAGAGTTCTCTTCCTTCTCAATTAAAAAAAAAAAAGTTCTGTAAGGTATCATCATGGAGGTAAATATACAGAAGGTTAAATGATTCAACGGCTATGTAAAGATGGGAAGTCTTTCCAATCTATGCGAACGGTATTATTTTTCGCTCTTGTTATGCGGACACACATACGAACATTGTGTCTTATATATAACAGAATTTTTTAGCCCTTGAAATTTGAATTTTTCGTAAAGTTTATTGCACATAATATATATATATATATATATATATATATATATATATATATATATACTAGTTCTCATAATTATAAGGACACCCGTTTTTCTATATTAACTAAACACTGAACACTATTATTTAAACAAACATATTTTTTATTAATTTGAATTTCATTAATAGACTGTATTTTAAAAGTTTTATCTTAAAAAACTTTAAATACGGTCAAAAAGATGATTTTTTAGGTGTTCACAATTATAAGGACAGCTCGAATCTTAGTAATTTTTTTTCGGTTATTCTTTAAATTAATATTTTATGGGGGCTCTGTTTAGGGTGAAACAGTCAGACATTCTCTCGGATATATATATAATTTTTTTTAATATTCAGTTTCAATATCATTTCATAACAGCATAGACGATATTCTGAATACATTTAAACTATTTAAAATTGCTTTCCACTTCCATGCACTTTTCTAATATGATAAGTTAAGGTTTTTTCAACTTTTAGGCCACGGGAAAGGCAATAATACAGAAGTCTCTTTCTTCAAACTATTTTCTATTGCTCTAGAAGTAGAGCAAAAATGTAAGTCTTGTTGAAAAAAAAATATTATTACCCCCCGAAATCTAATAAAAATCTGAGAATTCCACGTTTAAAATTTGCGGATATTCTCTTGATGTTCATAATAATAGAAAGAATTACTAAATTCATTCTGCCTTCAGTAGAAACAGCTCCCCAGAGCACCATAGATCCACCTTTAAAATGCCCGATTCATATCTGCCTTTAAAAAATCTACTCTGTCTTTCGCTATCTTCAGATCGTGCCAGTAACTGTTAAAACCATTTGGTTAATCAAGAATAAAATGTTTTTCATCCAAAAATGCAACATTTTACAATTTAATACTGTCTTTATTCAACTTTAACACAGACGTTCTTTCCCCCATTAAATGCTTATTGATAATTACAGGTTTTTTATTCATTTTAACATATTATTAATTATTTTAAACATGCATAAATGTGGACCCCGACCTTTCGTTAAAAATTACGAGCAAATTCAGCTGCAGTCATTATGAGTAGAACAATAAGAGGAATGGGCGACTAGAACGAGGCGGAGTTTCCTTTTAAAACAGGAATTTTCCTTTTCGTTTCCTTTTGTTTGTGGGGAAAAGCTGCGCTATGATTGGCTATAGTCCTTTATTTGTGGGGTAAATTAAGACTCCTATAGGTTAAATTTCATCATGACGTCAAATGACGACAGAAAGTCAAGTCGTCAATTATGAGTCTTCGATCTCTGTAAAACAATTCTGATTTTGCATCTGATCTCTCTCCTGTCGAACCAGCAGTTCAACGTTTGATCACATTTCCTTCAGCAATTTTAGATCTTCGAATTTCATTAGAAATTCGGCGGATTGAAATTATCTTTCCACTTAAAAAACACATTTATCATACTTCACTACATGAACGTTATTTTTTTTCGAGGAATTATCAGTAATGTTCGTCCAAGAAAAAATGAAGGCTTATATATAAATTAATCTAGCCCAGTAGTTAACAAACTCGCATGCCAACTGTAATTTATTCGCTAGTAAGTTAAATAAAATGAAAAAATCTTGATCGTCTCTATAATTATGAACATCTAAAAACGCGGAGAAAAAAATATTTTGCACTATTTTTTATTAATTTTGTTTCGTATTAAAAACATTATAGTAGTTTTGGTTTTTAGAATACTAGATATATTAAGTGCACTTAGTATAATCTTGTTCACAATTATTTTTACATTAGTTATTTCAAAACATAAAGTGTCCTTATAAATATGAGAAGGAGTGTATATATTGTGTCAATAAATAAAAGTTTAATTTTTCTTCTTCTTCTTCTTCTTATCATTATTATTATTGCTTTCAACTTTATATTAAATATTTAAAAAAATTAAGTGATTATGAGGGTTAATATCACTTAATATCAGTTAATATCATTTCCACCAATTTAAATAATTTAATATAAATGATTAATTAAGATACTTTGAATTATTAACCCTCTTTTGGTTTAAACAAGAACGAAAAATCATGCGGTATGCACCGATTATTAACACTTTCCAAATGTCCGTTCTTATTGCATTGTACAATTTTTAACGTTCTTTGCCTACTTTATAACACAAGTGACAGAAAGGCATACAGATAGACTAACTGAATTCATAATACCTCTTAAACATTGTTGCAAAGTATTAAAAAAGATTAACACAAAAGGAAATGCATATCTTAGATTCTAATTGCAACCCTTAATGTATCTGAATATTTTAGTGTAGCCCTGTGAATCTGAAGAATATCAATATCTTATTCGATAAAAAACATTATTTTTGCATATTACCAATAAATGTCATTTTATTTTTTTATAATTATTGCAGTAGAAAGCTATTTAAATGTGATTTCTAAAAATGCCTAACCTTCGTCAATGCATTGGAATTTTTTTTTTTCTTCTTCTTTCAGTCTTCCTATACACAAACCATTTGGGCAGAACCTATTAATGCCATTTTAAATAGGGAACATTTTATAGTGAACTTCAATAACATATATCATTTTTTAAAAATTCTGAAAATATTTACGGAACGCTAGAGGCAGGCAGACGGACAGACAGCTACACAATTTCAAACCATGTTCACACTTAAAAACTGTTAGAAAGTGTTATAAACGATTAAAATAAACTAAAATGCAATTTCAGCAAATTTCGAATAATAGCTCTTAATGTTACTTAATATTACTTTCTGCTATATTCAATAGAAGAAAGTATTGGATTCATAAAAATTTTCGACGTCGGGTTTTTGATGGATTTACACGTTTTGAGAGCTGTAGAACACGATTTGACCATTTTTAGAAAATGTCTGTCTGTCTGTCTGTGTGTGTGTGAGACAAAATTTGTGGCGACTGTATCTCAGGTACTACTGCACAGAATTTCATACAAATTGGTATGCAGTTGCACATTGATATAAATTAGTGCCTATCAACTTTTGGTAAAAATTGTGCAACAGCTTGCGTTGCCATCCCGCTTTTTCTAAATTTTTAACATGGTGGTATAGGACAAAATTTTGTATAAATGTGCATGAAGAGAATTATTTTTCAATAATTATTATGAAATTTAAAAGAATTATTTGTAATAGAGACAGTCAACTAGGAAAGAAAAAAGTGTACGTAGGAGCCTTGCCTTCCCTCCAGGGAGGGGAATTCCCACCTCGAGGGGAGTAAATTTTCATGATGGGTTGGAATCTTTCAAAAAAGCTCGTCAATACCTTTAAAACGAATGGTTGAACCATCGGTCTGCGATAATTTAAAATAAAGTTATTGATTTTTTTTTTCATTTTTAACAAATATGTATATATATATAGATATATATAAATGATAGATAACATAATAAAATTTAATCTTAAAATTTAGCAATTAATAGATCTAAAACAATACCAACACACAACAATATAGAACTGAATTTAACTAAGAGGAAAGACTGACACAAAATTTTTGCGATTTAGATTAAGAACCAGTAAGAGACAATAATAACTTAAAGTACTTACACCGACATGAATGATAATAAGAAAGGACCATTAAACTTGATAACAGAGAAAACAAATAATTAACCACAGAATTAATTGGATAAAAATGCTTAAAATTAGAAGTAAACTCATCAGGGGGCGAGTACTTCATAAAGCTGTGAAAGTTGCATCGATTTCGTAAAACAATATAGCTAATCATAGCAAGTTATACCATTTCAAGCCCCGATCGATGCAGAAAAACCATATAGAATGAGAAATTAAGTGAATTATTAAATGAAATATTAAATTAAAACAAGGATTAAATAAAATCTTCATGGAAACAAGAGAGAAAACTAGAAAGAAGCATTGTAGCTACATGTATAACAGTTAGCACAAACTGGATGATGCCAACAAAAAATGAAATTAAAAATAAAAGTTTTGCAAAAACCGATTAATCGAATGAACTTCAGAGCATTTTCATTAACGATAAAATACACAGAGTAATTATTAAGTGAGTTAGTCAAAATGTATTTTAAAGTTAATTAAAGTTTAATCTAGATAGAGATAATTTAAATTGTACGTAAAACAATATTCATTAAACCATTCAAGGAAAGGTGTAAAGAAAAAATGCATAAGTCAGCAGTCAGCAAGCGCCATCTAGAGGTTAGCTAAATAAACAATAAGTCAGTTAAATAATTTCGGGATAAAAAACGAAAGCGATAAGGAGTATTTAAGAACTATTAAAGCAAGAATAAGAGAATTTTTGGCACCAAACAAATAATAAGAGTTATAAGTTGTAGAACCTGTTAATGTTAAACCTAAAATAATTAAGCTGAGAGTTGAACTTAATAATATTAACTCAAAATTAATTAAACTTAAAGTCAAAGTATTAAGAAGAATTAATAACATAGTATTAAGAAGAATTAAATGTTAAGTTGTAAAAAGACTCATTCACAAGCAAAAATCTCAAAGAGCACACATGTAAGGATAAGCATTACAAGGCAGTCATCAATAATTAAAGTTATTAATTTAAATGTGAAGTTTTTTTATTTTTTTTTTTTTTTTTAATTATTTTTGTTATAAAATTGGATAGCATGTTTAAACTAAACAAGGGAAGACACTAGTAGCCAGATGCACACAATTAAATTTAACGAGAAAAGAGTTCAAATTTCATAGTATCAACCAGTAAAAATAAGAAGAATGTAATATATATATATATATAAATGTAATATTGAAAATAAAATTGACTTTTTTTACTTTCTCTTACCCATAGGGTCGAGAAAGTATTGTTTTAGGGTTAAATTTTCGAACGTGAGTTTTTGTTATATTTACATGTTCTAAGATCCCTTGAATACGAGAACCATGTTTTTAGCGAATGGTCTGTGTGTATGTGCATCTTTTATCAGCATACCTCAAGAACAAATAGTAGCAGAAACTCCAAACTCGGTATTCTAAATGTGTATCATATAGGGATGCTACACTAAGCTTTTCGTTGAGATGAAGCAAATGGTTCGTGTACAGGGACACTCAAAAGTATTCGAATACATTACGTCTATGGGGGAAATTACAGGTATGTAGAGTTTAACATCTATAGAGTGCACTAAACCAATAGAAACGAATATATATTTTGTGTAATAGAGGTAGTCAACTAGTAAAAAAAAAATTGTGTATGTAGGAGCCTCGCCTCCACCCTGGAGGGGAACTCGCCCCTCGAGGGGGTAAATTTTTATGATGGATATCTTTCAAAAGAGCTCGCCAATACCTTTCAAACGAATGGTTGAACCATCGATCTGTGATAATTTAAAATAAAGTTATCAATTTTTTTTTTTCATTTTTAACAAAAAAAAAAAAAAAAAGATTCCTTAAATGTAATATTGCGAATAAATTCAACATTTTTTTGGATATTGAGTGTTATACTACTTCTCTAATATGGAAACCGTGTGCATTATCATGGAAGATAATTTTTTTAACAAATAATTTTAATAAATTATTTTTATTGGGTGAATTTGTATAGGAAAATATAGAAGAAAGTCGTGTGGCGGCCACAACACACTAGTTATTTGTTTTTAGTGGATGTGCTTTAATAATAATATTTTACCATTTCCAGGAAAACTGTTCGGGAATTGAAATAAATTCCTCATAGAGATATGGAAAATGATGTATGTTTTAAGCTAAATATTCATCGTTTGTATTTTGTACATTAATGGAACGGGGATTGAGGGGGGCCGTAGCCTTCCTTACACAGAACTAATTATCATATAAAACTCTTCCTAAGCCTAATTTAATTATTTAACAAAGGTTTACATAACAGTACTCGTGATCTTACCTCTTAATCTCCAACCTGTATTTATAGTATAAAATTTCAGGGTAAGCGAAACTAGTGTCAGTGACACACCAGATTATTGTTATTTCATTTTATTTTATTTTATTTATTATTTATTTATTTATTGTTATACTACTTTTCTAATATGGAAATCGTCTGCATTACCATGGAAGAAATTATTTTTAAATAATAATTTCAATAAATTATTCTAACTGAGTGAATTTGTATAGAAGAAAGTCATGTGGTGGCCACAAGATGCTAGTTTTTGTGTGGTCTTGTAAAACTTAATGCTAATCATACTAGAATTCTATAGAAAGCATTCTTTTGTTCATACGAATAACATATTGCAATTTCATAAAGATCTGTGCAAATTAAAGTTTTTAAAATTGCTTTATAAAAATATCTCTCATTGAAAGCAATGCTTTGGAATACTTTAGGGTGTCCCTTTACACAAACCAGTTGTGGTACTCACTGCACTTTAACATCCGATAGTGAACTTGAATAACACTTATCAGTTTCATGAAATTTCATGAATATTTACGGGAATTAGAGCACGGACACACCAGCCAGACGGACAAACCGAAATCTTTAACACTTTTCAACCTTAATATTAATGGAAGACTTGGTGTGGTATTATAAAAACAGAGCAAACAACAACGCATAGAATGCCAAATAGGAAAGCAGACAACTGTTTCGGTATCATTTAGCGTATCGACTTCAGTGCCCTTCTATGCATTATGCACTGAAGACGGTACGGTAAATGCTCCCGAAACTGCTGTCTGCTTTCCTATTATTACTTTCTTCTATATGTAATACAGAGAAAGTATTGGATTCGCGAAAATTTTCGGCCTCCGTTTTTTGACGGATCTACACGTTTTGGGATGTCCTGACACTAATTTATAGTTTTTTTAAAAATGTCTGTCTGTCTGTGTGTGTGTCTGTCTGTGGTTTTCTGTTTTCACCGTATCTCACGAACCAATGAATGAAATTCAACCAAACTTGGTATATAGTTGAACCCTGGCGGGACATTGTGCTGATTAGATTTGGGGATCAATCGCCCAGCAGGTGGCTCTGTGATCGCATTTTATGTAAACTTTTAACATGGCAGTATAGGACAAAATTTCGTATTTTTCACCGTATCTCACGAACCAATAAATGAAATTCAACCAAACTTGGTATATAGTTGGACCATGACATGGGATGGTGCTGATTAGATTTTGGTATCAATAGCTCAACAGGTCGCGCTGTGATCGCATTTTTTCTAAATTTTTAACATGGCAGTATAGGACAAAATTTCGTGTAAATGAACATAATGAGCGTTCTTTTAAACTTGTGATTGTAAAATTAATATGAATTATTGATAATAGTAGTAGTTAACTAGGAAAAAAATTTTGTGCATGTGGGGGCATCGCTTCAACCCCCTGGGGGGGGGGGGGTAAATTTTCAAGATGGGTATCTTTCGAAAGATCTCGTCAGTACCTTTAAAACGAATGGTTGAACTATAAATTTGTGATAATTTAAAACAAAGTTATCGATTTTTTCTTACTTTTAACAAAAAAAAAAAAAAACGTTTTTTTTTTTTTTTATTATTATTGTTACTGATTGAATATGTATTACTTTTAACAAAAAAAAAAAAAAACTTAGAAAAAAATCGTTGTTTTTTTTTTTCTTTTTTTTTTTATTGATTGAATATGTATATAAGAAAATATAGAAGAAAGTCTTGTGGTGACCACAACATACTAAATTTTATTTGGTATTCTATACGTTGTTACTTTCTTCTATATGTAATATAGAGAAAGTATTTGATTCGTGAAATTTTTCAAACTCCGGTTTTCGATGTATTTACACGTTTTGGGATGTCTTGAACACGATTTGATAGTTTTTAGAAAATGTCTGGCTGTCTGTCTGTGTGTATCACGAATTTTGTGGGCACAGTATCTCACGAACCAATGAACGAAATTTTACCAAACTTGGTATGTAGTTGGACCCTGACATAAACTGGTGCTGATTAGATTTGGGGATCAATCGCTCATTAGGTGGCGCTGTAATCGAATTTTTTTCTAAATTTTTCACATGGCAGTATAGGACAAATTTTCGTATAAATGTACATAATGAGAGTTATTTTTAACTTATGATTGTAAAATTAATATGAATTATTGATAATAGTAGTACTTAACTAAGAAAAAATCTTGTGCATGGGGGGCATCGCTTCCCCCCCCCCGGGGGTGTAAATTTTCAAGATGGGTATCTTTCGAAAGGTTTCGTTAGTACCTTTCAAACGAATGGGTGAACTATAGACCTGTGATAATTTAAAACAAAGTTATCGATTTTTTTTCTTTACTTTTAACGAAAAAAAAAATCGATTTTTTTTTTTTTTTTTTTTTTTCAATATTGAGAATAAAATGGACATTTTTTTTAATATTTAGTGTTATACTACTTCTCTAATATGGAAATCGTCTGCATTATCATGGAAGATAATTTTTTAAAATAATAATTTTAATAAATTATTTTTACTAGTGAATTTGTATAGGAAAATATAGAAGAAAGTCATATGGTGGCCACAATATACTAGTTATTATTTGGCGTTCTATACGTTGTTGTTCGCTTTGTTTTTACTTTTCAACCTTGTGGGATAGTGTTAAAACTGATAATCGTAAACGAATATTCACGATTCACGGACATGAATAATAGTATTAAGGTCAATAGTATCTATATTATAATTATGTAGATGACGCTATTAAAGATTATTTAATAAAACTCTTTTGTCTTCCGTTCTATTTGTCAGATCCAACATTTCAATAGCTTTAAGCCTTCCCCAGAACATGCAGATCATTTTGAAAAAAAAAAAAAAAAAATCCCGCGTAAATCACTCTAATAAATTTTAAGTCTGTAGGGAACACATATACTATAACATTGTGTTATGTATTTATAGATATAACCCCAGCAAATTTGAAATATAATATGTTTATCGGTAAAAAAATTTTGCCGATTGTTGTAAATATAGCCCAATACGTGACACTTTTATATTTTACACTTTTTGATGCATATTAAAGCTGTTCTTCGATTTATAAGCGGAAGAAGTAGTAGATGGAATTTAAATCTAAAACTCACAATACAGAAAACAGCAAAAGTGTATTATCAAAATATATCACTGAAATACAGAAGAAATTGCACTGTTGGTCGTATAAAATTAATTTTTCGAAATAAAAAGTAGCATAAAACCAATGCTGCTTTACAAGTGGTGATTCCTTCTTCTTTCATTCCACGAAATTTCGTTCTTATTTTTTTCACCCTAAACAATTGTTGTGTGCTTTCGAATTCTATGATGTTTCTTAAGAAAATTATTGTTTTCCACCTGTATTGTTTACACATAAGTAACATGTCTACATTGTTCTGATTGTCTAATTATGTCTTTTTCTTTGGATCAATATGCTTAAAGCTAACTTTAATCTTTATACACTATTTTTTGATATAGAAAAAAATAAATGATTTAAAGCTTGCCATGTTGTATTGCTTGTATACAATGCGACAAGATTTTGTTTATTCAGCAGTTTTAAAGATAGTTTTCAGTACATATCCTTTTTTATTCCCAACTAGCACCAATTGCCCGCATCACTAGGCACTATATTTAAATAAATTCTCAAAATTACATAGAACTGATTAATATAAAAATTTTTGAAAATTAAAACAAAAAAAGTTTAAAAACCTCATTTTTTCCCCCTCCCTTCCTCAGCAAATGGCGGGGGATTCTCAAAATTCCTTTATAATGTGTGTTGGGTACACATAACAAACCCACACATCAAACAATCGTATTCCTGAGATAATATAGAGCAGAACTACAAATGGAAAAATGTTTTTCTCTCCCCCCCCCCCCCCCCGACTCCAAAAAGGGAAAAAGGGATACATTTTGCAAAACCACTGTATACGGCATGTTGGTTACACATAACACACCCATGTAACAAAAAATTGCTTTCCTGAGATACTTTTCAATGGAGTTATGCTTGGAAACGTGTTTTTTGTCAACGCACTCCCTCAAAAAGGGGGGGGGGGAGAGAAAATTTTTTAAAAAATCCATTTATATAGTGTTTTAGGCGCACGTAACCGATTAATACACCAAAAAATCACTTTTCTGAGATAAATTAGAAAAAAGTTATAATTGGAAACTTGTCAATTTCCCCTCCCCCCTTTCCGATCCCAAGTGAGGAAGGAAGGACATTTCGCAAAATTTGTTTCTAATGCATGTTGAGTACACATAGAACACACAGATACCGAAAAATTGTTGTCCTACGATAATTTAGGACAGAGTTACGCTTCTGTTTTTTACGTATCTGTTTTTTTCTTTGGGATATAAAGTTTTTTGTGAAATCACGTTTTGCTCCCCCACCCCACCCCACCCCACCCTTGAGGGTGCCCACATCACCCAGAAGGAATGGTTTTAGCAAGTTTCGCGTTTCTAGATGGTTTCTTTCTGGGTTTGCACTAGACGATGGTGAATCATTCACTCACGCACTAACTTAGTCAGGACAAACAATCTTGTATATAAAGACAATTGTTATATCCGAAAATAATTACCCTACAATTACAAATATTGCAATTATTTCGATTTATATTACAATTATCTCGATAAAAATAAATGTTGTATGCTAAATAGTATTAAAAAGCAAAAATATAGCAATAAGTAATAAAAAGAGTTTTTACTTCTTAAAGAAAAAAAAAAAAAAAAAAGATATAAACAGTATTTCAATGAATTTTATTTAATCTTTAATAAATTTTTGTCACACACATATTGATATACATTTTACATTTTCAATCGTTGAATACTTACCTTTCAAATTGAATACTGATCAGTATTTACTTTAAACTTTTGTACGTATGTTTTAAAAAATAAATAACGACAAAAGAAAAGAAAAAAAAAATGGGTGGGTGGACTAAATACAGTAATGAAATTTAAAATGGAAAAAAAATATCTGCTTATATATTATTGAAAAAACATTTCTGTAGTAAAAAAAAAATAATAATAATAACAGAATACATCAAAAATAATATTTTACATTTTATTCATATTTCTGTGAGTTTATACTGAAGATTAAATTTTCGTTTCATTCAAGGTAATGTCGGTAAAAGCAAAGAGGATTTTTTCTTTCTTTTTTTTTTTTTTTTTTTTTTTTTTAATAAACACGTAAAAAAACATTTTAGTTGAGAATGAGAAATAGAAAGTTGCAAAATAATCTGAATGTTTTCTGTACAAACATTAAAAATAGACATTAAATATTTTTTTTAACTTTAAGTTAAAGACAAAAATAAATAAATGGATAAATCTTATGAATAAATTATTTTTTATTGCATGTTACAAAAGAAAGAAGGATATATCAAAAGTATTTAGTCTAAAGGATATAAACAATGTTTTAAAATCCTATTAATGTAATATATATCTATATGTATATATGTATTATTTCTGACAACCATGCTAAGTTTAAAAATATGCATTTGATTCGGCGTATTAATTTGCTATGCGATGCAAATAACGTTATTATCTATTCTCAAAAATAATAATAATAATAATAAAATAATAATAATAATAATAATAAACAAAATACAAATGCTATTAAAAAGAATGCTTTTAAACGAATCATTCTTAATCGAAGCATTTCCATAAATTATTCGTAGGGAGAAAAATAGATGAATACGCTTTCCTTTATTTTGAAAATAATTAAGAAGATTGCGGTCAGTTTATCTAACTGCGGATATTTTTTCGTTCAGTCTTCCAAATCTGAAAATAATTGCCATATCTGTAGTAGTAGACTGCAATGGTTAAGATTTGGGCATTTAGTGGAAGATAGTTAACTAACTACTTGTACAGAGGAAACTTATAGAACAAAAAGTCTATAATTCAAAAATATGATGCTGTTGTCTTATTACTCTGCGCAAGAATTTCCAGAGTAACATATGCAGACAGAATTTTCAGTAACAATTTTCAGAGTCATATATGCTGAGAAGCAAGAAAATATCTACTGGGTGTCACATAAGCCCGTAGATAGTTTTAAAATTCTTAAAAATTAAGAAATGGTAGAATTAAACGTGGCTTGATTAAAAAATAGTCTCAACTAAATAAATAATAAATAAATAAATAAGGGGTTCAAGATTGGATAATTGACCTGTTTGGATGGTGGTTTGCACAAAAATGTACTTAAAAATGTGTCACTATACGATCTGATTAGCATGCTTAGAGCAAAGCATTTGATTGTTGTTCATTTGGTATAAAAATTTGCTTACATAATTAAAGTGGCTAAATGGTTAGAGCACTGACTTTTGTTAGTAATAGTAATTGTGTCCGGTAGTTAAAAATGAACAGGAATCAAGTGTTTTCCAGTGTTCTCAATGCGAAACTTTAATTAGGAATATTCTATGGTGCTCACAAAACTATATGGTAGATAAAAATTTAATATATATGGGAAAAAAAGTCACACTTTTATATCCAATAAAGGAAAGTATTGTAGTTGAAAAAAAATTGACTTCCGGTTTTTGATAGATTCACACGTTTTGAGATATTCTGAACAGGATTTTACAATTTTTGAAAAATATTCATGTATCTGTGTGTGATAAAAATTATATATGAACTCTATTTCGAAAACTATTACACGGAAATTCATAAAGATTTATACTTAGTTGCAACTTGATATAATTAGTGTGGATCAACTTTCTACTTATTCGTTCAACAGGTGGCGCTATCGTGCCGTTTTATTAAAATCTTCTTAAAAATAGAAACCTTGGTTTCACGGTGGTCACTTCAAAACTGATGTCATTGTTGACATAAAATGTATTGAAAAAAGAAAATAAAAATGTTATCCGTGTTTTGAAATGATTAAATAATTTGAAAAAAAAAAAAAAGGGTTAACTTAACAGAAAACATGACGTCACAACTGCGACAATGTACTGATAAAAATAAAATATAATTTTATCGTGATTTTAAATGATTAATCTTAATAAAAGCCTTAGTATCACGAGGGTCCCACTCGAAATTAATGAGATAGCTTCTAGAACATTGTGAATAAGAATAATTAAGTTTATATCCATGTTTTGAAACAATTAATTTTAAAAAAGGAATGTTTTATTTAACAGAAAATATGACGTTTTAGCCATAACAACATACCGAGAAAATTTGGAGAAAATTTTAAATGAATAAAATGAAGGGAAAAGATAATTTAAAAGAGAAAGACAAAAAGGCAGAAAGAAGATTAAAATAGATATACAATTTGTATTATGTAGGGCTACGCAGATTTGAACTTAGCTTTATTATGTAGATGTTATTATGTAAAATATGTCATTATTTAAAAAGTATCATATAAATCGATAAATAACGACTAAATTGTCATCAGAAAACAGTAAAAAATTTGAGTTATTTGGACTGAAATTTATTTTCATAAATGAATAAATTTAAATTACATTTCATTATTCGAATTGTATTACTTTTTAAAAAGCACAGTTAAACATTTCACTTGGAAATATCGACTGCTAATCGGGCGAAAGCCGACTAATATACAAAATGAAGATTATTATTTTCTTCGATATTCAATAGAAAAAAGTATTGACTTCGTACAATTTTACGACCTCGGGCTTTCGATGAATTTTCCCGTTTTGAGATATCTAGAACGCAATTCATCTTTTTTAGACTGCATCTTTCAAAAAAATTGTTTTACCCTTTTTAGACTGCAGACAGACATTCTTAAAAAATGTCTATCTACAGTCTATTTGTGTGTGCGTGTCAAAATTTTGCGGCAACTGTATTTCAAGAACTACTGCACAAAACTTCATACAAATTTATATGTAGTTGCACCACATAAATTTGTGCCTATCAACTTTTGGTGAAAACCTTCCGGCAGGTGGCGTTAACACCTGTTGGAAAACCACGTATTGGGATTATTGACATGGGGGTATAGAACAAAATTTCGTATAAATGAACATAAAGAGATTTGATTTTTTGGAATCATTAGGAAATTAAAGAGAATTATACATAATAGTGATGTCGCATGGGAAAATTTTTTTTGTAGATTTTGGGGCATCGCTTCCCCTTCCCTCCGAGGGGGGGGGAGGGGATTTTCATTATAGGTATCCTGCAAAAGAGCTCGTCAATACCTTTAAAACGAATGGTTTAACCATCAATCTGTGATAATTTAAAATTAAGTTATAGATATTTTTTTCATTCTTAACCAAAAATAAATAAATAAATAAAAACAGTCAGATATAAAAATTGTCTTTCTTTGGATATTTAGTGTTATACTTCTCTAGAATGGAAATCATCTGCATTCATCAGGGAAGACAGTTTTAATAATTAATAACTGCAATAAATTTAGTGAATATGTACAGAAAAATATTGAAGAAAGTCATGTGTTGGCTACAACATGCTAGTTTTTAACTAAGCATTGTGATATAAAAAATATTTCTTTAATTAGTCAGCCTTCACCCGCCTACCCATCGATATTTCAAAGGAACCTCTTTTCAAATTCGGTGCATGCATTATTTAAAGTGAAGCCGATTTGACAAAAGATAAGTAATTCTAATAAAAAAAAAAAAAAAAAAAAAAAAAACAATTATAAAGAAAAAACTTTTCAAAAAAACTTTATTTTTAGTATGCTGTATATTCTAAGTTCAAATACTGTTTTACATAAACAATTAAAATTATTTACCGATATTTAACATTTCAAAATAAGTCGCCGCTGTGTTATTAATCGTATTCAGTACAAAATTTCATTCATTAAAAGAATCGGAGTTTATTCAAACGTTCAAAAATCATTTGCCAAGTAATCCCAATTTAATTTACTTTCCCATACCGAAGCGTAAATTTGTTTAGCAATTGCAGCTTAGATTCGAAAAATCTAATGATCTGTAACTTTGTTTCAATATATTTTCTAAATATAACCACGTATTTTAAACACGTGTTTCTGATGTAACAGAAGTAAACTGTTAAGTCAAATAGACACGAAACAGTTTAATTTCCCAAACCTTTTTAATTTCAAATTCTGACTATTTACTGATGAAAGATCTACCTGTGGTAGCAAATAATTTAATTTTGAAAACTTTTGTTTAAACTGCAAAGCAGAGACATTAGAATAGTTCAATATTTGCTCATTTGATTTTCTCTCGAAATAGGTTTGCTGAAATGTAACTAATTTATTTAATCAACTTTGTAAAGTTCAGCTCTGTTCATAAATATCCAAGTGCACGGAACTTCTTTATGAATGTAAGCCTTAAAAATTAGAAAAATACTTTAATATGAAATCATAAAAATAAAGTTTTTTTTGTTAATTAATAAAATAAAAATTATTTCTCATTTAAATATTACTCAAGACTACATTGTTTTTAAAAATGAGATCCTTTGTTTAGAAATATTTTACATATGAATACGAAATTAACATTTTTTTAATAGCAATTCCTGAATAACTTCACGCTTTAAAATTAATAAAGACAAAGGCTTATCTGTAATACAATACACTGCTCAAACAAATTAGGGGAGCAAGCAAAAAAGTGAAGAAACCGTTGCGTGATACGCATGTATGGGGATAAAATGGAGAATACACGTGTAACAAAATGCAATAGAGAGAAAAAAAAGCGAAAGACAATTGTATGGCAACTTTAATTCTTTGGAATGGTAGAAAAAACATGAAATGATGCTACAAGGCAACAATTTGATTCCATGTCAAAAAAAAAAAAAAAAAAAAAAAAAATCTTAATGTTTGGAAATGATACATAGTGTTTCATACGGTGTGTGGTCTCCCCAAATTACTAAGACTGCCGCACACCTGTTTGGCATGGATGCGATGAGGTTATGGATAAAACTTTGGGGATTACTGTTCCACCCTTGAAAAAGTGCGATCTCTCAGTCTTGGACAGTAAAAGAAGGCCTTGGTCTTGCAGCAACGCTTCGTCTAAGTGTGTCCTGAACATGCTCGATCTGATTTAGAACAGGAAAACACGCTGGCCACTCAATACGACGTACTGCTTCAGCTTCAACAAAGTTTTGCACAAGACGAGATGTATAAAGTCTGGCCTTATCATGCATTAAAATAAAGGAATCGCCAATTGCTACAGTGTAAGGTGCGATATGAGGTCTCAGAATCTCGTCTGCATACATTTAGCACGGGAAATTGTCATTCCGAATGATATACAGATCCATATGTCCGCCTATACCGATTCTAGCCCAAACCATCAAACCATCTCGTCTGTAATGCGATCTTTTTCGTAGGAATATAGGTTTATTTCGAGTGCCCCTTTCTTCTCAAGCCGAAACACATCTGATACCCCACTCTAAAGTGAATCGGGACTCGTCAATAAAAAACACTTGATTCCAATCTCTTTGCATCCAATCTCGATGTTCAGCAAACCACCTTCTTTGGTCCACATGGTGTCTTGCTGTCAACGGGTTGCTGTCACCATTAGCCTACGTGCATGGACACCACTCTGATGAAGCCTATTTCGGAGTGTTTGGGCTGAGACCCTTCGTCCTGTTACCAAAAGAAATTGTCTTTTCAGCTAAGTAGCATTAGTTGTTCTGTCTCGACAAGCTGTTATTAGGATATATCAGTCCTTATTTGCTAAGGTAGCACGTGGACGATCTTGTTTCCTTGTCTAAGATTTCCTGTTCCTTGGAATCGATTCCATCCTTGATCACCTCGAAAAAAATCGCCTTGAAATTTCAGGAGTGTAAATAACATGTTATTATACTTCATATACTTCAATACCTCATATATAAAGCTTTGCCCCGAAAATAAAAAGGGGTACAGTAAAAAATTAAATAAAAATGAAAATGTTTGGAATCACCTTGTAAAAAGTAATGTCTGAAAAGTAATCTGGCAGCAATATGTGATTACGACGCTCGTTTTCATTCATTGAATAAATTTTTTTAGGCTAACACATATATTCATAGAGATATAATGGTTTCTTTAAAACAAAAAATGAAAAAAAAAAAAAAAAAAAAAAAAAAAAAAAACTTTTATAATTGTAACGCGCCAGGTTATTAAATCCAGTGCAAAGCCATTTTCATGAAATTTGACACATATCGTTAGCCATACCACACTGTAATCAGAATGCAAAAATATTAAATATCTAATTAAATATGAGCATTTTTATTAAATGATTTTTAACTGCGCATGCGCTAGCTTTAGCCAAATTTCATTTGCATAATTTAATAGCCGATAGTATTGGGCTACTTATAACAAAACTCCAAACAAATATCATATAAATTCAAAAAGTTATACGCGTTAGAATGAACTGCATTTTAGTACTTTTCGAAAATAAGGAAAATGGTAAGAGGGTTCCTCAATATTTATTTATAATACACGAACACTGTATTATGATTGAAAAATGTGAGTAAAACCCTTATAGTTTATCTGGTGTCTTGAGAGGAACTGAAAAGCAGTTCATTCTATCGCGTATAATTTTTTGAATTTACGTGATACTTCTTTGGCGTTTTTTATATAGGTAGCTCAGTACAATTGGCTATTAAATTATACAAATGAAATTTCGCTAAAGCTAGTGCATGAACAATTAAAAATTATTTGGTAAAAGTGCTCATATTTCATTAGATGTTTAATATTTTCGCATTCTGATTGCTGTATTCTGTGTCTAACATTGTGTGTCAAGTTTTCTGAAAAGGGCTTTAGAATGGATTTAATACCTTTCGTGTTATAGTTTAAAAAGTGACAAATTTTTTCGATACTTTTTAAAGAAACCATTATGTATCCATGAATATATGTGGTAGCCTCATAAAAATTTATACAGAGAATAAGAAGAAGCCACATAATCACATAGTACAGCCACGATACATTTATATACGAGGAACAGGTACATATAATGAGATCTGACTTGGTTAAATCAAATTCTGAACTCTAAAAATTTATTTAGAAGTCGTATTTTCTTATCTTTCTATTATTAAAATGAAAAAAAATATTTTGATTTTAATAATAAACAATGATTTTAATACGTATTCTGTAACAATTGTTTTCAGTGTGAAAATTTTTCAACTGATTTTTTGTATGTAATTAATATTTTATATAAAGCTAAAAACAAGAAATATATTTATATATTCATACATAAATTTTAAGGAATTAAAAAAGTTTCTCTTTTATCAATTTAAACCATGGGACTCCCTGAATAAACGCTAAACCAACGGGATAAATAAAATCTTTATAATTATACACCGTAATTTTCAAAATGCTGCATCATTTAATAATTAAGCCCGACTCTTTATCAGACGAAAAATATTTTGTCGAAGGATTAACTTTTCAGGTAATATTTCAAATCATTTTTTTTTTTTAATCTTATCCTATGCAAATAACACACCAATTTTTAACTTTAGTGTATAAACATATACATACATAGGGTGATCAGTTTAAAAGAGTACCTGTGGGTTTTTCTTATAACCTTAAAATCTGACGGATATGGCAACTATTCTAACATTGAAGTATGGTTGTTTGAACCTTGTTTAAGTATGTGAGACAATTTCTAATACTGTTGGACTGTTACAACTTTATTTGTGAGGTAAAAAAGAAATGGAGACGCACGATGTTACTTAATCCTGTAATAATTTTATTTTTGAAAATCATAATTTAATTTAATTTTTTTACATTATCATTCCTCACAGAAAATGTTCGCCACCATTTTGAATGCAAACATGAACACGTCGAACCAGGTTTTTGGCACACTTCGCAGCACTGTTGGCGTTATTGACGAGATTTCTTCAGTTATGATCTATTTTAATTCATCGATGTTTGCAAGACTTCTCTAGAAAAGCCTATGCAATAATAATGTAAAAATGATAATATAATGTAAATGTAATGTAGAAATGATAATGTAAAAAAATTTAATTAAATTTTGTTTCTCATGAATAAAATTATTACAGGATAAAAAATTGTGCGTTTCCATTACTGTTTTACCTCACAAATAAAGTTTTAACAGTCCAACAGTGTTGGAAATTGTCTCCCACACTTAAACAAGGTTCAAACAATTACAGTTCAGTGTTAGAATAGTTGCCCCATCCGTGATATTTAACGGTAATAAGAAGAACCAACGGGTACTTTTTTAAACTGATCACCCTGTATACATCTCAGTAACTGTTTTCTTATACAAAAATAATGTAAATGAAATAACATAATTTTACTCTAAGAAATGAGTTTTTCTCTAAAATCTTTTAAATTAAAAAGATAAACAGAAACTGAATTTGTCATAAATTAATTTAATGCCTTTTAAAACATATACTCTTTTTGTGCAGATAATATTCTTTCTAAATTTCAAAATACATACTTCTTAAAAATTGATTTCTGTTATCATTGTTTATTCTAAACTTTCTTATACTGTTGTTAATATTAACAAAATAAATATTGGAAAACGCAAGGAAGTTTGAAAAAGAAATTGAAATCATATAGATATAACATTCGCCTTTACCCTGAAATCCAAGATAAAAATAGTCGGATATTGAAAGAATAACTCAAAAGAAAAGGAATTTTAAAGTAATATTTAATATTCTATTCATATTTAAGTTAAATATTTTATGAGTTTTATTTAAAAATATTATCGGGACTTTCTTTTTTAAGTAAAACTGATAAATGCTGAAAAATAGAAAACTTATTTTTAAACAAACAGGTGTTTTATTTGAAAATGTGCGATAACAAGCTTCGGTTAAAATTTAGAAACGTTTTCCATTTACTTTGAAGTTTTTATTGAATTAATAGAGACGCTTAATAAAATTAAAATTCTTAGGTTACTAAACAGTTTTGAAATAATTCTTATCTGTAAATGTATGAAATTTTCAGACAATATTTATAAACATAAGGAAATCGAATGAAACATTTCATTTTCGATAAAATGAAAATAATTATAAAGATAGAATTTTGATCTTTTTTCTTTGTTTTTAGAGAAATTTATTTATTTATTTATTTTTCGCATTCTTTCAGTTAAAGAAAAATTAAAATAAAGATTTTTCAGCAATTAATTTATTGTACCTAATGTTTCATCATAAAAAGTAAAAATTTACTTTAAAACGTATGAGTTGAAATACGTCAAGTTGTTCTAAGACGTATCATATCTAGAAAAGGAACTTACTACGAGGGATGATTAAAAAGTAAGATTAAAAAGCCTGTTGTGAAACAGGTACATTTTATTTAATACAACCAATACTTCCTGCTGTGATGGTGCACACATTAGGCTGTTTTTTGCCTTAATTTAATAGTGGGTTTAGATGATTGTCGTTTCGTGGGATGAGTTTAAATATTCCCTCCTGGTAAAAATTCGGTACTTGCGTGTTCAACCACGTTTTCGCGAAGTGTTTCACCTCCAAGTCTTAAACAAATCGCCGTTCTTCTAGGGTTAAAAAAGATGTGAAATTCGGATGGAGCGAGGTCCAGGCTGTAAGGAAGGTGGACGATAATGTTCCAGCGAAACTGCTTCAAAAGTGTAGTGATCTTCTGGGCTGCATGAAGTCGCGTGTTGTCGTGAAGGAAGGTAACGTCCTCGGGGAGAAATCCTTGCCATTTCCTCTTAAATGCATTGCGCAGTCATATCAAGGTCTCGAAGTATTGGTCAGCGGTGACTATGTGCCTTCTTTTTCAAACACTCCACAAGTATGTCACCCGCGCTATCCCAGCACACTTTAGCCATCACCTTCCCAGCTGATGGCGTCAAGCCTTAAACTTCTTCGTCTTCTGAAAGGAGGTCTGTTTCCGTTCCATTGACGACCGCTTGAATTGTTTCGTGTTTCATCACTCGTGTGATAATGCGGTGATGATAGCTGTCCTCTTCTGCAGAGAACTGTTACAAAAGTTTCAGACTTGCCCTCATACGCTTCTCCTTGCGTTGGTTGGACATATTTCGTGGAACCCTTCTGGAACAAACTTTCCAGTACTGCATAATATCGTGAATATGTGGCGAACGCTTCCGAACATCGTTCCCGATTCTACTGTGATATTTCGTAGCTTGAAGGAACTGATGTTCTGAATCAGTTCCTTCAAGCGGACTGTGTTCAAAATCGTTTATAATATGCTAGGGTGGCCACAGCGTTCCACGTCGGTGACATTTTCTCAATCAGCCGCAAACTTTCGACATAATTCTGAAACATGCTGACGAGACATTATAGCCTCTCCGTAAGCTGCGTTGAATTTCAGCCGCGGTTACATGTTTCTCAGTCAGAAGTTGAATAACTGAATGGATTTGTTCGCGAGACCAATTTTTCAAACGAGTTGTGTTAACTTACAACTAGCACAGCTCTGTAGGCAGTGGCAGTCAGTCTTCGCCTGCCGAAGCAGGACACTTTGGTCCCGCCGTTTTGGTCCCGCCGTTTTGGTCCCGCCACTTTGGTCCCGCCATTTTGGTCCCAAGGAAATTTTGGTCCCTGGCCATTTTGGTCCCGAGACATTTTGGTCCCGCCAATTTTTTGCAATCTTTTAAATATACATCAGTTTTTTAATATGATAACATATTTATTGATACGGGAAAATTGAAGTGTTCTTAGAATATCTTTAATTAAGGAATATCTTACAAATATATAAATTTTTGACATTACGATTGCTGCCTAGCTATTGAGATTCGGAGAATTTTGCATTAATTTTTTTACGAACATTTAATATTGTTATTTTTATTTATTTATTTATTTTTTTATTTATGCAATTGCATTTATTTTTTTCTTTCATTGAGATTTTTTATTTTTTATTTGATTTCGATTTAACTTGCTTCAATTGTAATTTGATTTTTAATTTACTATCAGTGACAAAATTTTGTGATTTTAAAAGTAATTAACAATAACAACAGTACATTCTTATTAAAAAAAGAATCCCCATTTGATTATATTTATTGAGAAAGTTTGAATTATTTTAAAAATAATAAAATACAGCAAAATTTTGTTTAAAGAAAGGGAAAAAGAAAGAAAACCTTACGATATTAAATATAATTTGCTTTTAGTTGCAGAATGCTATTTCTTTCAAAGAACTAATTATTGGCCTGCTCCCATCATAGACTCTTCTTCATAAGCATAAGCTTGGGATCATTTATGAAGTTTTTGAATTTATATATGAATTAATTCATAAATATATATACAGTCGGTAACAAAAGTGTCCGAACACTAGCAAAAATTCCTATGTTAAAAAAAAAAAAAAAAAAAAAAAAAAATACACTTCATACAATTTTTGTTAAATAAATCCTTGTCGAATCCTGTTCTTAGTCAATCTAAGAACATGATTCGATAAGGATTTATTTAACAGAACCGTATGAAATGTACTTTTTTTACATAGGAATTTTCGCTAGGGTTCTGACACTTTTGTTACCGACTGTATGTGTGCGTGAGAGAGAGAGAGAGATACGTTTCATTCGATTTGATTGTGATTTAATTTTTATCATAAATCTAAGAGGAATTTATTTCAAAATCTGTGTTATATTGATAATAATAATAATAAAATGGATGTTTCTTTGTCCATGATATTTAATTACATTAACCGTGTATAAATTACTTTTCTTTCAATTACAATGGTTTTATTTTAAAAATGAAAAAAGTAAGTAGTCCAGTATTTAATTAACTGTGCGCATTGCAAGCATAAATGTTCAGAAAATGTTGATGTACAATTTTTTTTTTATCTTTTTAGTTTAATATTATGTTTAAAAATAAGTAAATATATATATCTGTCTGATATGTGTCTGTGACTAAAAACAATGCCCGCATTGAAATCTCTGTAGCACCTTGGGATTCGTTTCACACCTGTTTCTCCCACAGTCAATGAAAAGGAATTTCGCTGTTTTGTTTCAGCGCATTTGAAAAAAAAAAGGGGTGGGGTGTGGGATGGTCTTTTAATGGACATTTTCTTAAACAATACTGTAAGAGGTTATAATGGAATAAAAATGCTTTTCCAATTCTATGTGATATGTAACTATTTCCTGTGTTTGACAAAAATATCCGGATTGACAGAAAAGAAAATGACTTAAGTTTAGCAGATCTGTACAAATTATTCCAGAGATCATTATTTAGGTTCCTCGCATCTTCTTTTATTATTAAACTCTAACATTTAGGAGATGCTTCGATAAAGCATCGATTTCGTACAAATTTTGTATTCGAGCACTCTAAATATGAATGTGATAATTAAGAGCCGAATTACAGTGTTTTATATTAAAAACCTTGTATTTTATTTAAACTGAAATTTTGCAGACTTAGATAAATTAACAATGCTTAGATCTGCGCTGATAACTAATACCTTTATCATTCAAAATTCGATCCGAAATAATCAATTTTCTTTTCCATGTGTCCGATAGTTACATCATTTTCAACAAACCTTGTAAATATTCAACTCTCCAATTGAAAACATTCGTTCTCTTTTGCCCGAAGCTCCCTCATGTATTTGCTGTCTTATTTCCTCTATCGAACAAAGAAAAAAAATCTAAATCTCAAAATTTTAGACTTTTTTCAGTTTTATTTGTTGCTACAACTTTCTGTTGCAAAATAATAATAATAATAATAATAATAATAATAATATAGACTTTTCCTACCCCATGTATTCAAATCAAATGACAAAAATTCGAAATATGAAAAAGAATTTCGCTTTTTTTCTGTAATACTTTGATTATTCCTGATATAGGGACCAAAACGGCGGGACCAAAATTTCCTCGGGACCAAAGTGGCGGGACCAATTCGGCGGGACCAAAGTGGCGGGACCAAAACGGCGGGACCAAAGTGTCATGTACCCTTCGCCTGCAAACTACTCTGCATTCGCCCGCCGATCCATATAATGATCCTATTTTCCAATCCGCTATATTAGCTCAATGAAAAACAGTGATCAAATGTCATGATGAATAACAAATAATAAAAACTGTTATTTAATATATAACTGCTTTTTTTTTTTTTTTTTTTTTTCATGAAAATAATAGAATTGGGAACCATGGAAAAGAAGTTGATTCATTATATTAAGCAAACCCCAATTAAAATATTTTATTCGATCGAGCAAAAGAGATATTTTGAAAAATTAAAAAATGTACACAAACATCTGAAAACAAAAAAAAAAAAAAAAAAAAAAAAAAGGATGAAAATGTAAAAGAAATATTATTTTACTTTATTTTCTTATAACTTTATCTTTTCTGTTCTCCTAATTTTACATTGATAATATGCTATTGGTCATTCTTATATCAAATTGAAAGAGTGAATAATATGTAGGAATTATCAACAGATAACTATTTTAGCAATGTAAAATCACAAAAGATATACAAATATAACAAGAAATACTCACAAACTGTGACACACCGTATTATAGGGTATCAAGATTAAAGGATATCGAGATATACAACCATATCACTTCATATGAGCAATCATTATTTTAAAACAGGAACATCGCAGAAAATCCCTTCATTCATGTTATCTATTTAGCTTTATTAAAACTTGAAAAACTTCTTCACACACCATAACTTTAATGAAAGCACTACTAGTTTCGAAAGGACGTGGTCTTTCTTTTTCAGGTGCCAAGTACAACTGCCTCCAAGGCAGTGGTACGTATTTTGTATCTGAAGAAGAAAGACCACGTCTTTCGAAACCAGTAGTTCTTCCCTTAATTTTATGCTGTGTAAAAAAGGTTTTCAAGTTTATATATTGATTGTACACCAGTTCTTTAATTTAGTATTTAGCTTTATTTATTTATTTATATATATATATATATATATATTTTTTTTTTTTTTTTCAAGAAATTACTTTTAAATATGATTTAAAGAATTACGTGCCTGTATATAAGGATGTTTTATATGAATTTTATAAATAATTTTGATATTTTTACAGTATCTATAAAACTAAAAGATCTTCCATCATTAAACTCTAATACAAAAACTAAACAAATAATTGTTGTTTTTCAATAAACTATATCGTACTGATGTAGAAATAACAGTACAGCATTTTTCAAACATTATTTAATTATAGGAATGTTTTTGAGGTCGATTTAAAAAATACGGTATGATTTTTGACTTAATTTTTTTTCTTAATGCAAAATTTACGCAAGGTCGATTACTGAGTTCATAAGAAAAAACAAATGTAAGTTTTTAAATTGTTTAAAGTAGCCTTTTTTCCTTTTAGTCGCCATATGGCAAGTAGATATTTTCATATTTACTTCTGCAGAGCTTTATAAACATATACATGCTTCTATACAAATGTAGGAAATATAATTTAAATAAATAAATAAAAAGCTCGAGTTTGAAAAATTAGAAATATTAAATAAGCGAATGAGATCATATTTTCCAACTGAATGGCATAATATTCATACTCCTATATCATTGTTATAAAACAACGATTGCTGATATAAATTGATACACGTCTGTATACCCTTTATTTGTTTACAACTGGTGTGTCATAGTTCCTGGGTATTGTTTTAAGAAAATGAAGCATAACAATAGCTAAATTCATTAAAAAAATATTGCTAAATAAATATCGCAGTGAAGTCAAAAATTTACCATAGTAACTTAAACTGTGCTTTATTAGAAAAATTAATTGCATACTCGCAATTGAATACTTAATGGCATTCACTTCTAAATGCAACAAAATCAGTAAAAAATAAAGAAAACATAATTAAATAAATCTCCATTGGCATTTAAGTTATAATCGTGATATTTCAATCCAAAGTGAAAATATATTATACTTTATTTTTCCAACAATCAACGATTTACAGTCATTATAACTTAAAGCGATGATATGTTCAAATTATTAAACTGATATAAAAATTGTAATGTAATTGATATTAGTAGACTGCTAAAAATTATACTTATCTAAAATTATATTCATTCCATACCTACTTTTCCTTTTTTCTAAAGTAAGATATTAAAAAAAATAAATAAATAAATAAATAAATAAAAAAAAATCAGAAAATCACTGGTTACTGTGATAATTCTCATGAATAATAAAAAATTATTATTATTATTACTTTTTTTTTTTTTTTTCCTTTTTTTATCTGAAGAATCTGAAAAAGGCCACTCTTTACTTTTTTTTTTTTTTTTTTTAATACTGCATTGCTCTCAACTAAACATTCAGCTTTACGTACAACTCTCTCGTTGTTGCTTTATCAGTGCTTCATAATTATTCCGTTTTAAAAAAGGAGGGTTGATTCTCTTGAGATGAAAAATCATAACTTAAGGGTTCTCGATTTTTATATCTTTATTTATTTATTTATTTATTTTTTATTATTATTATTATATATATATATATATATATATATATATAATACGATACATAAATTTTTATGATAAAAAAACTGAGTTGTTCTTTTCCTTTTTCAATAGATAGATATATATGTTTTTATTTATTTATTTATTTGTTTCATAATTCTCGGATTTTTTTTTTTTTTTTTTTTTTTTTTTTTATGAGATTAAATTTGAGATATGAATGGGTTTTTGAAATATCAAAGTACTTAAATGAAATCATCAAAAATTTCATTTAAGTACTTTAATAAATGTTGCCACTATAAAAATAATAATTATTTCTATTAAATTGGAACAAAAAAATACAAAAATGTATATATATATATATATATATATATATATATATATATATATATATATATATATATATGTGTAACGTATACACTACCTACCAATAAGTATTTGAAGCCTTTCGATTTTAGACGTTTTTGTCAAATATCTAGAAAAACTCTTTAGGAATAATCTTGAAACTTTGGGAACATAAAGAACATGTTCCACCTCATGTATTTCAGCAAAAGTTTTTTTCCTGAAGAAGAAAAGAGAACCAGTAAAAAATTAAAGAAAAATCAAAATGTTTTACATCACCTTGTAAAAATTAATGCTTGAAATGCGTTTGGGCTGTAGCATGTGATTATGAGGATTCTTCTAATTATCTGTGTAAATTTTTATGAGGCTAGTACATGTATTCATGGAGATATTACGGTTTAAAAAAAACAAATTGCAAAAAACAAATTGTCACTTTTTTAAGTATAACACGTAATGTATTAGGCCCAGGTACAAAGCCGTTTATAGGAAATTTGGCTTACAACATTAGTCATAGCATATTGCAATCATAATGCAAAAATATTAACTATCTTACGAAATAGGGACATTTTTACTAAATAATTTTTAACTACACATGCGCAAGATTTATAAAATTTTCATTCGCATAATTTAATAGTCAAAAGTATTGAGCTACTTATATGAAAATCCCATACAAATATCGCGTAAATTAAAACAGTTATGAGTTATAAAATGAACAGAACTTCTATTTCTCTCAGAATAAAAGCTGAACAATAAAGGGTTTTACTCTCATTTTTATGTTGATTCATATTCAGTGTTGATTCAATGATTCAATGTTGATTCTCATTTTTATGTTGATTCATATACAGAGTGGCCGTAATTAAACTGATACTGTTTACAGTGTTCGGTACAGTGATCTAATTGCATGAATGGCGCCAAATTTTGTAGGAAGATTTAAACAAGACGGGGGGGGGGGGGGGAGGAGGACGAAGGATTGCACTAAAAAAATAATATTTGTTCGGAGTAATACGGAACAGTTCCCAATGGTAATACAGAATTCGTTGATTGTAAGTAAATATTGATAAATGCCCTTATCATCATCATCATCTTCTTCTTCTTCTTCTTTCTTTTTTTTTTTTTTTTTTTTTTTTTTTGAGAGCCCATCTTTGCGCGACGGAAGCTCTTGAATTCATTAAAGAACCACTTAAGCCAATGCCTGCATTAAATTAATTGGCTCATTTCTGTTGTCTGTTATTTGTTTAATATTTAATTCAAGTTCAATGAAGTAGCAATTTTTAAAAAAGTGAAAAAATTACATAAACAGTGATAAAGTTTCTTTATCACTGTTTATGTAATTTTTTCATAATTAATTTCTAAATAACACACATTCATTATTTATTAACTAAATATAGAAAAAACACTCACGTTTTCTTTTTCTGACGGCCGACTTGTTTAAAAAAGTTAGATGATACAATAATGAAAGTTTATATCGTCCTTATCCATAATTTAAATATGATGATAATGATGTCTTTACATTGATATTAATTATTTATAAAATAATAATAATGATAATAATTACAAAGTTATTATTCATCGTTCACTCTTATTCAAATGATCAATATTTTTCTCAGTATCCAATATTATCTTTTCCCTTTTCTTTATATCAAAACTAAATCATAATAATATTTTTTAGACACAGAAAAATTAGCCTCCTTTACACCGAGTCTACATTTCTTCAACTGAACATTCAAAGCAATTCTAATCTAAAAAGTACTAATTTCACTGTCTGCGCCAGATAACTATTCGACAGGAGGGAAGAGACTGGGGGGATGCAACGATGTTGCAACACATTTGTTGGCTCCTAAAATCCCTATATAGATCTTGTGGTGTTTCCTCTAGGGTTTTCACACAAAGTATTCGTTATTTTATTTTCCCAGAACTTACAGAAGCTGATGCAGCGGATAAATAAAAAGCTCGAATAATTCTATCACGAGTAGGACAGAAACTGGAATATACTGCATAGATATTTGCTGGCCAGATTTTTCACTCGTGAATCCACGAACACTCACTAGACTAGCAAACTGGTCTGTATTAGAGGAACACAACAATTCAGATTGCAACTACATAATATACACAGTGCTTATTTGCAGCCACAATACTTTAAACACACGCGTTTCGCTACGAATTGAGGAAACCACCAAATTTATTAAATTTCTCAAAATACACCGCGAACTATTACAACGACAATTTCAAGACACAACCTCCACAAAACACCTAGAAACTTTCACATATAACTTCATCTCCTCTATTCGCGCAGCAGCCACATCTTCCTTTAGACTCAAACCGACGGGGCGGCACTCTTCGCCCCACATTCTGGTCTCCCCAGCTCAAGACGCTACGCAACAGATTAACGGTTTTAAAACGTAAAACCAAACACGTCCCAACCACACACTTACCTGCACAGTAACAACACATTAAATAACTAGCAGTGCACTACAAAAAAAAAAAAAAAAAAAAAAAAAAAAAATCAATAACGTTAAACAAGTTGTGTGGAGGTCATTCTGTTCTTCTCACTTAGCAGTAAACAAAGTTACCGTTGAAATTGACTTTGTCGCACACGAAAGTCTTGCGTTACTTGATGTTACTTTTTTGAAATTTAAATTTGTGTGACAGATTTTGTTTATATTTATTTTAAACTATTTTATTTATTTTAAGTCTGAAACTGCCAAAAGAAAAAAAAGGAATATAGCAAATACATGTATATATATGTATATATATTTATATCTGTTTAAATGAAAAAATAGAAAGTAAATTTTATTCATTATATACAATGAAGCCGAATCACAAAAGAAATATCAGTACATTTGGATTTACAGCGGAGTGCATCACTTGATGTTGGTCATAAATATTCATGCTTTGAACGATATCTGAATAGAAACAGGATTTAGCGAATAGAAATGTTTCTTTTTAAAAAACATGAAATTTGCATGAATTCTATTTAAATGTGAGGGATATTGTAATACTTTTGTTGCATATCTCATAAATGTTTGTAACTTCAAAAGTTTTTTTTTTTTTTTTTTTTTAAATACGAAAGCAGAAAAATCTTGCAATTTTTGCCCTTTTAATTATTTTTTGAGCCATTCCCAAATTTAATATACATCGACAACATAAACTGGAATGTGACACATTAAGACTTAAAAAAATCACAAATAAAGCGCTATTTTAATTTTTGTCTTTATTTGGAGAGCTGTGAAACTATAAAACTTATTGCTGTAAACTGAGGACAATACTTAAAATAATAATAATAATAATAATAATGAAAAGAAAACTCTTAAAAGACACTTCTAAAAATAATAAACAAAAAATATACTTTTTCATTCTTTAATTTGCTTTCTCAAAATAAATAAATAAATACACATTAATAAGCTGTAATTTTTAATTACCTAAATTAATTAAAATATTACTTTATTTCGATGCAACCAAAGGCATAGCTTTCTTGAAAACACTATGAGTTCGTCGAAACATTAATATTTTTTTTCCCAATAAATATTTTGTTCAGTACATATAATATTTTCTTCCATTTCATAAGCATAACTACGCTTATGAAACTGAAAAATAGTTCTTTCTAATTAGATATTTTGTTTACAGTTGATAGAAACTAAAGCTTGATAAAAGGGAATTGGTGCAATTGAAATTACATACATTTAAAAAAAATGTTAAAGAGTGTTAGATATTGCAGGCAAAATATACTATCTATATATTAATAGACAAGACAAACGTAAAATTTGTGGTGCACTTTTAACATATTAATTATGGGAGTATAGGGTTGAACATGGTGTCATTCGAAAGATATGATTAGCCAGATTTGCAGAATACAAAAATTATTTTCTTACGGTGTCAAGAAGGTATTTAAAAATACTTTTATTTTTTATGCATTTTTCCCTTTTGTACACGTATTATTTTATATTAAAAACTAGTATGTTGTGGCCACACAACACTTTCTTCTATATTTTCCTATACAAATTCACTCAGTAACATAAAAAAATCGATAAGTTTGTTTTAAATTATCACATATTTATATAGCTCAACCATTCGCTTTAAAGGTATTGACGAGACCTTTCGAAAGATACCCATCTTGAATATGTACCCACCTCCTCCGGGGGTACTTCCTCCCAGGGGGAGGGAAACCGATGCCCCCACAAGCACAAATTTTTTTTCCTAATTAACTACTACTATTATCAATAATTCATATTAATTTTACAATCACAGGTTAAGAATAACTCTCATTATGTACATTTATATGAAATTTCGTCCTATACTGCCATGTTAAAAATTTAGAAAAAAAAACGATCACAGCGCCACCTGTTGAGCGATTGATCCCCAAATCTAATCAGCACAAGTATATGTCAGGGGCCGACTAAATACCAAGTTTGGTTAAATTTCGTTAAATATATATATATATATATATTTTTTTTTTTTTTTTTTCTGTTTTTTTTTTTTTTTTTTTTTTTTTTTTTTTGTGTGTGTGTGTGTGTGTGTGCGTGTGTGTTAAAAAAAAAAAAAAAAAAAAAAACGATAACTTTGTTTTAAATTATCACAGATTTATAGTTCAACCATTCGTTTTAAAGGTACTGACGAGACCTTTCGAAAGATACCCATCTTGAAAATTTACTCCCCTCGAGAGGGGACTTCCCCCCAGGGGGGTGGAGAGGCTCCTACACATACAAAAAAATCTTTCCAGTTGACTATCTCTATTATAAATAATTCTTGTAAATTTCATAATGATTACTAAAAAATAATTCTCTTTATGCACATTCATACAAAATTTTGTCCTATATCACCACGTTAAAAATTTAGAAAAAGCGGAATGGCAGCGCAACCTGTAAGACAATTTTTACCAAAAGTTGATAGGCACTAATTTATGTCAAGGTGCAACTACATACCAATTTGTATGAAGTTCTGTGCAGTAGTTCCTGAGATACAGTTACCACAAAATTTTGTCACACACACCCAGACAGACAGACAGACAAACATTTTCTAAAAATGTTCAAATCCTGTTCTACAGCTCTCAAAATGTGTAAATTCATCACAAAGCCGAGGTCGAAAATTTTTACGACTCCAATACTCTCTTCTATTCAATATAGAAGAAAGTAAAAATACCTAAAGTAGAAAGTTGTTAAATCTGAAAATTTCTGAAACATCAAATAAAACCATAGACACAGTAATTTGTATAGATGTAGCATCACTATACTCTCGACTACAGATTTTTTATTGTAAGATAAAACAGCCATTAGGTAGTAGAAATTTGAGTGAATGAGTAGTAGGGCGAAAGTTTATACTGTTGAATATATACGCAAGTTAAAAAAAGATTTGATTTATGAGAGTTCTAATTTTTTTAAGATCTAATTTTTTTTTTCTTTTTGTGTGTGTGTGTGTTTTACGTCAGCTCTAATTTCAATACATGTTTTTAAGCAAAAATATAATGAAATTCCAATTAACGGAAATTAACTATTTATTTATTTTTAAATGGATTTAGTACTATACGCAAGTGAACGTGGCTATAGCCGCGGCAAGTGAAGTGATGACGTCACTGACCGTCCGTGGGGGCCAAGCAAAAGATTTCCTATGTTAATCGTCCATTGGATTTTTTTCTTTAACATTAAAGAAAAGTATCTCCCGATTTTAATTCCCATATTTGAGTATAGATACATATTAGTTACTGAATGTGTGTTGATAGATTGCGTTACTTTTTTCTGTAAAATTCATAAAATTTTGGGTGAATTTCGTTTAAAAGAATTTTAACGTGGTTTTTGTGCATTCAACGAAATCAAATTATCGTACGTTACTGAGCTACTCAAACTGATGTTTTCTGCAGAAAATATGTGCTCTTAGGCTTTCTCATTAATATACAGGGTTTTACAAAAGTGTTCCGAAAATATCACGTAATCATCCGAATTATGTCAAATTTCAAACAATTGTTCATGAAAAACGTAGAATAAGCTGAATAGTTTTTATTGATGTATGCAATGTTTATGGTTCGTTTACAGAGACACACAACAGAATTTTATGACATTATTACTTATAGACAATTTTTTATTTAAGCGTATTTTAACGCGTTTATGCTGCATTCAACATAATGGAATTAACACACATACATTATAAAGATGTCTAAAAGCATGTTTACTCTAAAAAAAGCCATATGTTTATACTACACTGTAAATGTAAATGTCTTAAATTCAGTTAAAAAGTGTCTTATATGGATGGTCATTTTTTAAGCGAAAAAACAAGTCTTACATTTTAAGACACCTTTTTGTATCTGCAAAAGACATTGCAAGTGTCTTAAAACACCCCCATGTTTTAAGCTTAAACACACCGCCATGTTAGGCTTAAAAACACTACCGTTTTTAAGGCTTTTTAATAAATAGATAAAGAAAGAAATGTGGTGTGCGATTATGTTTTTGTGTTAAATACGTATATATATATTATATAATAAGGATATATACGTATGTTTATATTATATAATAAGAATGAAATAAAAATGATCTGTTGAATAATGCGTGATTTAAATAGTACGTTGCGGCTCCTGATTTGCATATTCAGTTGTGTAGACAGCAGTTATTGCTGTAACGTTAGTGGAGGCCTCCATGTGGAAACTGAAAAAGATTTTGGGTGGGTGGGTTCCGTCTGTCTTGCGATAGAGGCACGCTATTTACTTGCAATTTGGTACACGTGTTCATGAGCCACGTGGAATTAGCTGTATCGCTTTTGGTGTTTATTCCATTTGTAGTTTGGGTACAGGAACATACCATAATTTTTCTTATCATTACGGCCTACGGGCAGAATTTATATGCACTGCAATAACGGCCGCGAAAATCCTCCGACTAACTTGCAAACTGGTATTCACGTTCAGGCTCTGTATAGAAAAACCTGTAAAATTTATTATGTCTATATTGTTTATGGACTGTGTATAGGTACACGCCAAAATTTTTCTTACCATTACTGACTATGGGGTGAATTTCGTTTAAACGAATTTTGACACCGTTACTCTGCATTCAACAAAATGAAATTAGCGTATATTACTGAGGTACTTTAACTGATGTTTTCTGCAGAAAATATGTTCTCTTAAGCTTCCTAATTGAAATACAGGACTTTACAAAAATATTCCGACAATGTCACGTAATCATCCAAATTATGTCAAATTTTGAACAATTATTCATGAAAAATGTAGAATAAGTTGAATTGTTTTTACTGATGTATACAATGTTTATGGTTCGTTATACAGAGACACACAAAAAAATTTCATGGCACCATTGCCTATAGAGAAATATTTATTTAAGCGCATTTAAATTCGTTTATGCTACATTCAACATAATGGAATTAACATATATTATAAAGATGTATAAAGACATGTTTACTCGAAAAAAAGGGATAGGTATAGAGTAAATGATTTATTTACGGGACCACACAAAAGGATTCCGATGACATTCTGTAATCATCCAAATGATACTAAATTAGGTTGAAATATTAAGGAGATAATTAATTAAATTTGCTGTATTCTTTATTAGTGTACATAATTACTGTGGCTCCTTTTACGGGATACATAAAAGAATTTCGTTCTATTACAGTCTATAGCCAGTATTTCTTAAAAGTGTATTTTAACATGGTTACACTCCATTAAATATAAAGAAATTTTATTAGAATTTTAAAAGCATATTTTTCTGTATAAAGTGGTTCGCATAGAATTGGTAATTAATTTACAGGGTTACACAAAATAATTCGGATATGTTATGTAATCATTTTGCATGAAATTTGGTTCAAGTATATATGAATTAATGGTAATTAATACAAGATTATCAGTTATTAGAAATACATATATATAAAGATGGTTATAGAAAGAGAGGTAGAGGGGGTTGAGGGGGAGGCAGCCCCCCTCAGAAACGTTTCTATTTTTATAGGAAGTCAATTGAATCAATATATATATATATATATTATATAATAAGAAATAAATAAAAATGATCTATTGAATAATGCGAGAGGCAAATAGGACGTTGAGGCTCCTGATCTGCAGATCCACTAGTCTACTCATTGCTGAAACATCAGTGAAGGCTTGTATGTGGAGATTCGAAAAGATTTTGGGTTCTGTCAAACTGTGTGTCTTTTTGGGTGTCTGTCTCGCGATAGCGGCCGCAAATTTATCCAATTGATTTGCAAATTGATACATATTTTTATGAGCCACACAGAGTTGGCTGCATAATTTTTCGTGTGTATTGTATTTGTAGTCATTTTTCTTATCATGATGGCCTATGTATAGAATTTGTATGTATTTCAATAATGCTGCAAAAATCCTCTGATTGACTTGCAAATTCGTATACGGTTCAATAGGTGTACAGAAATAGCTGCATAATTTTTTGTTTCTATGGTTTAAGGTTCGTGTACAGGGACACACCAAAGCTTTTCTTACCATTACGGCCTACAGGTAGAATATCATATTAAACGCATTTTAACATGGTTCTACTGCAGTCAACAAATTGAAATTAACATAGATTATTGAGATGCTTAAAAGCATGTTTGTTGTAGAAAGATGTGTGCTTAGACTTAATAATTAATGTACAGAGCTTTACAAAATTTTCCTGACAATGTCACATAATCATCCAAATTATGTCAAATTTCGCACAATTAATAATGAGATACATTGAACAAGTTGAATAGTTGACACACAAAAGGATTTCATGACATTAGAGCCTATGGACTAATTTTTATTTAAGCGTATTTCAACGCATTTATGCTGCATTTAACAAAATGAAATTAACATACATTACTGTGAAGCTTAAAAGCATGTTTTCTGTAGATAAAGGTATGCATAGACTAAGTAATTTATTTACGGCCCCACATAAAAGAATTCAAATGGCATTCTGTAATCATTTAAATGATGTCAAATTTGGTTAAAATATTAATGAGTTGCAATGAATTAGTTGTATACTTTTTATTGGTGCATATTATAACTGTGGATCATGTACAGGGACACACAAAATAATTTCATACCATTACGATGTATTGACGGTATTTCTTACAGGTGCTTTTTTAAATAATTACACTCCGTTAAACATAATGAAATAAACATTCATTATTATAATGTTTAAAAGCACTGTGGAAAATGCTTGGCATAGAATTGGTAATTAGTTTACAGGTCTACACGAAATAATTCCTATATGTTATGCAATCATTTGACATCATGTTCGATACAAGTATTTAGGAGTTACTAGGTATTTACACAAGGTTGTGAGTTACAAGGGTGTATATATAAATACATATATGTAGACAGATATATGTAGACAGACATATACAAAAGGGGGATTAAGGAGGGTGTAGCCTCTTTCAGAAACGTACCTGGTTATGAAGAGAGTTAATCATGTATTTATTTATTTATTTATTCATTTATTTTAAATAACATAGAATAAATAAAAATGATCTGCTGAGTAACGAGGGATGCAAATAGGACTTTTGGGCTTCTGATCTGCAGATCCACTAGTTTAAAAAATTTTTCAGCATACTTTGTTAAAATCAAAACTCGTTTTAATTCTGAAAATCAACCAATACATCTTTCCTGTTTTTTTTTTTTTTTTTTTTTTAAGTAATAAACTGATGAAAAAAAAAAAAAACTTTTGATTTTGAAAAAGGTTTTTTGTAAAATTAATTAATACTAGTAAAACAGGCAATTCCAACTGTTTGTATAATTTTTTAATAAATAAAGATATCGACAAACCGAGCGTTATCGGTTTTTTAATTATTAGCCATCAAAATGGTTCTTCGAATGCTTTAAAGTAAGGGAACATAAGAGCAAAAAGTATAAACTTATTCAGTGAAAGGTCTAAAAATACCATCTTTTATATAGTTTAACCATCAACCATCCATTCGTAATCACCTGAAGTTAGGTACGGTCAAATAAAGATGCTGGAAAAGAATTATTATCCTACATCTTCCATATCTATTTTCTCACTCATTTGAACTGTTATTAATCATTCTGTGAATTTATAAGTCAAGTCGCGACCGTCCGCCTAACCGTCCAAAAATTTCCATGGTTTTCTTCAGAACTCGCGTATATACGCACTCAGAAGTACGTGAAAGACACCCTCGCAGGGGGACGACATACTACCACAACTACTACCTGCTTGAATATTTTTTAGGGTTACAGAGTATGCGAGAGGTCTTTATTGACATGATTTCACATATCTCAGAAAACGTGTAGAAATTCTATATTTCAAATTATGTTTCCTAAAATTTCAATCATATCGTTATTTAACGTCCCTCTTTACTTACCGTCGTCGCCGCAAGCCCGAGCCAATGTTATTCTATGGGGAAATTTTCTTTACAAATAACTTATTAACTAATACATATTTTTTAATTCTGTTTTCACATTCAGAAAATTCCCAACTGTTAAATTGACGGACCTTTTTTAAAAATGTATTTTTTTAATTTTTAATATTTTATTTTGAAATTGCAAAATGAAAAAAATTCCCATATTGAAAATTCGTATTTTGCAGCTTCAAAATAAAATTAAAAAAAATTAGAAAAATATTTTTTTATAAAAGGTCCGTGAATTTAACAGTTGGGAATTTTCTGAATGTGAAAACAGAATTTAAAAATATGTATTAGTTAATAAGTTATTTGCAAAGAAAAATTTCCCATAGAATAACATTAGCTCCGGCTTTCGGCGGCGGTGAGTAAAGCGGGACCTTAATAGGAAATTTTAGATTTCTTTAGGATTGCCGAGAACGTCTGTTCTTAAAGCTGATAGACGAAAAGTGCCAGGTTTGAATTCATGGAACTCTTGTCAGCTTACTCTTCGGGTGTTTCCCGTACATTTTCGTAAATGGTATAAATACGGCCTAGGATTCCGTAGAAAGACCCCTCACGCAACGCATCCCACTAGGTCTGCATCCCTAATTTAGACAATCAGACTCAATTCCAACACCGCACCACATTAAAATATTTTAATTGCTTAAAGAAATGTATGCAGCTAAATTAATGATTAACATTGATATGCAAGGCTTTAATTTTTAAAACATGTGTGCATTTTTTTCATTGAAACTTACACAAATAAATTTACTGACGTTGGGATTTTCTTATTTTGTTGTTTTACAGAATTGGATACGAAAAGCTATTAAAATCAAAATCTTAAATATGCGTCTAAATCTTTTCTTTCCTGCATTATACACAGGTTTTCTTTCCTGCATGATACACAGATGGCAGCACATGATTAAATGTCTCAAAATCACAAAAAGTGAATCCAAATCCTGAAGATTTCAAATAAGAAACATTTCCTTTCGGTATTAAATTTAAGAAATATTTAAGATAATTAATAATAAATAAATATTAAACCAAAGTTTCTTAAATTATAATATATATATATATATATTTAACATAAACAGCAAAAATTATAAATTTAAAAACTTGTTTTTACTGAAATTATTACGAGAAAAATAATACAGTATTTTAGTTTATAATTAATTTTATCAAGAATCAGTTTTCAAAAATATCAAAATTTTATAAAAATAAAATAAAATAAAATAAATAAATAAATAAATAAATAGATGCTTATATACAAGGACAATACCATGTATACTGTCACGTATCACGTGTTAAAAATAAGTAACCAAAATCATAATAAATTTAAATTTAGACGCATAATTCTCATGAAACTAACATACATCAGAAAATTTTGAAAAAAAATACGGAAACAGGAAATTTTAAGAATAAACAGTAGATAAGTTTAAAGAATCATCTTCTTTGAAATGCAACTATGATAGGACAAAAATAAGTCTCAGACGGAAACAAGTAGAAATGTTTTAAATAATAATGGAAAGAATAACTAAATTAGTATATATAAACTAAGAAAATCCTTTTTTTTTTTTTTTTTTTAGTATTGAGCACTAAAAAAATAAGAATTTATTCACTATCTAGGATAATACGTTGCTATGATTTTAATATTTTTACTTTCTTCTATATGTAATATAGAGAAAGTATTGGATTCGCGAAAATTTTCGACCTCCGTTTTTTGACGGATCTACACGTTTTGGGATGTCCTGAACACGAATTGATAGTTTTTAGAAAATGTCTGTCTGTGTGTCTGTCTGTCTGTCTGTCTGTATCATTTTTTTGTGGACGCTGTATCTCACGAACATATGAATGAAATTTAACCAAACTTGGTATTTAGTTGCACCCTGACATGAACTGGTGCCCATTAGATTTGGGGATCAATAGCTCAACAGGTGGCGCTGTAATCGCATTTTATGCAAATTTTTAACATGGCAGCATAGGACAAAATTCCGTATAAATGGGCATAATGAGAGTTATTTTGAACTTGTGATTGTAAAATTAATTTGAATTATTGATGATAGTAGTAGTTAACTAGGAAAAAAAAATTGTGCATGGGGGGGCATCGGTTCCCCCACTGGGGGGGAAGTACCCCGCCGGGGGGGTTAAATTTTGAAGATGGGTATCATTCGAAAGATCTCGTCAATACCTTTAAAACGAATGGTTGAACCATAAATCTGTGATAATTTAAAACAAAGTTATCGGTTTTTTCTACTTTTAACAAAAAAAAAAAAAAAAAAAAAAAAAAAACTTAGAAAAAAAATTCGATTTTTTTTTTTTTTTTTTTTTTTTTTTTTTTTAAATTATTGTTAGTGATTGAATATGTATTAATTTTCACAAAAAAAAAAAAAAAAAAAAAAAAGAAAAAGAAAAAAAAAAAATCTTTTTTTTTTTTTTTTTTTTAATATTGTTACTGATTGAATATGTATAGGAAAATATAGAAGAAAGTCTTGTGGTGGCCACAACATACTAGTTACATGTGGTCTACCAAAACATTGCCAGGATAAATTTCTCAAATTACCATCACTCAAAAAAAAAAAAAAGCAGACAAAGTTGATTCATGTTTATGGGGATAACATAAAAGTTCAAAATTTAAATTAATTTATAAAAAGAGAAATTAAAATAGTGGAAATGTTTTCCATCAGCTTATATTATATAATCTTCTTCATGCATATTTAAAATGAAAACTGTAGTGAGGAAAATATCTGTTATACACAAGCCTATCCGTGGACACAACTATACAATTTATTTTTATCAAGCTTTCTTCAAGAGTAGAATGAATCGTGAGAATTTATTATCCCATTCCTCTAAAGACAGGTAAATTCTATGAAATGAACGCTTCGTATTTTACGCATGCTCAAATTACCACTGGTTGCTCTTAAGAATAAGTCTTATCTTTTATATATAAGACTAGTTAATACCTGTCAAAACTTGACGGATGAGTGATACATAAATGTGCAAATTAAATCTTTTTACGGCATAAAGTTTATAACACCCATGGTTTAATATTTACCATTGCTCTTAATCAGTTTAAAACCTCTGCTCTGATCAATTATATTATTATTATTTTATTTTATTTTTTAGAGGGGGGGGGGGCTTATCAGACTTGCACTTACAGCGTTAAAAAAAAAAAAAAGAATATTGTTTCAGTTATAGAAGAAAAGTTGTTTACTTTTTAAGAAAATTGACAGTATTAAAAATTGAGTAATTAAAAACACATGAAGAAAGAAAGAACATAAGAAATAAAGGCAGAAATTTGTCTTCAAAGATTTTAGATGTTTCGTGTACGATTTCTATTTCTTTTCCTACAAATATTCGAAAATGTTTCATAATTCGTGAGAGATGCGTGTAAACATTTATTGGTGAATCCCCTTTTTATCATAATTATATATTATGATAATGGAAATTTTTCATTATTTATGCATAATGCTTGAATTTAAAATTTTGTTACAGTATTTACTTTCTGTTACACTTTTTTTTTTTTAATGACATTCTCTCGATCATTTTCTAACTAACTTTTTACTACAAATACGAGAGAAAATATTTCGTAATTTATAAGTGATGCATTATTTTACTTACTAGTTACTTTCTCTTGCCCATATATATATAGTAAAGAAAGTATTGATTTTGAATCAAATTTTCGGAAATGAGTTTTTGTTAAATTTACACGTTTTGAGGTTAGTGAATCCAAAAGTCGTGTTTCAGGGGTTAGTCTGTGTCTGTCTGTCTGTTATCAGCATATCTCAAGAACAAATAGTAGCAGAAAGCCCAAACTCGGTATTCTACACCATATAGTGATGCTACGCTGAACTCTTCGTTGCGATCAATCAAAGTGTTCGTGTACAGGGCCATTCAAGAGAATTCAAATACATTATGTCTATGGGCGAAATTTCCCGTAAGTACAGTATAACATCTATAAACTTCTCTAAACAAAATTGAATGAATATATTTTTTATATGCATAAAAGCATGTTTTGTGTAGATTGTGGCATGGAAATCATTCACCATTCATTTACTCGTTTACAGGGCTATTCAAAGTATTTGGATATATTGAGGCTATACTTGGAAATTGCTGGAAGTGTATATCATTTTTTGTTATGCGTTTTTCCAATAAGACTAAATTTAAATAGATACGTAACATACGTGTATTTAGTTTATAGACAATATACAAGGCAAACCAAAATTAAACTAAACGTTCTTTTCTATTGAATGTAACTGACGGAAGTGCTTTGCTACATTTAAATATGTCAACGAACACTGCTGACACAGGACGGAAAATTAATTTATTATAGCCATACTCACTATAAAAAATTTTGTGTATTGAGGAAGCTTACTTGCCACAACCATGTAGAGAAATGTTACCAGTTGAAATTACGTAATGTTCCACTCTATGCCTCTGTTTCATAGTTATAGCTGATAATATTTCTCAAAATGGTTGGGGAAAATAAGTTACCTCAATAATGTTGTGTATTCTTACACAAAATTTTTTACAGTTCTGTAAACAAAGTATTTTTTTAAATACGAATTTTCATCTCTGTTTTTTTTTTGTATAGCATGACGTTTTGAGGTCCACTGGATACAAAAGTCAAATTTTTAGCGATTGATCTGTATGTATGTCTGTTATCAGCATAACTTAAAAACAAATAACCACAGGAAATTCAAATTTAGTATTTTGAAGTTGACATGTAGTTGCCACTTATAAAGTTAATAAATATTGGCAAGTTTAAAGACAAATTAATAATAGATTTGCATTTTATTTTTTAAAATAAATGTGGACATGGTAATTGAACGGGAGTGTCCCCCTCCCACAGGATTATATGTCAAATACAACTGTTTCAAAACCTGTTTTAGATTATTTTTAAACCAAATTCAACAGTATTATCTTACCTTATTGGTCTTGCGTCTTAATCTGTAATCTGTCCCTGTATTGAAATACAGGTTAAGAAAATGTCGTGTAAGTGGCACACCAGATTATCTTTTATATAATACGTATTTGTGTTATACACGTGTAAATATACATAATTATACTAATTAGTATTCTCATATTCCCATTGGAGGACATTCGACCATTTTTTTTTAGTAATCATTAAATAATAAATATAAAAATTCAAAATTTCTGTGTAAACAATGTTATTAGAAATTTCTCTATTCAAAAAAAAAAAAGAAAAAAGAAAAAAAGAAAAAAAAAAAAAAATCACTATTAGCATCATTATTTACATGAAGAGGCGCAATAGTTGTACACTTTTATAAGTAAATAAAAACTTTGTCTTTATTCAAAGTTTTTTACTTATGACGATGCATCTCCTATTAACTTCTGTATACATTCGTCTTTAAAATCCAATAGATTAAAGTTATTTATCTGCGCATTTCAATACCAAAATCGCTGTTTATTTCGGGAAAAAAAATCTGACAACGGTTTGCAAAAGATAGTTGACATAGGTGAACTCTGCCCAGTTCGCCCTCGCATATTTGTTCTCATAAATTTCTACTACAGGACATACTATATTCATGATAAGAGAATGTAATTTGGTTGAACGCTCCACACCGTCGCAAACTGAAATATCCCATCTAATAAGCTGCTTACCGCTCAATTCGATATGTTTACCACATCCTAATATGCTACTTAATTTTATTAGGATTAATTTCGTACTTTAGTTTTCAGGCAATATTATAATATTTTTAATATTTTTAATATTTTTAATATAACGGTCTCCATAATGCAAGGTTATGTGAAATACTGCTTCTTTCTGCCATGTTAAGAAAATTTTAAATTTCACTTTACGAAATTTTCGTAGTTCATAAATTTTCAAAGTAGAATTTTCATAGTTTATGATGTTTATGCAGTATCAAAACTGATATTTTAAAGCTGTTTAACATCTTTACAATAAAAATTTTCCTTTTAATGCACTTTTCAGTTAAATTATACCCTGTTCTTCCATGTTCAGAAAATCGTAAATTTCGAATAATTTTGAAAATTTTTAAGTAGAATGTTGCAAATCAATAGGGTGCTTGGTAGTGTCATAAGTGACATTTTAAAACTGGTTGAAACTTGCGCAAAGACCCTTCACGGAAGGTATTCTCCCTCAGGCCTTGGACTTAAGGCATTCAGTCGGCCTTAATTTCAACCCCTCCAAACATCTTTAAAGCTGATCCGACCTTTTTTACGACCATTTATTCTTGAGATATCGTGTACAGAGATTGACAACCTAACACACTTACAAACTTAATAAGTACAAAATTTTAAATAAACACCATAAAATGAAAGAACTCTCAGCAATTTTTTCGTGTCGAAAGAAGACACGATGTTTCGTCAGGCGAACAAAGTCGGCACGAGTACTGCAAACAAAGCGGCAACGCAAATAACAAACTTACCCACTAACCTTTTAACAAACTAACCTACTAACAAACACACTAACACACTGGCACCCTGTAGAAGTACATGTACGAATTTTGTTATTTTCGGATTCCTCACACCTGAAAACGTGTAAAAAAAGTCAAAAATCTGAAGTCGAAAATTTTCACGATTACCTAAGTTCCCCATACATGCACTATAATAGCGGACTAATAAAATTATACTCCATTTTGTTGCCAGTCAAATAAAACACTTAAAAATTATATATATACTAACTTCTGTTGCAAAAACAAATGATAAAAGAACATTAGAATTAAACGAAGAGTGGTCATCCGACAAAACGTTGTGTTTTAGGTTTGAAAAAAATAAATCCAGACAATAAGCTAAATAACGAAGTTTTAACAACTTACTTTTATAGGAAAAGGCTACGTGTATAAAATAACAAAATGTATTACAATAAAGATTTTTTTTTTTCTTTGCATGCCTTCTTGGCATCCTATGAGAAGATATAAATATATATATATATGTATATATATATATATATTTTTTTTTTCTACAACCCACATTTACCGTATCTTTCGAACGATTCTGCATTTAAGTCCTTCCTCTTATAAAAAATAAAATAAAAAAAATACGGCAAATTCTACGTTTGCTTATTAATATATAGATAATAGCTGTTGCAGGGAAACGCCGACGATTAAAATAAAAGGAGTTTTAAATAGAAAAGATTACGTGTCTAAAGTGAAAAAAGTGTATAAAAATAGTCTAAAAATAAAGGTACTTTTGAATGCTTTCTTGAGATTTTAAGAGAATAATATCTTTTTTTCTCAAACACACATTAACCATACGTTTCGAATGATAGCACTTTTTATACCCTGCTCTTATAATTAATTTGATGAAATCGTCACACATTTCATTTTTGCGTATTAATATATATAGGTTTCTTCACTTCAATTTTCCACGATTGTACCTATAACTAGGTCGTCCTACTTTAATCCAGTTGAGTCACGGAAAATGATGACCACGCCTTTACAGCATAGCTTTCTAGTCTTTAAAAAATGTTCAAAAATTGCTAATGTAAAGTATTCGACAGCCTAGCCGTTTGGCGTTTCGAATGCATTTAATCGAAACTCGCGTTTATACTTCCTATGACCCCTTCAAATCTAGGTTCCACGTACAATCGTCGTAATGCACAAATCAAACTAAACCAAATCTACAATTATACAAGACAACAAACCGTATTTTTAACAAATAAATACATAGAAAAATAAAATAAACATATCTTGTTCAAGCTAAAATAAATAAAGATAAGGAAATATACTTCTTTATTTGTCAAAGTAAAGCATCTGATTGCTATTAAGAAAATTAAACTTTAGTTCTAAATACAGTTTTTCTTCGTAGATTAGAAAAAAAAATCTCTTAAATTTATTTAGAATGAAATTAAAATAGATGTTTATATATTTTCCAAAAGATGGCAGCATCACCTAAAAATAATTTCTTATTATACAGTTAAGATAGCAATTAATAAAGTCATCTGAAACTATATTTTAAAAAAAGATTCTTAATAAATAAGAATATCGCTATAATTCCTAACTAAGAAAATACAACAGAAAAATAAACTCGCAAAATTACGATTGTCGGAAAGAAAAGGCATTTTTGGACTATTTTTTCCTTTTTTATTCTTTTAATTTTTTTTTAACATAGTTGAAAAAGTTGTTTTAATACAAAAGTAGTAGGACAATATTAGATTATATATTGAAGTTTGTTATGCAATTGAAGTAAATTGGTTAAATTAAACTTGAGATATCATGACAACCATGTTGAAAAGAGTAGTCATGAGAAAAAACCGTTTAAAATTTTGAAGAAAAGTTTCAGGCAGTCATGGAATGGTACATAATACTTATATTTTATTAATCGATGATTTAAATCGGATTTTGTTAATTGATTTTACACGAATATCAGACTACCCTCATAAACATATCATACTAAGTATTATTGTCCTAATCCTAAGTCTGGGTAGAGTACACTCCGTGGGAATCTTTCTAATGGGTCCTAGCGTGTATTCACGCAAGTTTAAAGGGGAAAAAAAGAAATAAAGAAAACTCAGAACGGCTAGGTTGACGAGTGCAACCTGGGATCGGACCCAGAACTTCCCGTATACTGTGTTGGAGAGCAGAAATTATCAGCTACATTTTAATGAGTAAACTACCAAAGAGAGTTTTTTTTTTTTTTTTTTTTTTTTTTTTTTGAAAATATTCTGGAGTACAGAATTTATATTTTTCACCAAAAGATGGCAGCACCACACATAAAATATATTCATAGATTCATACCTCATTATATCATGCAATTAATTTTCGTAGAAACGTATATCCATTAATGTTATATTATTCTATAAATTTTTATTGTTTATATATATATATATATATATATATATATATATATGAGATAAATACCAAAAATGAATTCCGGACTCGTCAAATATTCCCCAAAATCACATATTTGGATTTTTTCACGATTACGATATTTTACTTATATAACATATGTTCGGAAAGTAAAAATGAATAAAAACAGCACGTACATAGTCAAATTTCACAGTCCTTAAAATTAGTTGTAGTATTTGAATTAAGTACCGAGGTATGTGTGAAATATCCTATGTAAAAGTTTTTTACATGATCCTGTACGAATTTCGAAGATAAACATGGAAAACGACAAAATGGCCTAAAAGCTTAATCTGGATTCGAACATGGGACTTCCCTTCTTTATACTTAAAGATCCTTTCAGTCAATGGCCCACCAGCGGCCCAGAGGTTCTGCGCTCAAAGCTGGTAGAGGTTAGGTGCCGGGTTCAATCCCAGGTCGCGCTCGTCGACCTGCTGTTTGGAGTTTTCCGTACTAGTCTCCGAAACTTGCGTAAATACGAGCTCCACGGAAGGCTCTTTCCCTCAGGCCTAGGACCCTAGGGCAGTCAATCGGCTTTATTTCGAAAGAGGCCCAAATAATCCTGATACAGGAAAAAGTTCAATTTAAATATATACATAACATACATGAAATTTGAAAATAACTTTAAAGTAAGTTACTTTGGCTCAAAAATTAATGACTCTATATATGTACAATAAAATATGATATATATTTTTACTTTCTCTTACCCATAGGGTCGAGAAATTATTGTTTTAGGGTCAAATTTTCAAACGTGAGTTTTTGTTATATTTACATGTTCTGAGATTCCCTGAATACGAAAATCATGTTTTTAGCGAATGGTCTGTGAGTCTGTATGTATGTCTGTCTGTGTGTCTATTATCAGCATATCTCAAGAACAAATAGTCGCAAAATTTCCAAACTCAGTATTCTAAATGTGTACCATATAGAGATGCTACAGTAAGCTTTTCGTTGAGATGACGCCAATGGTTCGTGTACAGAGACACTCAAAAATATTCTGGGATCGGACCCAGAACTTCCCGTTTACTGTGTTAAAGAGCAGAAATTTTCAGCTACATTTTAATGAGTAATCTACCAAAGAGTTTTTTTTTTTTTTTTTGAAAATATTCTGGAGTATAGAATTTATATTTTTCACCAAAAGATGGCAGCACAACACATAAAATATATTCATACCTCATATATATATGAGATAAATACCAAAAATGAATTCCAGACTCATCTAATATTCCCCAAAATCACATATTTGGATTTTTTCACGATTACGATATTTTACTTATATAACATACGTTCGGAAAGTAAAAATGAATAAAAACAGCACGTACATAGTCAAATTTCACAGTCCTTAAAATTAGTTGTAGTACTTGAATAAAGTACCGAGGTATGTGTGAAATAGCCTCTGTAAAAGTTTTTTACATGATCCTGTACGAATTTCGAAGTTAAACATGGAAAACGACAAAATGGCCTAAAAGCTTTATCTGGATTCGAACATGGGACTTCCCTTCTTTATACTTAAAGATCTTTTCAGTCAATGGCCCACCAGCGGCCCAAAGGTTCTGCGCTCAAGGCTGGTAGAGGTTAGGTGCCGGGTTCAATCCCAGGTCGCGCTCGTCGACCTAGCTGTTCGGAGTTTTCCGTACTAGTCTCCGAAACTTGCGTAAATACGAGCTCCACGGAAGGCTCTTTCCCTCAGGCCTAGGACCCTGGGGCAGTCAATCGGCTTTTTTTCGAAAGGGGCCCAAATAATCCTGATACAGGAAAAAGTTCAATTTAAATATATACATAACATACATGAAACTTGAAAATAACTTTAAAGTAAGTTACTTTGGCTCAAAAACTAATGAATCTATATATGTACAATAAAATATGATAATTATTACTTTCTCTTACCCATAAGGTAGTGAAAGTATTGTTTTTGGGTCAAATTTTCGAACGCGAGATTTTGTTATATTTACACGTTTTGAGGTCCCCTGAATACGAAAGTCATGTTTTTAGCAAATGGTCTGTGTGTGTGTCAGTGTGTGTGTGTCTGTGTGTCTGTCTGTTATCAGCATATCTCAAAAAAAATTATAGCAAAAAGTTCAGACTTGGTATTCTAAATGTGTATCATATAGGGATGCTACAGTAAGCTTTTCGTTAAGATCAAGCAAATGGTTCGTGTACAGGGCCAATCAAGAGAATTCTAATACATTACGTCTATGGGAGAAATTGCAGGAAAATAGAGTTTAACGTCTATAGACTGCACTAAACCAAATGAAACAAATATATATTTTTTGTAATAGAGACAGTTAACTGGGAAAAAATTTTGTGTATGTAGGGGCCTCGCCCTCCCCCCCACCCCCCTGGGGGGAAGTCCCCCCTCGAGGGGAGTAAATTTTCATGATGGGTATCTTTCAAAAGAGCTCGCCAATACCTTTAAAACGAATGGTTGAACCATCGATCTGCGATAATTTAAAACAAAGTTATCGATTTTTTTTACTTTTAACGAAAAATAAACTTTTTTTTTTTTTTATATTGAGAATAAAATGGACTTTTTTTGGATATTTGGTGTTATACTACTTCTCTAATATGGAAATCGTCTGCCTTATCATAAAAGATAATTTTTTTAAATAATAATTTTAATAAATTATTTTTTAAAAAGAGAAACATTTTTTAATAACCGAATTAAATTCTATATAAATGTAGGTGTATTAATGAAACGGGGGGTTGAGGGGGGCGGTAGCCCTCCTCACACAGAACTAATTATCATATAAAACTCTTCAGAAGCCTAATATGAATTATTTAACATAGGTTTACATAACAGTACTCGTTATCTTACCTATTAATCTGGAACCAGTATTTATAGTATTAAATTTCAGGGTAAGAGAAAGTCGTGTGAGTGACACACCAGATTATTTTTACTTTCTCTTACCCATAGGGTCGAGAAAGTATTGTTTTATGGTCAAATTTTTGAACGTGAGTTTTTGTTATATTTACATGTTCTGAGGTTCCCTGAATACGAAAATCATGTTTTTAGCGAATGGTCTGTGTGTCTGTATGTATGTCTGTCTGTGTGTCTGTTATCAGCATATCTCAAGAACAAATAGTAGCAAAATTTCCAAACTCAGTATTCTAAATTTGTATCATATAGGGATGCTACAGTAAGCTTTTCGTTGAGATGAAGCCAATGGTTCGTGTACAGGGACACTCAAAAATATTCAAATACATTACGTCTACGGGGGAAATTGCAGGTAAGTGGAGTTTAACTGTAAGTAGAGTTAATAAACTGCACTAAACCGAATGAAGCGAATATACATTTTGTGTAATAGAGATAGTCAACAAAAAATTTTGTGTACGCAGGGGCCTCGCCCTCCCCCCCCCACCCCCCCTGGGGGGGAAGTCCCCTTTCGAGGTGAGTAAATTTTCATGATGGGTATCCTTCAAAAGAGCTCGCAAATGCCTTTAAAACGATTGGTTGAACCATCGATCTGCGATAATTTAAAATAAAGTTATCGATATTTTTCATTTTTAACAATTTTTTTTTTTTTTTTTTTAATGTGATATTGAAAATAAACTCAACTTTTTTTTTTAATATTTAGTGCTATACTACTTCCCTAATATGGAAACCGTGAGCATTATCATGGAAGATAATTTTTTTAAATAATAATTTTAATAAATTATTTTTACTGAGTGAATTTGTGCAGGAAAATATAGAAGAAAGTCGTGTGGTGGCCACAACACACTAGTTATTTGTTGTTAGTGGATGTGCTTTACTAATAATATTTTACCATTTCCAGGAAAGCTGTTCGGGAATTGAAATAAATTCCTCATAGAGATATGGTAATTAATGTATGTTTTAAGCTAAATATTCATCGCTTGTTTTTTGTACATTAATGAAACGGGGTTTGAGGGGGCGGTAGCCCCTCTCACACAGAACTAATTATCATATAAAACTCTTCCTAAGCCTAATTTGAATTGTTTAACATAGGTTTACATAACAGTACTCATTATTTTACCTTTTAATCTCCAACCTGTATTTATAGTATTAAATTTCAGGGTAAGAGAAAGTAGTGTGAGTGACACACCAGATTATTTAATATGCTTTAAATGTTTTTTAATATGCCAAAACTAGATTTATGTTTATCGCAAAATACATACTTGAATATTCGAAGCTATGATAAACAGGAAACATTTTAAAAGTTCATGCATTTACTATTAAAAAGAAACATAAAACAAATTTACTCACTGTAAGATATACAGAATAAAGTGCTTAATTGAAAACAAAATATGTAGTTTTTTTTTTAATTGCTGTAACTGTTCTGAGTATTTAAATCGAAGCCTGAAACAAAAAAAAAAAAAAAAAAAAAAAGTTTTTTCTGCTATACCCCATCTCCTGGCAGATGGCACAGTTTTCTAAACGACTACCTATTTACTAAATATTGCGCTATTGCGGGTTTCGTATTGCCTTAAAAACATCTATGAGCCATGGCAGTGTTCGTTTTGAGGAAAATTCGAGAAAATAAAGAAACATGCAAGAACCTAAATTTTCTCTTATGCCATGTATTCTATTTTATTCAAACATACACGAAATTTGAAACACAGAATCAAATATGTCTCATACAGCTTATCACAAAGTCTATGGTCAGCAGCTCACCATAATCTTATCTATGAACTAGTGTGATTCACGTAAGTTCATTTTTACTTCCTTAAACTAAGTATAAGGAAATATTGTTATCCCGATTTGAGGAAATGGAATTCATATCTCGCATAGCTTAAAAACGAATCATCGTTGAACGTTTCAGATTTATATGTGTGAGACTGTCATTAAGCCTAGTTCTACACATGAAAGTTTCGTCTTAATACGACCTCTCGTTTTAGGGATATCAGCGGCTTTACACGATTTTTCGTGACGTCTGTATGTGTGTGTATGTGTGTACGTATCTCGCGTAACTGAAAAACGGTTGTACGTAGAACGTTCACTTTTCCTCAAAAATCCCGTGATCGCTTGACGAAATGGTTGTCAAAAACAACGAAGTTAAGCCCGAGGATGTCTGAATCGTCAAAATTGAGTATATTATTTCTGAGAGTGTATTCAGCCCGTAATGATATTTTTATCAAAATTGCCGACAATTTTTGCGTGTAGAAAGTAATTCTTAAAGACATAAACAAGTTCTAGTCGATGAATGTGCTGTAATGAATATTCAGCACGTAGATAGAGCACGTAATGATATTGTTTTTAAATTTCCCGACATTTTTGAGTGTAGAAAGTAATTGTTAATCTATAAGCAGGTTCTAGTCGAAGAATGCACTTTATTTTGTTTTAGTCTTGTTTGTCATTAAAAGAATTTCCGAAGAATTTAGTTCAGCGCTATAAATTAATGAATCTTTTCGGAAAATTCCAGAATTCTGTTCTTATTTAAGTTTGAGCTTCCAAACTTTGGCAACCCTGAACAACAAATGTTCGCCAAATTTGGTCGCTAAGTCTCCAAATTCGACGCAAAATTGCCAAAATCGATGCCAAGACCAAAATCAGCGTTGGCTAGAAACTTAGCAATTTGGTCAGATTAGCGATCAAATTTGGCGGGAAGTAAAGTTTCAGGAAGGCCAGAATTAGTAAATCCTTTCTCAATTTTAACTGAATTAATCGTTTCTATAAAATGTGTCATTTTTTCCCCTCTAATTTTCGGCAAAGAGAACAAAAGTAGGCCATTTGTACGCGAATGATTTTCATTAAACTCTAAACTATGAATTTGCCAATGAGAGAATGTGTAATAAGCCATTTCTGAAAAACTAGCATATTTGTTTGGCGGTATATATTATCCTGACTTTTGTGGTTGGAGTAAACGTTTTTCAGTTTTTTTACTTCTTTATAGAAAATATTGTAATTCCGATTTGCGAAATGGATTTTATATCTCGCATAGCTCATACACGAATCATCGTACAATGTTGCAAATTTATTTGGGCGACTGTCATATCTGGTTGTATACCTGCAAGTTTCGTCCAAATACGAGCTCTCTTTTAGAGATATCAACGACTTTACATGATTTTTAGTGACGTCTGTATGTGTGTATGTATGTGTCTCGCATAAATCAAAAATGGTTGGACGTAGAACATTGCAAATTATTATACATGTTTTTTTATAACATTTAGTTGTTCACGTCCTTTTTTGGTCTTTCTGTGACTTTCCGTTTTGGAGATATTTAAGAAAATTATATTGATAATGACCAAATATACAAAGATTTTGGCCATTATATATCCTACCATCATAAAGATTTCAAAATAAGCTAATGATAGAGCCCGCAATGATCTTATTTTGAAAGTTGTCAACATTTTTGCGTTCAGAAAGTAATTTGTAGAGACTTAAGCAGGTTCTAGTGAATGAATGCACTTTTTTTTTGTTTTTGTCTTGCTTGTCATTTAAAGAATTTTTTTAGAAATGAGTTCAGCGTTATAAACAATGAATCTTTCCGGAAAATTGCAGAATTCTGTTCTTATTGAAGTTAGATCTTCTAAACTTTGGCAATCGAAAACGAAAAATTTTCGCCAAATTCGGATGCCAAGTCGCCAAATTCGACGTAAAATCGACAAAATCGATGCCAAGACAAAAATCAGTTTTGGCTACAATCTTGGCGAATTGGCAACATTAGCAATCAAATTTGGCAGCAAATATTGTTTCAGGATGGCAGGTATTTGTAAATCATTTCTCGATTTTAACTGAATTAATTGTTTCGGTAAAATGTATCATTTTTCACCTCTAATTTTCGGCAAAGAGAACAAAAGTAGGCCATCTATACTCGAACGATTTTCACTACTATGAAACTATATAAACTCTGTAAACTATACTCTATGAAACTATGAAACTATAAAACTATATAAACTATAAAATCTAAGGTATGAATTTGCCAGTGAGAGAATCTGTGATAAGCCATTCCTGAAAAAACTAGTACATTTGTTTGGCTGTATATATAATTTTATTGTCTGACTTTTGTGGTTAGAGTAGCAGTTTTTCAGCTTTTTTTTTTTTTTTTTTTTTTTTTTTGTGTGTGTGTGTGTGTGTGTGTGGTTAGAACTTGCCTGTTTATTTACGAATCAGTTACCTCACACAAAAATGTCAATATTTTCATAACAATATGTATACTCCAATGGGTGTATAAGGAAATCCTTTGTCGTTCACATCAGATTTTTATTATTGGATATTCCCGTAACATTATATTTTGGACATTTGCCTGTATCCTAAAAGTTTTAAAACTAGCTCCATTATATTAATCTTAGAGCTTCGAGACTTTAATATTCTAAAAGAAAAAAGTCTCGCCAAAAATAACCAAAGGAAAAAAATGCAAAATCCCAAACAATTTCGATAAGACCTTTCCATAAATGATTTTTAACATAAGAAACTCTGACTGTTAATGTGGTTTTACGACAGTATAGGACTATGAGTGCGCGAAAATCAAATATTAATTAAGTTAATTATGACTGTCCGAGTTATATTCGGCGAAAAAAAAGTAGCATTTATAAATATGCATTTAAAAGGTAAATCGAGTTCAATTTTCTAAAAGAATAAACAGGAGAGCAAAGAATAAATTTCTTCATTATATGTTCAAAAATAACTTTTATTCAGGTGTAGACTTATACACTTCATTTACATATAAAATATACTTATTATTATTATTATTATTATTTTGTCTATAAAAAAATAAGAAATGATTCTGCTCCACAGAGTAACAGAAAAAAAAAAAAGTTTATAAATATTTAAAAGACAGGCAGGCATAAGATTAATTTAAATGTAGTAACGTGGGTTGGTTTATGCGGTTTAGTCCTAATGACTGAAGTATGGTTCTAAGTCTATAGGTGAATTGCCTTTGGATCTTTCTAAAGGGGGCTTGCCCGTATTTACGCGAGTTTCGAGAAATAAAACACGAAAAACTCCGAATGGCTAAGTCGACCTGGGAACAAACCCGGCACTTCTCGTCTACCAGCTTTGAGCACACAATCGCTCGGTCACTGGTGAAGCCCTAATAGTGTGGAAGATGAATAGACAGTGCATTACAATACTTGGTAAAAAAAAATCCTTTATGATTTACATTCTTAATTTTATTTGAGATATATCTAAAAACAATAACATATTATTTATTGTTCAGCATATTTTATAACAATAACGAAAAATCATGTAGTACGCATTGATTATTAACACTTTCGAACTATACGTACGAACTATACGTACTGTATCATTATAACTTTCAATATTCTTTCCCTACGTTATCACTCAACGGACAGACAGAAGGATTGAAAGGTATAAAAAAAGACTAACTGTATTCATAATGACTTTCAAACAATGTTGGAAAGTGATAAAAATTGTTAACGCAAAAGAAAATTCAGCCCTGAGATTCAAACGGCAGCCCTTTATGTATGTGAATATTTAAGTGTAGCCCTGTAAATCTCAAGGTTAATCTCATTATATTCTATACAAAACATTATTTTAGCATATTAACAATAAATGTCAATTTCTTTATCATTTATACAGTAGAAAGTTATTTGAATATGATTTATAAAAATGTCTGTCCTAAAACGGCAGTTTTTTTGGGTGTCCCTGCAGACAAACCAGTTGTACAGGATATATTGATGCCATTTTAAATAGGAAACATTCCATAGTGAACTTGAATAAAATGTATCAATTTTTAAAAATTCTGAAATTATTTAAGTACTCTCAGGGCGGGTAGACGGACAGACAGAAAAGGACACTCTGACAGACAGATACAAAAATTCGAATCACATTCACAGTTAAAAAATTTTAGAAAGTATTCAAAACGCTTAATGTAAATTAAAATGCAATTCCAGCTAATTTACAAGAATAGTCCTTTATGCAAGTGAATATTTTTGCGTGTCCCTGCAAATCTAATGTAATCATTCTATATTATGTAGAAAGCATTCTTTTGTGCGTATGAATAACATATTTCAATTTCCTTAAGATTTGTGCAAAATAAAGGTATTAAAACACGATTTATAGAAATGCTTATCATAAAACGTAAAACTTTGGAATACGTTCGGGTATCCCTGTACACAAACCAGTTGAAGTATTCACTCCATTTTCAATGGAAAGATTTGTGCAAAATAACGTTGTTATTATTATACTTGGTTTATAGAAATGCTCTCATAGAACGCAATGATTCGGAATAATTTCGGTGAGCTGGTTTTTACTCCATTTTCAATGTGGAAAATTCGACAGTAAACTTGAATAACATATTTTAATTTCATTAAGATTTGTGTTAAAAAAAAAAAAAAAAAAAGGTATTAAAATATTGTTTATAGAAATACCTCTCATAGAACACAATGCTTTGAAATATTTTCTGGTGCCCCTGTTTATAAACTTGTGATGGTATTTTCTCCATTTTGAATGGGGAACATCCAAGAGTGAACATAAATAACATATTTCAATTTCATTAAGATTTATGTAAAGTAAAGGTATTAAATTATGATTTATAGAAATACCTCTCATAAACACAATGCTTTGGAATGCTTTCGAGTGCCCCTGTACACACACTAGTCGAGGTATTCACTTCATTTTCAATAGGGAACATCCGATAGTGAATTTGAATAACGTTTATAAGTTTCAAGAAATTCCATGAATATTTACGGGAGTTAGAGCGCGGACAGACAGATAGACGAACAGGTATGGTATGGTACTAGGAATAGAGCCGATTGACTGCAATAAAGTGCTTGGCCTGGGGGGGAGGGGGGGAGTACCTTCCATGAGGGGTCTTTCTAAGGGGTCCTAGCCCGTATTTATGAAAACTCAAGTTTCGGAAAAAGCCACGACAGACGGACAGACAGACATACAAACCGAAGTCATTAATGCTTTTGAACCTTATTGGAAAGTGTTAAAAATTATCTAATTTCTTGCAATTACTACAATTACTAAAGTGCAGTAAAACTGTCGTTAATTTATCCCAAAATTATTTACAGTGTGGAGAAAAATAATTGTTGTATTTTAGATAATTCTCAATAATTAATTTAAAATATAAAGAGAATTGTATAATTTAATCTATTTTCATAATTTTATTTAATATTCTACGAAATTTAATATATATAAAAAATAAATAAATAAATAAATAAATAAAATCACTAAAACGATTGGAAGAAAATAGAAATACACCACTCCAAAATTTTGCGAAAAAAAAGGGGGGGGAGAGACATAAAGAAAGAAAGAACAGATATCCAAGAAGAAAATGTTACTATTATATTCGGTATTGAACCACGTGAGCGCCCAGTGACCTCATTTGAGGACAGCTAATAAAATGGCACATATATTTTTTTGTGATTTCTTAGAATGATTTCCGCTTTTTAGTGACAGTTTATAGCATCATTCTAAATGATCCCTGAAAGTTTTATGTGCCTACTAATAATTATCATTTCATAATTTGAATAGTCATTTTATGATTTTTCATTCGTCGCACATATATTTGTTTTTTTGCGCAATTATACTAATTTAAATCAAGTTGAATAATATTAAATATTATAATACTTTATTTTCGAGATCTTTGTGAACGTATAATAGGAAACTAATCTGTTACCTCGAAGTTTTTCTATCTCGAAGTTTTTGAGCTAGAACACTAAACATCAATTAATGTGGATAGGTTTTAAATTTAAAACTATCAGACAAATTGTTTAAGTTAATATATTTTACTGTCAGTTGTAATTTAATATTAATCTATATTAATTAATCTATATTAATCTATATTATTATCATCTATATTAACTTAGAAGTGAAATAATCAGCTAATAATATTTTGCAAAATTAATTCGGGCGTTAGCAGATTAAATAAATCATGTAATAAAAATAATAGAGAAAAATAAGATTTTACGTATAATTTTTTTTTTTTTTTTTTTTTTTTTTATATCAATTACTTGTTACAGGTAGGTTCTTTTTTTAGCTTCTATTTAATAATTAAATTAAAAATTAAAGTTTAGAAATTCCTTAAAAAAAAATTAATTATTTCAAAATTTGACGCTTAAAAAATCATTGTAGATTATTATTAGAAATAGCACAAACATTTAAAATATATAATACAAGCATAATATGGTGATAAATTATACTAAGAAAACAGAATATTTGCTTTTCAGTATAGCAAAATATATTAAATACATTTAGAGAAAATTATACCATACATCACAAAATCTTTTCTGAAAAAATAAAAAATAAATAAATAATTATAAGATAGAAAACTTTTTATAAACCATGTTTTTAAATTTTCTGTTGAATGATAGCTATAGAACTAACTGCATTAGCACTTTATCAATGCGTATTGTTACGAAACTGTAAATAATTGATTTTTATTTTTGTATAAATACTTCCAAAGAGGATTAGTAAGTTGATAATTTTTTTTTTTTTTAATCCTTGAACATTTTATGCTTTTTTAAAATCAGCAAAAACTTTTATTAATCAGTATTTTATTTTCCCAGTTATCCTATACACTAAAACTTTAAAAATAATTGCATTTAGTAAGCTATATCAGAAAGTATTTCAAATTTAAAAAAAAAAAGGTTTTTTTGTGTCAGTTCGCGATAAAGCAATAAAATCTTCATTCTCTTATAGAAGAAAAATCTTCCACGCTTTTACATATATTATCAAATAGATTGTTCACCGTTTTTTTTTTTTTTTTTTTTTTTTTTTTTTTTTTGTTGTGTGTGTGTATGTATGTGTGTTTTTGTATTTTTATAGATTTTCAAATAATTATTGCACCGCAGACATGCAATCATATATGTGCATTCTAATTTTAAATGTACATATCATGCAGTTACGTCTTTAGGAATCAATTATTTTATTTTTGCTATTTAGTTTGTAGAGAATGTTAAGAATAATATTGCAAAAGTGAGTTAAACAATAATAATAATAATAAAAAAAAAAAAAACTAATTTAATTAAAAAAATTCATATGTAGGTAAATAAAAAATATACAATTTAAACAAAAAAAAAAAAAAAAAAAAGTCGTAAACGAAGTAAATCATGAGATAATAATCATCTATATAAATAATCTCTAAGAAACCTAGTATGTTGTGGCCACCACAAGACTTTCTTCTATATTTTCCTATACATACTCAATCAGTAACAATATTTAAAAAAAAAAAAAAGTACGATTTTTTTCTAAGTTTTTTTTTTTTTGTTAAAAGTAATACATATTCAATCAGTAACAATAAAAAAAAAAAAAAGAGTACGATTTTTTTCTAAGTTTTTTTTTTTTTTTTTTTTTTTTTTTGTTAAAAGTAAAAAAAAATCGATAACTTTGTTTTAAATTATCACAGATTTATAGTTCAACCATTCGTTTTAAAGGTATTAACGAGATCTTTCGAAAGATGCCCATCTTGAAAATTTACCCCCCCCCCCGGTGGGGGGGGAACTGATGCCCCCACATGCACAGAAATTTTTTCCTAGTTAACTATTACTATTATCAATAACTCATATTAATTTTACAATCACAACTTAAAAATAACTCTCATTATGTACATTTATACGAAATTTTGACCTATACTGCCATGTTAAAAATTTAGAAAAAATACGATCACAGCGCCACCTGTTGAGCTATTGATCCCCAAATGTAATCAGCACCACTTTATGTCGGGGACCAACTAAATAAAATCGATTTTTTTTAAAGTTTTTTTTCGTTAAAAGTAAAAAAAATCGATAACTTTGTTTTAAATTGTCACAGATTTATAGTTCAACCATTCGTTTTAAAGGTATTGACGAGACCTTTCGAAAGATACCCATCTTGAAACTTTGCCCCCCCCCGGGGGGGGGGAACCGATGCCCCCACATGCACAAAAGTTTTTTCCTAGTTAACTACTACTATTATCAACCTGATCTTTCGAAAGATACCCATTGTGAAAATTTACAGGGGGGGTATTTCTCCCCTAGTGGGGGGAAGCGATGCCCCCCATGCAGAAAATTTTTTTCCTAGTTACATAAGACTATTATCAATAATTCATATTAATTTTACAATCACAAGTTTAAAACAACTCTTATTATGCACATTTATACGAATTTTTGTCCTATGCTGCCATGTTAAAAATTTAGATAAAATGCTATCACAGCGCCACCTGTTGAGCAATTGATCCCCAAACATAATCAGCACCAGTTTATGTCGGGGGCCAACTAAATACCAAGTTTCGTTAAATTTCGTTAAAAAAAAAAAAATGCGATTTTTTTTCCAAGTTTTTTTTGTTGAAAGTAAAAAAAATCGATAACTTTGTTTTAAATTATCACAGATTTATGGTTCAACCATTCGTTTTAAAGGTATTGACGAGACCTTTCGAAAGATACCCATCTTGAAACTTTGCTCCCCCGGGTGGGTACTTCCCCCCCGGTGGGGGGGAACCGATGCCCCCACATGCACAAAAATTTTTTCCCCGTTAACTATTACTATTATCAACGAGACCTTTCGAAAGATACCCATCTTGAAAATTTACTTCCCCGGGGGGGTACTTCCCCCCCAGGTGGTGGAACCGATGCACAAAAATGCCACATGCACAAAATTTTTTTCCTAGTTAACTACTACTATTATCAATAATTCATATAAATTTTACAATCGCAAGTTTAAAATAATGCAACCACATGCACAAAATTTTTTTCCTAGTTAACTACTACTATTATCAATAATTCATATAAATTTTACAATCGCAAGTTTAAAATAACTCTCATTATGCCCATTTATACGGAATTTTGTCCTATGCTGCCATGTTAAAAATTTGCATAAAATGCAATCACAGCGCCACCTGTTGAGCAATTGGTCCCCAAATCTAATCAGCACCAGTTCATGTCAGGGTGCAACTAAATACCAAGTTTGGTTAAATTTCATTCATTGGTTCGTGAGATACAGTGTCCACAAAAAAAATGATACATACATACAGACAGACAGACAGACATTTTCTAAAAACTATCAATTCGTGTTCAGGACACCCCAAAACGTGTAGATCCGTCAAAAAACGGAGGTCGAAAATTTTCGGGAATCCAATACTTTCTCTATATTACATATAGAAGAAAGTAAAAAGAGAGTTAAATTGAACACGTGCCATTTGTTAAATATATTAAAAACACATTAAACACACGTAAATTTAAATTTTTATTTAAAAGATGTTAATTTTTTTTTTCTAAAGCTTTTCGCATTAATAGTAATGCATCATCAGGGATTTTTAATTATTCGTTTCCAATGAACAGTTTTAAATATGTTTTCTTTTCACAGTCAACAGTTAAGTCTTTTAATAACGTGAATATCAGCAAAGGCAATTTGAATTCCGGTACAGGTTGGATCAAGGAGCTAAGAAAAACTAGTATGTTGTGGCCACCACAAGACTTTCTTCTATATTTACCTATACATATTCAATCAGTAACAATATTAAAAAAAAAAAAAAAAGTTTTTTTTTTTTTTTTTTTTTTTTTGTTAAAAGTGAAAAAAATCGATAACTTTGTTTTAAATTATCACAGATTTATAGTTCAACCATTCGTTTTAAAGGTATTGACGAGACCTTTCGAAAGATACCCATCTTGAAAATTTATCCCCCCCGGGGGGGTACTTCCCCCCCAGGGGGGGAAGCGATGCCCCCCCATGCAGAAATTTTTTTTCCTAGTTACATACTACTATTATCAATAATTCATATTAATTTTACAATCACAAGTTTAAAACAACTCTAATTATGCACATTTATACGAATTTTTGTCCTATGCTGCCATGTTAAAAATTTAGATAAAATGCTATCACAGCGCCACCTGTTGAGCTATTGATCCCCAAACATAATCAGCTCCAGTTTATGTCGGGGACCAACTAAATACCAAGTTTGGTTAAATTTCGTTAAAAAAAAAAAAAAAAAAAAAAAAAAAATGCGATTTTTTTTCTAAGTTTAGTTTTGTTAAAACTAAAAAAAATCGATAACTTTGGTTTAAATTACCACAGATTTATCGTTCAACCATTCGTTTTAAAGGTATTGACGAGATCTTTCGAAAGATACCCATCTTGAAATTTTGCCCCCCCGGGTGGGAACTTCCCCCCCCGGTGGGGGGGCAACCGATGCCCCCACATGCACAAAAATTTTTTCCTAGTTAACTACTACTATTATCAACCTGATCTTTCGAAAGATACCCAATGTGAAAATTTACCCCCCCTGGGGGGGTATTTTTCCCCTAGGGGGGGGAAGCGATGCCCCCCCATGCAGAAAATTTTTTTCCTAGTTACATACTACTATTATCAATAATTCATATTAATTTTACAATCACAAGTTTAAAACAACTCTAATTATGCACATTTATACGAATTTTTGTCCTATGCTGCCATGTTAAAAATTTAGATAAAATGCTATCACAGCGCCACCTGTTGAGCTATTGATCCCCAAACATAATCAGCACCAGTTTATGTCGGGGACCAACTAAATACCAAGTTTGGTTAAATTTCGTAAAAAAAAAAAAAAAAAAAAAAATTGCGATATTTTTCTAAGTTTTTTTTTGTTAAAAGTAAAAAAAATCGATAACTTTGGTTTAAATTATCACAGATTTATCGTTCAACCATTCGTTTTAAAGGTATTGACGAGATCTTTCGAAAGATACCCATCTTGAAATTTTGCCCCCCCGGGTGGGAACTTCCCCCCCCGGTGGGGGGGCAACCGATGCCCCCACATGCACAAAAATTTTTTCCAAGTTAACTACTACTATTATCAACGAGACCTTTCGAAAGATACCCATCTTGAAAATTTACTTCCCCGGGGGGGGATTTTCCCCCCCAGGGGGGGAACCGATGCCCCCCCATGCACAAAATTTTTTTCCTAGCTAACTACTACTATTATCAATAAATCCTATTAATTTTACAATCACAAGTGTAAAATAACTCTCTTTATGCCCATTTATACGGAATTTTGTCCTATGCTGCCATATTTAAAATTTGTATAAAATGCGATCACAACGCCACCTATTGAGCGATTGATCCCAAAATCTAATCAGCACCAGTTTATGTCAGGGTGCAACTAAATACCAAGTTTGGTTAAGTTTCATTCATTGGTTCGTGAGATACAGCGTCCACAAAAAAATGATACAGACAGACAGACAGACAGACAGACAGACAGACAGACAGACAGACATTTTTTAAAAACTATTAATTCGTGTTCTCCATATCCCAAAACATGTAAATCCATCAAAAAATGGACTTCGAAAATTTTCGCGAATCCAATACTTTCTCTATATTACATATAGAAGAAAGTAATAAGAGAAGCTGGAACTACTGAAAAAACACACGAGGCTATTGTAGGAGAAAAACCATCATGAATTAACAGAAATAAACTATTAACTATTTTATAATATTGTGCCAAATTATTGGCAAAATTGCAGCATCTTTGGAATTTATTGCATTTTTGCATTTAATTATATTAATAGCTTCGGAAATGTAAAGTTCTTGGATAGTAGATCGTTCTGTAATAATTTTGGCTTTATCCCATATAGGGTTAGCGTTTGCGTTGGCATAAATGAAGTCGACTAGAGTAGAACTATTTCCTTTTGATATTTCGTATATGTTCTTGTATTCTTTTATTTAAAGTCCTCTTTAGGTCAAGAAACGGAAGAGTACGATTGATCTCAGTTTCAAATGTAAATTTTATCGATGGAAATTGGTTGTTGAGACAATCAATTAAATTAAGAAGTGCATTTTTTTAATAAGGCCAGGAGATAAAATTATCGTCAACATATCGTAAATATATAGTAGGTTTGATTATGGAAGTTTCAAATACGCGGTTTTCTAATTCAATAAGTAATAAATCTGCTAAAATACTAAATGCTACATTTCCCCCTACAGATAAATTTTTCAGTCTTGATGTTGTTTCCTTATTTTCGAATATTCCTTTAGATTTAGTTAAATCCATTATCTTTGATAAATGTACTGCTACACCATCACTTAACCCTTTTCTCAAATTTATTTCTAAAGCTTTTGACCTCATTAATGCTAATAATATCTTTTTGTTTAATAAAGTGATATATAAACAAACTTTTGGAGCCCCGGTGGGTTCCCCTCTTAGTCCTATTTTAGCAGATTTATTACTTATTGAATTAGAAAAACGCGTATTTGAAACTTCCATACTCAAACCTACTATATATTTACGATATGTTGACGATATTTTTATCTCCTGGCCTTATTGAAAAAATGCACTTCTTAATTTAATTGATTGTCTCAACATTTCCATCGCTAAAATTTACATCTGAAACTGAGATCAATCGTACGCTTCTGTTTCTTGACCTTAAGATACATCGTAACGAAGATAATACAACTATATGGTTTGACGTCTTTTCCAAAAACACATTTATCCCTTTACCGATCCCGTCTGATTCAGCTCATCCTACTAATTATAAAAATGCTTTTTTTAATTCCTACATTACCAGAGCTATAAATTATACTACTTTTAAATTTAATGAAAAACAACAACTCAACAATATTATTCAAATAGATAATGCTGCGGGATATAATAAATCTAGTATTATAAGATTAGTTAATAGAATAAAAAATCGCATGCTAATTAAACCTATTAATCACACTCTAGATTCAACTCTAAAATTTCTTTACACTAATAGTCTCCCTTTCTGTAAAGAATTCTATAGCTTTAAACATTATATACAACGTAAATTTAATTTATTTATCCCATTCAGTTCTCCTATAACTATTAAACAATTAACCCTTCATGACCGCGACTTAAATGGACCCACTGGAGGAGTCTATCAAATTCCCATTGTAAGCAATAAAGAACTTTACTATTATATTGGACAGAGTAAGAGGACTTTAAATAAAAGAATACAAGAACATATACGAAATATCAAAGAAGGAAATAGTTCTACTCTAGTCGACTTCATTTATGCCAACGCAAACGCTAACCCTATATGGGATAAAGCTAAAATTATGGGCATGGGTTACGTCCCATTGAAAATTGTGGGCATAGAATTGATAATTAGTTTAAAGGTTGCGCAAAATATTTCCGATATGCTAGGTAATTTTTTTTTTTTTGTAGGAAATTTGATAGTTATGAAATTTGGTATTTATGAATATCAGGGAAATAATACAAGACCGTCGTTTATTAAGAATACGTATTGGGGGTTCGTACTTGGGGGTTCGTAAGTTGTCGGAGAATGAAAGGCGAAACTTGCAAAAATTCAGTGATTTATTCACAGAAAGTTCCAGAAAAATACAGGTCTATAAACCAAGTATCAGCTTCAATTCAACCAGTAAACATAGCTTAAACAACAGCCGTTAACAGTAAAACAACATTACAAACTGTTTATCAATAACACATAAATCAAGTCTCATTCAAAGAGGCTCAAAGCAAAGCAAGCATTTGATGAAACTGACACAGATCTGAGATTGGCCACCTTGGCTAAAAAATTCACCTTTTATACTATTCTATCGAACACAGACTGTTCTGGAAAATTCTCGTATCTCATCAGCCAATGAGATTAGAGCTTCCATATTTGGTATATCCCTAATAAGGATTTTCTCGCCAAGATCGCCAAAAAATCGCCAAGGAGGGAAACAGTCGCCAAATTTGGCGCCAAACTCATTTCTTCCCTTATTGGAGCTTTTTAGCGCGTTTTTAAAGAAAAATTAGGCTATTTTAACGCTAAAACGACTAGAAATGCACAAAATTAGCATTTTATCGACTTTCTAAGCCTCTTTGAAAGAATTTATACAAAACTAAATGCAATTATTTACAATTCCGTAACACTTTACATGATATACAAATAGGTATAGAAAGAGAGATATAGTAGGGGGTTGAGGGGGGCGGCAGCCCACCTCAGGAATGTATCTGATTATGGTAATAAGTCGATCGAATCAATATATGCTATTATATAATAAGGAATAAATAAAAATGACCTATTGAATAATGTCTGATGCAAATAGGACGTTGAGGCTCCTGATCTGCAGATCCACTAGTAATTTAATGCAAAAATGCAATAAATTCCAAAGATGCTGCAATTTTGACAATAATTTGGCACAATATTATAAAATAGTTAATAGTTTATTTCTGCTAATTCATGATGGTTTTTCTCCTATAATAGCCTCGTGTGATTTTTCAATAGTTCCAGCTTCTCTTATTTTTCTTAGCTCCTTGATCCAACCTCTACCGGACTTCAAATAGGGCAGTTCCTTGTTTGTAAACAAACATCTCAACTTTTATGAGTGGTTGGCAAAAAGGCTTGGGAAAAGCATAGCGATGGCGATTACTTGATTACTACCAACGGAAAATCAATGGTGGGCGGGGCGCGGGAAAGTCGAGTGCGCTTTTTTGCCAACCACATGACGTCACGAGGAAATGCTCTATTGCCTTTGCTGATATTCACGTTATTAAAAGACTTAACTGTTGACTGTGAAAAGAAAACATATTTAAAACTTCTCATTGGAAACGAATAATTAAAAATCCCTGATGATGCTTTACTATTAAAGCGAAAAGCTTTGGATAAAAAAATTTTTAACATCTTTTAAATAGAAATTTAAATTTTCATGTGTTTACAGTGTTTTTAATATATTTAATCATCTATATAAATAAAATTGGACTTTTGTCTGCAAATTACACATAATAGAAAACTTTTGCGATATCTTCACGTTTCAGAAATCATGTAAGCCAAAAATGCCATCAGAGTATTTTCTGTGTGCGTGTGTCTGTAACGATATTTTTATCCGGGCCATCACATAAAAATGACTGGAGTAAATTAAATAACTCTTTGCAGGGTTTAAACCTGTACCCAACTTAAAATTACATCTACCGAACACTTCAAAATTTTATTAGATTCAGAGATATGGTCAATGACGCTTCCGCAAGCGCAATGAGGCTTTTGTCAATAAAATGCGTAGAATGCAAAAAAGTTTGCGATATTGTTATTTTTCAGACATCGAGAAAGCCAAAAATAACTTCAGAATATTTTGAAAAACTTTTTATAAACTCTCAAATCTTAGTAAATAAATAAAATTATGTTACAGTTATAAAACGTGGTTGAAATAATTGGATATAGAAATTAAGAACTTAGCATTTGAAAAACCATTTGAAAAGCATTTTGGAAAACCATTTGAAAAGTATTTTAAACTTTCAACTCTGGAAAATATTCAAAGTTTATTTCGTTCCTTCGCCGATAAATTGCTTAATTTTTGCTCTATTCAAATGAATTTTTGAGATAAACTTATTATTGCATAGGTTGGAAGCTAAATATATTGAGCAACTTTTGCCAGAAGTTTATTCGAATAGAGTAAAAATTTAAAAAATTGTCGGCAAAAGAACGAGCTAGATATTATGTATTTTCTAGAGTTGAATATTCATAAGGGGTTTTTCACATGCTGTGTATTTAATTTCCAATTATTTCAACCAAATTGCAAAAGTTCTTTTTTGAGAAAAGCCCCTTATAAGCTTTTAAGTCTAACATATTTTTGTTTATTTACTAAGATTTGTGAGATCATAAGGGTTTTTTCACAAAAAGGAACTTTTGCTAAGTGGTTGATGTAATTGGATCTTCAAATTAAATACGCGTCATGTGAAAAACCCTTTGAGGAAGAAAAAGAAACGTGTGAATACAGAAAGAAAAATCTGATTTTAATTCAACATTTGGAAGCATATGTACTTTGAACTATCTGTAATGCACCTTTGACAACCTTTCTCGTTTAATTTTATTTGCTAAAATTGCTTACGTTTTTCATGTCTTCCGACGCCTACTTTTCAGAAAATTATATCAGTTTAAAAATTATTACTTATGTTGAAATTATACAAATTTAGATTAATGGTTTGATAAAGAATATGAAGTCCAATTTCATGCTCATATGTCTATTTATTTAAAAAGTATGCTCAAAAGAAGAAAACAGGAGAATAGGTTGTTCCTTAATTTTGTACGCTAGTGTACTTTTAAATTAATACATGATGATATTTTACTGTAAAGCATTAAGTAAATAATAACAAAACCGAACTTTAATTTTTTGGGAAAAACATGTTAATCATGTATTATCGAAAAGTTTCTTTATTATAATGACTAAGAAAGGTAATCGTTCACGTGATTAAGGTATTTTCAGAATTAATTATTAGGACTGAGGACTATTAGTCTCAATCTGGGTTTTTGCGGTGTCATTTTTCGATAGTTGGACATTTATTGAAAACATTTTTCGATAGTTGGGCATTTATCAAAATCTAAAACTTATCGAAAATATCATTGAAAATTTGAAAGAGATGTTATAATGTGAAAAAAAAAAAAAACTAATAGTTTTCCGTCCTAAGCTAAATTCTGCTTTTGCCAGAATTTCATCAAAATGTTTTTTTTTTTTTTCCTTTTTTTTTCTTTTTTTTTTCTTTTTTTTTTTTTTTAAGTAAAAGAAAAGAAAATTAATAATAATCAGTATCCGCGATTGTAATGAAATGCTCGCCCTCTGGTGGCCTAAGGTGAACTTACAGTATGCGGATACAGTGGCGGATCTAAGCGGGGGGCTAGGGGACTGAAGCCCCCCCTCCCCAATAAAGTACTGACATTCACAATTGAATATTACAATTGTAAACTTTTCATTAATCTGGAATAACATCTTGAAAAATCTTAGCCCCCCCCCCCCCAAAGTTAAGTTCTGGATACGCCACTGCGCGGATAGCTTTCGTGAAAACGCCATTGCGTTCTGTATATTCAATGTTTAGTTTCACTTATTCATTGAATAAAAATGAATAAATCCGGTAAAAAAGACTACACATACTGTTGTGTACCACAATGTAATTCCAAAGGATACAGAAACCCTGAATTAAGCTTTCATTTATTTCCAAATTACAAATGTAAAATTTCTGTTGTTTCGGCTAATCTGAATGGGTTAGACTTTTACGAATTGGGAAATAAGTATCACGAATGACTGTTTGTTTGAAGCATTTCCCACATCAGCATTTCACAAGTAATAATATGTTTAATTTCGCTTTAATTATAAAATTTTTCAGATAAAGCTGATCGTTTCCTTCGCTAACGAGCAAAGAGAAACGATCACATTTCATGGATGTCATGGAACAACTATAGTGTTAGTCCACAAGTGTATTTGGCGATTTTTCTTTGGTGATTATGGCGAAATGCCATTTTTGCAAATGGTTGCTATGGATTCCAAGCGTAAACAAAAGCGTATTGTATTGCAAAGAATCCAGAAAAGCATCGTTTCTGTTCAAAACGGTGCCAAAGAAAAATCGCCAAATCCAGTTATGGACCAACTCTATAGTTGTACCTTTTCTTTCTTTTTCTTTTTTGTTTTTTAATGAACCTTTGTTGTAAGATAACATATAGATGCAGTTAAAATACAGTGGAATTATTAAATAATAACACGCAATAATTTTCATTGAATCATATTATTATGTTTTATTTCATACAGATTCTCTTTAGAAATTATTTTTATTGCATTAAAATAAAATGGAACAATGATGTATTAAGAAAATAACAAACTACTTACCTATTACAGTAGAATAAAACTACAACATAATGTTTGCAGGAACATTCAACATCTTTAATGTCCCACACATTTTCATTGTTTATTAAAGAACAATTAATTGTGTGTGGGTTTTTTTCCTTCACAACAGTGGATCTGAGGCAAACTGCTTCTATAATAACAGTATTATCATCTTTCGATTTCACGTCGCACAACATCAGATGATTAGAAACTAGTATTTGTACAGCTTTGGCTAGGCATCTACTTCCGATCGAACTTTGAATAAATTGAAATGTTTTTTCCAAAGGCAATCCATATTCCATGATGTGATAGCAGAAAATTTATAGAACAGATAGCAAATAGCAACACAAACACAACAATAATAAATACACGTGGCTATTATATTTACTAACATCAACAATTGAAAAGCGCCATCTACCGATCATTACAAACGCGGATCTAAACAAACAATATCGTAAAAGTTTTTCATTATTATGCGCGTGAAAATATATTTTATTATATGTCGAAAAATAAATTAACTCGTAATTTTTTTTTTTTTTGGCAACAATTAAAAATTAAAATAAATAATTTAATAAAAGTTTAAAAGTTAGAATTTCTAATTTTATTTTTTTAGTACAGAGGGACATTAGTCTCAATCTATAAATAAAACGTTTTGGAGATTAAACATCTAGGTTGCGTGAGGTTAATTGAATAATGAAAAATCATCCGACATCATAAGTTAATACCACTCATTTAGAAAAATATAATTTTATTTACAACAACATAACGAAAGCATCCACGGCAAGCGCCGGTACATAAACACTGCTCTCTGAGCGAAGAGAAGAGAGAGCTCTAAGATGCGCACAGCCGATGCGCGTGCACACATCCGATGGGACGGAGAGAGAAGAGCGCGCTGTTTACAAAACGAACGCTCTCCGCCACAGAGTATCCCCCCAGTGACATAGTCACGATAGGAATATTCGGTTACATAAGTATGCAGAGTATAATATAAAAACATAATTTGATAATAAGTACAGAAATTTACAGATCTTGAAAAAGAAACACAATGCAATACCAAATGTAAAATATTGTATATAAAGTACTAGATATGAATGAATGATACAGTAATATAATATAAATGAGATTAAATGATATATTCTTTTACAAGATTTTTAGGAAAATGTACACGCCGACCTGACCTGGTAATAGTTTCTTTATGAACGTTTACCGGCAGTTCATCCGTCGTAACCTTTAATGGTACAGACTGATCTGATTGTGATGGAAGTTGAAATGCGGGTTTAACTCTGTCGATGGAAACGGTAGTGCTTTTACCATTGAGTTCTATGACGAATGTCTTGTCGGTACGTTCTATTACCATGTGAGGTCCGGTGTATGGAGGTGTCAGTGGTGGTTTCACACTGTCGGTGCGTAAATAAACGTGGCTACAATCTTGCAATGAGTGGTGCACAAAAATGGGATGTTTGCCATGATGGACAGGTAAAACGGGACTTAAAGTATTCATTGTAAGTTTAAGTTGTGAAACATAATCTTCCGTGGGTTGTGAAGGTGTGCTAGAAGAGTTTAGGATGTCTGAAGGCAGTCTTAATGTTGTGCCATATACAAGTTCTGCGGGTGAAGCATTTATGTCGCTCTTAATGGCTGAGCGTATGCCAAGCAATACAACTGGTAAATTTTCTGACCATTTGATTGAGTTATGAGCCATTAAAGCGCTTTTCAAATGACGGTGGAATCTTTCTATAATTCCATTTGAAATAGGATGATAACTTGTGCTATGTATTTTTTTTATTCCTAAAATTTTAGTGAGTTCTCTAAATAAATTTGATTCAAAGTTTCGTCCTTGGTCACTCGTTATTGTTACAGGACATCCAAACCGAGATATCCAATTGTTAATGAGAGCTTTACAGGTAGTCATAGCTGTCATGTCTGTAGTTGGTATGACTTCTGGCCATCTAGTGAATCGATCAATTATGGTCATGCAATACTGGTAACCATTCGATACAGGGAGAGGTCCAATGAAGTCTATGTGTATATGAGCAAATCTAGAGTCAGGTGATGAAAAAGTGCCTATTTGGGATTTAGTGTGTCTATGAATTTTGGCACGTTGACAATTTTGGCAAGATTTTACTGCATTTTTAATGAATTTGTGCATATTAGGCCAAACAAATCTTTTTGATATCATTTTAGATGTTGCAGAAATACCTGGGTGTGAAAGATTATGAATGTGATTAAATATAAGTGTGCGATAAGATTTAGGAATGAAAGGACGAGGTGTACTTGTGCTAAAATCACAATAGAGAGTAACATTTTCTAATGGGAAATAATGCTTTTGTAATTTAAGAGATTGTGAAGACTGGGATAGAAAGTTTTGAAGTTCTGGATCATTAAGTTGTTCTTGTGATAATTTTTGGAAATCAAGTAAGGGGAGTGCAATTGCATCAATCTCAACCCGTGATAAAGCATCAGCTACAGTGTTGTCGCGTCCTCTAATATGCTGTATGTCTGTAGAAAATTGTCCTATGAAATCCAGATGGCGAAGTTGTCTGGGAGAGCATTTGTCGGGCTTTTGCTTGAAGGCGTATATTAGGGGCTTCTGGTCTGTGTAGATTGTGAAGTTCCTTCCTTCTAGCATGTGCCGGAATTTTTTGATAGATACATATATGGCCAAAAGTTCTCGGTCATAAGTGGAATAATTTTTTTGACTTTTAGAGAGTTTTATGGACAAAAATGCTATGGGTTCCCATTTTTCATTACGTAACTGCATCAGAGAACTACCAACGGCTACGTCTGATGCGTCCGTGAAAAGGCTTAAGGTAGCACCTGGGATTGGATGGTTAAGAAGGGTGGCTTCTGCTATTGCTTTTTTTGCATCTAAAAAGGCTTTATTAGATTCCTCATTCCAATTGAGAGGTTGTTCTGACTTTTTAGATATATTTTTAGGTTTCTTTTTGTTAGTATGACCACCTAGTAATTTATTTAATGGAGCTAAAATGTGTGAAGCTCTAGGAACAAATCTTCTATAAAAATTAAAAATACCTAAAAATTTTCTTAATTGAGTTAAAGAAGTAGGTTGTGGAAATTTTTGAATAGCTTCAACCCTATCAGGTAATGGTTTTAACCCTTGTTCTGATACTTGAAAACCGAGAAATTCTATACATGGTACTCCAAAAATGCATTTGGAAACATTTATACATAGACCATAATCACTTAATCTAGAAAAAAGAGATTTCAAGTGCAAGAAATGTTCATCTTCATTTTTAGAGGCAATTAAAATATCATCAACAAATGAAAATACCCCTGGAAGATCGCGAGTGACTTCATCTATGAATCTTTGAAATGTTGCGGCAGCCCCACAGAGGCCGAATTGCATAACAGTGCTTTCAAAAAGGCCAAATGGTGTGGCTATGGCTGTTTTATGAACATCAGATGGGTTAATTGGGATTTGATGATAAGCTTTAATCAAGTCTATATGTGAAAAAATTTTAGAACCATTTAATTCAGAGGTGAAGTCACAAATATTTGGCACAGGATATTTATCCTTCACTGTCTGAGAATTTAACATACGATAATCTCCGACTGGTCTCCATTCATTCGTGCCTTTTTTGGGCACCATATGGAGAGGGGAGGAGTAATTACTTTTAGATGGTCTCATATGGCCTAAATTTATCATGTTTTGAATTTCTAATTTAGCAATTTTCAATCTATCAGGAGCTAGTCTCCTAGGTTTACATGAAACAGGAGGACCTACAGTTTCAATAAAATGAACTGTATTATGTTTTACACTACGATTAAGATCAGGTAATTTTGACAGTGAAGGATAATTAGACAATAATTTATGATAAACAGTATCATCAGTAATAGTTTTAACAGAATGTAAATCAACAGTACTTACCATACAAGAAATTTTTAAATTCGTTTTTAGATCAATTAGCTTTTTCCCTCTTAAATCAGGAGTTAAATTAAAGTAATGTAAAAAATCAGACCCAATGATATTTGTTTTAACATTACACACATAAAAAGAAAAATTAAATGTTCTGCGTAGTCCGAAATCGAGATTTAATGTTTTACGACCATAAACAAAAATGGGTGTTCCATTTGCCGCAGTAAATACCATTATGTGTTTATTTCGGAGTTCTTGTTTCGATGCGGCAATCAGACAAACATCGGAACCTGTGTCACACAAAAATTGCAAGTTTGTTCTGCGGTCTCTGATAAACAGGCGACGGGATTCGGAAGGGATCGCGCACGTCGCCACTACGCTTTCCCGGCCTCGTTTTCCTTGTATGAGCAAGGTGGAACACATTTTTGGGCATTCTCTTTAAATTTTCGGTGATACCAACAAAAAATATTCTTATTCGAAGCATCGGAGGATGATGAACTCCGAGTTCGTGTTTGGTTTCGATTTCGCGAGAAACTACGTCCTCGACGCAGCTGAGAAACTTCTTTACGAAGTTTTCGAACTTCTTGAAGAAGCATATCAACGCTATTTGTGTCAGATGAAGCACTGGAGTTTAAAGAAGAGACATCGCTTACCTGCGGGGATGTTACTTCCATTATGCGATCGGCAATACTAGCTGCCTTTTGCGAGTCGAGTGGTTGTACGGAGGCTAGAATAGATTGAACATTAGATGGCATTTGTTGCATAAAAAGCTCTAATAATAATGCATCTGTAATGTTATGATTTTCAGCACGACGTTTCATATCGCGTAGCAACTCTGATGGCTTTCTGTCACCCAATTGTTCTCCAGCTAGTAATTTTCGAATTTCTTGAGTGCGACTTTCACCGCAACGTTCCAGTATCGCCGTTTTAAGTTCATCATACGAAGTATCTGATCGAGGCTGTAGAATAATATCTCTCACCAGAGACGCTGTTTCAGGTGGTAAATGAGCTACACAGTAATTAAATTTGGTTTTTGCATCCGTTACAGCTTTTGGAGTGGCAAGTTCAAAAGTGGATTCGCACATTGCAAACCACAATGCAGGATCGACTGGATTGTAGACAGGTATTTTTACCGCTGCTGAGTCCGTCATATTGTTCTCGAATTGAAATCGAAACTATTAAAAATTTACACAGTTCAAATAAAATCCGCGGTCACCATTTTTGGAGATTAAACATCTAGGTTGCGTGAGGTTAATTGAATAATGAAAAATCATCCGACATCATAAGTTAATACCACTCATTTAGAAAAATATAATTTTATTTACAACAACATAACGAAAGCATCCACGGCAAGCGCCGGTACATAAACACTGCTCTCTGAGCGAAGAGAAGAGAGAGCTCTAAGATGCGCACAGCCGATGCGCGTGCACACATCCGATGGGACGGAGAGAGAAGAGCGCGCTGTTTACAAAACGAACGCTCTCCGCCACAACGTCGTCATTAGTATTTTATGGTGAAAAAAGTTGGACATCAAATTTCAGTCATTTTAAAAAGTCATTTGTAGAAGTATATAACAAATATTGATCGTGCGTTCGTGTTTTACATGTGGGTTCCTGTAATATATCAGACAATATACGACAAAATATTATCTCTCTTTATTTATTTATTATTATTTTTTTAAATAATTTTAAAGTTAAAATGGGTTTTTTATATAATATATTTCGCACCAATTATGCGATTTAACTAAACCAGAAGGAGTTAGCTGGATTTTGTCCTCATACATAAGTGTACCAATTTATGATAAAATCTAATAATCCAAACTAAAAATCCGAACAGATACAACGACAGACATTCAGCTTTATATAGATGAAAACAAAAATATTTGAACATTCATTCACTGTGATAAATAAAAATTGGTGATGACGCTGCCTGAACGAACTAGTACGACCTGTCGCACTAAAAAGTGATTTTTCAACAATTTTCTTTTAATTATTTATTATTATTATTATTATTATTATTATTCCAGTAATTAGACTTCAAAGAAAATCAAAAGTTTTAACAGATTCAAAGGTTATTTTCGTTAATAAATGCTTCTTTTTTTTTTTTTTTTTTTTTTTTTTTTCATTTAATATTCTCATCATCATTAACTTTCCTTAATTGACATTACTTAAGTCTATTCGTGCATTACTGTGAATCTGAAAAATAAACTATGCAAATCTTAGCAGAAAAAAATATTCATTAAAGGAAAAAAATCGTTAACATTTTAGAAAACATTATTATTATTATTATTATTATTAAGTACCATTTCCATACAATTATTTTTAAATATAAAATTTGCCATGAACAATAAATAGAAAATATATTTTTCTTCATTTCTAATTTATATCACTAAAAATTTACTTTAAATAGCTGAGAAAAAAAAAGAAAGCAGAGTAAAAAGTTACACTTGTCGATTATTTTTACTTACTTTTTGTTATTTCGAGAAAGATCTAGACACTTATTCACTTAAGTAAATAGCTCATGTTTTATACATTATTAAACGGAACACTTTTTTTGTATCAAAGGGTAAAAAAAAGAAAAAGAAAGAATTCATTTAAAATTTTACATAATACCTGCGAAGAGTTCAGATAATACAAAAGACTAATTGTTAAAAAGGTTACTAAAAATCTTTTTAAAGAAAAGCAATTCTTATATTTATTTGTATTGCTTCTCAATGGAGTAGTTTTTACATTCTTTACTTGTCTTTTTAAGTATAGTTGTTATCAGAAGGAAGGTAGCATTTATTTTCATCAAAAGCAAAGAGAAAAAAAATGAACAAGTAAAAATAAAAAAGGAATACTCTAATTGCAGAATTTTTATTTTTAAATTGTAAATTCAAAATGGTTCAGTTCTTTCAACGTTCAATTTTATCAAATATTGTTTTATTCATTGTATAAATTGCATTTCAATATGCTGTATGTTCTAAGATAAATGAAATTTTTAATGTGAATGTAAATGGTTTTCCGTAAAAAGCGCAACTTTTGAAATGCCCGTCATTTCTGTTTTAGTAAGTTGGCAGCATTGAACGTTACATAATTTTCGTTTATCCAGTAAGTATTCTTTATCTTTCATACATAATCACTTCACTATTTAACTTCATCCTGTTATTTTTCACTTAAAAGTTATGGTTTTTAGTTATGGTTTTTATGGGACACTCTATATAATATGAAAGTATACAAAAATAATCAAATAATTTTGTTTTAAAGTGACATAATATGTCCTTGCAAGCAATTCTACAATTTTAAATTTGTAAAACGTATTACATGCTGTTAAAATTTTAAATTAATATAACACCATATCTTTAACGTTATTTAATTTGAGTGGAATCAGACTCTTTAACATTATACTAATAGAAAGTTACCATATAACGTTTAAAAAAAATCAAGATTATCGGACAATTAAAACCTCGTGAAACTATTACTTACAAGGAAACATTCAAAAGGTGTCGTCTTCAAAAAATATTACAATATATATATATATATATGTGTGTGATTCCACTCTTCATAAAACTGTGTTTTGCTTCTCTTCCGAGTACTCAAAATCAATCGCCTAACAGTGTAAAATCGCCAAATATGCTTAATTTTCATAACTTTTTGTGGTCGCTGTAATTTATTTCAGCCGATAATTTTTTCACTTTCTGGTGTTTTATGAAGAGTAGAATCATATATATATATATATATATATATATATATATATATATATATATATATATATATATTCAATATTTTTTGATGACGACACCTTTTGAATGTTTCCTTGTTAGATGTTTAATTAAAAACCTAATCAATTAGGTTCAAAAACATATCATTTTATATAAAATTTGTGTTATTTCTATGTATCATAATATTAGGTTTATATTGCATTATTTTAAGTTCACAGAAATCAATATACTCCAATTTTTCCCATTTATTCCAATATTTGTAAAACTTTGGGATTTCACAATCATTCTGTTGGAAATATTGACTATTAAAAAAATTCAAAAGATGACCTTTAGTAACAAGCTAGTAGTTATAATGCGTTGACGTTTCAGTTTAGATTTATTTGGGAATGATAACTTGATAATTCCAATAATAGAGTCAGATATAAATATCTAACGTATATTAACAGAAAGCTACTATTTTATAGGCATTACAAAATTTTCTTCTATATCATTCTACATAACAGAACTAACTAGCGTTTAAGATAAAAATCTATTTATTGCTAGCTTCATACAATAAACAATTTTAACATGCAGTTTGTTGTGGTTTTAGTCAACAGATGCTGAGATATAGCCATATAAAAAATCGTAGAAGGTGAGTAATACTAGCGCCATCTGTCGACGCTATACATCCAAATATATTCAGCATTCCTTTTCATAAAGGACACATCGCATATCAAGTTTTGTGCATTTATATGTTAATCTTTTATCTACCGACAGTATTTTAAAGCAGGGTTGACTAATAGGCGGTCCTCGAGCCGCATGCGGTCCGCCATGAGTTTTTTCCAGCCTGCGAGGAGACTAACGATACTTAAAGTTTGACAAATTTCGTTAACACAATAAAAATTAATAAATCCGTTCTGATTTTTCGATGTAAAAATACCTATTAATACCCACGACTATGGTAGCTAAAGAATCACACTGTTGTAACGAAATATTATTAGATCCATTATTCATTCTTTTTATTATAGTTATAAATGCATATTCATAAATTTTTCACGATTCCAATTTTAATTTATTAATGAAAATAATTTAAACTAGTGGATCTGCAGATCAGTTGCCTCAACGTCTTACTTCCATCACACATTATTCAACAGGTCATTTTTATTTATTCCCTATTATATAATATATATACTGATTCGACTGACTTCTTACATAAACAGATACGTTTCTGAGGTTGGCTTCCGCTCGCTCAACCAACCTCCACCCCCCTCCCGCTGTTTCTCTCTTTCTATACCTATCTGTGTATATATGCATGTATATGTATTCCTAATAACTGACAGTCTTGTATTAATTCCCTGTAGTTCATAAATAATTGTACCAAATTTCATGCAAAAAGGTTACAAAACATATCGGAATTATTTTGTGTAACCTGTAAACTAATTATCAATTCTGTGCCCACAATTTTCAACAGAAAAACATGCTTTTAAAATTCTAATAAAATCTCATTATATTTAATGGGATGTAACCATGTTAAAATACATTCTTACAAAATACAGACTATAGAACATAATACTATGAAATTCTTTGATGTATCATCCCAGAAAAGGAGCCACAGTTACTATATACGCCAATAATAAGAAAACGCATAATTAATTATAACTCATTAATTTTTCAAACTAATTTGACATCATTTGGATGGTTACAGTATCACATCGGAATTCTTTTGTGTTATCCCATAAATAAATAGTCTGTGCATGCACTTCTTTTAGAGTAAACATGCTTTTACGCATCTTTATAACGTATGTTAATTTCATTATGTTCAATGTAGTATAAACGCATTAAAGTGTGCTTATATAAAAATTTGTCCATATAAGCTCTAATGTCACGAAATTCTTTTGTGTGTCTCTGTAAACGAACCATAAACGTTGTATACACCAGTAAAAAATATTCATCTTATTCTACGTTTTTTATGAATATTTGTTTGAAATTTGACATAATTTGGATGATTACGTAACATTGCCAGAATACTTTTGTACGGCCCTGCACATTAATTAGGAAGCTTAAGAGAACATACTTTCTGCAGAAAACGTAAGTTTAAGCATCTCAGTATTGTACGCTAATATCATTTAGTTGATTGCAAAGTAATGATGTTAAAATGCGTTTAAATGAAATTCGTCCGATATACCGTAATGATAAGAATTTTGGCCCGTCCCTGTACACAATCCGTAAACAATATAGACATAAAGAATTATAAAGCTATTTCTATACAGAGCCTGAACGTGTGTGCCAATTTGCAAGTTAATCGCAGGATTTTTGCGGCCGCTATTGCGGTACATACAAATTCTGCCCATAGGCCGTAATGATAAGAAAAATTTTGGTGTGTCCCTGTACACGAACTACAAGTGGAATATACACTCAAAGCTATTCAGCTGATTCCGTGAGGCAGATCAACACGTGGTTCAAATTTCCTGTCAATAGCGGAATTTTTGCGGCCGCTATCGCCAGACGAACAGACAGACACATAGACGGAACCCAAAATCTTTTTGAGTGTCCACAGGGAGGCCCCCACTGACTTTTCGGCAATTAATATACATTACCTTAATCGACACTTTCGATTTTAGAGATTTTGTCGAATATCTAGAAAATTTCTTTTGGAATCATCTTGAAACTTTGGCAGCGTAAAAAACACGTTATACTTCATATATTTCAGCAAAAGTTGTATCCCGAAAAGGAAAAAGTGACAGGTAAAAAACTAAAGAAATATCAAAATGCTTTGGATCAACCTGTAAAATGTAATGCTAGAAATGCATTTTGGCTGTAGCATGTGATTAAGAGGAATTTTTTCATTATCTGTATAAATTTTTAAGAGGCTACCACGTATATTCATAAAGATGAAACGGTTTTCTTTAAAACATTGCGAAAGAAATTCCACTTTTTTAATTATAACATTTAGAGTATTAGACTATTTTAATTATAACACGTAGAGTATTATTAATTTTCTGAAAATGTCTTTGTTCTGGGAGCAAAGACATTTTCAAAAAAATTACAGCATACTTCACTAGACACAGCATACTGCAATTAGATTGCAAGAATTTTAAATATCTTACGAAATATGAGCATTTTTACTAATTAATTTTTATCTACACATGCACTAGATTTTAAGAAAAATATTATTTGCATAATTTAATAGCCAAATGTATCGAGCAACTTATATGAAAACCCCAGACAAATATCGCGTAAATTTAAAGAGGTATGAGAGATAGAATGAACAGAATTCGAGTTCTTCGCAAAAAGAAAAAAGGAAGATGATACGGGGTTTTATCAATATTTATTTACAATCAGCGAAAACTGTATTATCATTGGGCGTTGATTGAATAAAAATAAAAATATGAGTAAAACCCCTTATAATTTAGCTTTTATTTTGAGAAAACTGAAATTCTGTTCATTCTTCCTCTCATGACTCTTTAAATTTACATGATATTTGTTTGGGATGTTCATATAAGTTGCTCAACTCATTTGGCTATTAAATTATGCAAATGAAAATTTTACAAAGCTAGCGCATACGTAGATAAAAATTATTTAGTAAAAATACTCATATTTCGTAAGATATTTAACATTTGTGCATTCTGATTGCAGTATTTCTATTCTAATGAAGTATGCCGAATTTTCTGTGAACGTTTTTGCTCTAGGTCTAATAGTCTACGTGTTATAATTAAAAAAGTGGATTTTCTTTCAACGTTTTAAAAAAAATCGATATTTCATGCAAAAACAGCGAGAAACACACTATAAAATCCTTTCTGGAACAAAGATTATTCGTATCACGTTACTATAGTAATTAATGAGGATTTTGTGAAGTAGTACTTTAAAGTACCACTTGTACATTAAAGTACTAATTTCCATGAATATGTGGAAGACACTTAAAAAATTATACAGATAATGAGAAAATTCTTATTATTCACATTCTACAGCCAAAATGCATTCTGCTCCCCGTCTTCATTCTGCCTTTCCCCCAAAAAAGTATTTATATATATAATTCTTGCACTCACAAACATGTATACACAACACACTTACACATATATATACGGTGAGGCCCGCCTGAATAAAATAGGTGTTGAATGCGACACACCTAGTGTTTTGGGTTAAACACGCCTGCTTTAAAGTACCATTAGTTTAAAAAGCGTATAAAACCGAATTTATGGAAGAAAGTTAAAGACATTTATAAGAATAGAACGCATATATCTCGCTACAAGGCATTGGACGCTATATGCAGCCATTTTTGTTCCAGAAATAATTTTATAGACTGTTCTAGCTGATTTTGCTTGCCATTTTTCACTATATTCACGTGTGGTATTAATTACTATATTATTTCAAGAATCTCACATGAGTCTTTAAAAAAAAAAAAAAAATACAAGAAACATAAAAAGTAAATACACTTTTATAATTTTTTAAGGTCCAAATACCTTTTACGACCTCTATGTACAAGTGGTACTTTAAAGTACTACTTCACAAAATCCTCATTAATTACTATAGTAACGTGATACGAATAATCTTTGTTCCAGAAAGGATTTTATAGTGTGTTTCTCGCTGTTTTTGCATGGAATTTTTCACGATATTCACGTGTGTTATTAATTCCTATATTACTTCAAGAATCTCCCATCAGGCTTGAAAAAATTACAAGGAACGTAAAAAGTAAATATATTTTTATAATTTTTTAAGGTCCAAATACCTTTTACGACCTCAATGTACCAGTGGTACATTAAAGTACTACCTCACAAAATCCTCATTAATTACTATAGTAATGTGATAGGAATTATCTTTGTTCCAGATAGGATTTTATAGAGTGTTTCTCGCTATTTTTGCTTGGCATTTTTCACGATATTCACGTGTGTTATTAATTCCTATATTACTTCAAGAATCTCCCATCAGGCTTGAAAAAAAAAAATACAAGGAACGTAAAAAGTAAATATATTTTTATAATTTTTTAAGGTCTAAATACCTTTTACGACCTCTATGTACCAGTGGCACATTAAAGTACTACCTCACAAAATTCTCATTAATTACAATAGTAATGTGACAGGAATAATTTTTGTTGCACATATCTTTAAAAAATACTCTTAAGTAATAAAAAAAATATGTTTCAAATAAATTTCTTGTCTGTATTATAATGCGGTAGATAGAAGGTTAAGCAGAGATACAGGCATCCCTTACACAGCAAAAGTGGCTACATAGCTGCGTAACCTTTCATCTGCTATACAACCAATTTGAATCAGCAATGTATTACATAACAGCTATTTTACATATAGAGTTTTGTTGCAATAATACATAACAAAATCTGAGATATGGACTTTCCGTAGATGGGAGAAATTACAGTTTAGTAGCACAACCTTTTGCACGACTTGCACGAAAAGGTGATAGGCACTAATTTATGTCAACGTGCTACTACATATAAATTCATTTGAACTTCTGTGCATTAGTTCTTGAACTAATGCTGAAACAAAATTTTTTTCACACACAGAGACAAACTTTTTTTAATGGTCAAACCGCATTTCGGATCGGTTAAAACGTGTAAATCCAACGAAAAATGTGAGACAAAACATTTATGAATTCAATACTTTCTTTTCTTGAATAGAAAATAAAGTAATGATTAAGGAAATTAAAAATAAAATTAAGATATTCTTATACATTTCAATAATTTCTTTATCATGATTATAAAATGAATAATTTTTAAGGAATTTTTAGAGTTGTATGAAATTGGGAAAACATTCCATTTTTAGTCGTTTAAAAACGGCATCAGATAGTTTAAAAATTACCACTTCTTTGAATGTTAATAGAAGTGATAAAAAAAAAAAGTATAAACAGGTCTCTTGAAATGGAATAAACTATTTTAAAAATATTTATGACAAATAATATTCAGTTCACAATCACAAGATTTTTTTTTTTTTAGAAATGAAGTAGAAGATTGAATTTTTATACCAATCATGTGAAAAATGTCAGAGCTGAGAATCGAACGTGTGCACACCGCTTACTGTCCGGATGCCCTACCACTGAGCCACTTTGGCTGATTAGCAACTCGGCATTCCTCAAATAATATTCGGCATTATACACCTTCTTAGTTGATAAAAACAACATTTGTAAAACATTTCATTTTTGTTAGAAAATGTTAAATAAGCTTTTTTTTTTTTTTTTTTAAATTTTTTTCTGTGATCTCGAAAAGTGAAACATATTTTACATCTTGCATAACACAAAGGTGAAAGCGGATAGCTGTTGGATGTTGAAACTTTTCGTTTGAAACTGTTATAACATTTAGTTGAGCAATATTCTTTTTGGTCACTGCATGTATATGACCCATCCCCTTTAGATATAGCCACAATTTGTTTAGATTATCACTTACGTCTGTACTTGTGTATATATGTATGCGTGTGCATGAATATCTTACATAAGTCTAAAACGATTATTGAGATTTTGTTTTCCAGAATTTAAATATCGACAAGCTGTTTTAGGACTGCCACAACATCTCGTCGTGGTCATTTAGCTAATATTTTTGTCACATTCTCTCACATATTTCGGGCACTACATAACTTCCCGTTCTAAAGATTTCTGTAATAAGTCAAAGTTTTTGGTCGCTGCATGATATATCGTTTCAATTACATTGGCAGTAACTCAAACCCGTTTAACAGTATAATGTTAAAATTTAGTATTTAGGACATGTAAATATTTAGTTATGTAATATCGTTTTTAGTCACTAGATGAATTCTCATTTTAAAGTTAGAAAATAATATTTGTATTTTAGATATTAAAATAATTTAGTGGGTCACTTACATATTTTTCTCTTACCCCGTATTTTAATAGAAAACATTTTTATTAACAGGAGTTCATTCTTATTTAAATATTGCCGTGCAAGTGAAACTATTATATTACAGTTTTTCTGGCCATGATATAATCTAGTTAAGCACTTCGATCAATTACGTCCACCATACACTAAAGAAATCAATTAAAATTTGGTATCCATATTTTCTATGAATTACATAGCGCCAAATAGAAAATCTAAACTTGACACAATTACAAAAATTCATACAATAACTTGAAATGCATGTCGATGTATTTCCAACTTAATCACTTGATGTTTTCGAATTTTTCGTGCAACCGTTTAGACGAATTATATACGATGAATGTTTTTCAAACCATTGTTCAAAAGCAACATCTTTTTCTCCATATAAAAAATATAAGTTAATTTTTTTTTTTTTTTTTTTTTTTTTTTTTCAGTCTAACGATGTGAAAACAAAAATCTGGAGTGACTCCACTCGACTTTCCGAACATTGAGTAATTAACAGTTTTGTAGATAAAGTAAAGAAAGAGTAGTTGTTAAACAAACAAAAGAGAGAAAACCATAATAGAGTGTTTGAGTATTTTTCTCCATTTATTACACGTTGCTTTATTTAACGCTACTGAACTTTGAGCCCATAGATCATAATGATAAAGACACTTTTGTTGTGTCCCTGTAAAAACATATAAATGCTAGATTCACCAAAATGCTTATAGTTAGTGCAACAGTGATTTATAATACTCATATAAATTTTCAGCTGAATTCAATAAGGCGTTTAGATGCTATCGTACTTTTAAAAATTTAGTCCCATAGGCCATAATGATAAAGAATTTTTCTTTGTGTCCCTGTAAAAAAACTGTAAGTGCTAGATTCACCAAAATCTATACAGTTAGTTCAACTGTGATCTATAACATGTGTACAAATTTTTTGCTCGGATTAATAAGGCGTTTAGACGCTATCACACTTTTAAAAATTTGGCCCCGTAGGCATAATGATAAAGAATTTTTCTTTGTGCCCCTGTAAAAAAACTATAAGTGCTAGATTCTCCAAAATCTATACAGATTGAGTATTTGTGATCTATAATATGTGTATAAAATTTTTGCTCAATTGAATAAGGCGTTTAGATGCTATCGCACTTTTAAGATTTTGCTCCCATAGGCCATAATGATAAAGACTTTTTCTTTGTGTCCCTGTAAAAAAACTATAAGTGCTAGATTCACCAAAATCTATAGGGTTCGTACTATGGTGACTTACAATATGCGTACCAACTTTTAGGTTAATCGAACAAAGCGTTTAGACGCTAGCGTGTTCACTCACAGACATACACACATACACACATACACACATACACACATACACACACACATACATACATCATCGTAAAAATAGTGAAAACGGACTCAGGGGACCTCAAAACGTATCGAAACATCAAAATCTCGAATTCGGATTTTTGACATGATTACAATACTTTCCTCACTATAGTGTTCGGAAAGTAAAAAGAACAAAATTATGCCCATAGACAGTAATCTAATTGAATGTGAATTATTTTTTATATCCATGTACACGAACCAATTTCTGTAAAATGTTTTGAAAAATATCACCTCTAATATAGATTTAGAATTCCGAATATAGAATTTTGACTTCTTTTTTAATATCGAAACTGGCAGGCAAGCAAACCGATAAAAACCTGATATTTTAATTCAAGAGACTTAAATCATAGAAATAAAGAAGAAAAATATTTTTTAGCAATAAACTCTAAAGCAATAAATTAAATGTATTGTTGCAAATTCTTTATTTATAAAGGTAATCCTACGAGATTTATGTTCATATTACAACCTAAGTGAATAAAAACAAATAAAGTAAAATAAACAAACAGTTTTTATGTTTCCTGCTTTTAATTTGATTCTAGAAAATTTAGAATTTTGGGCACTGAGTAGCCATATTTTGGCAATAATTGCCTTATTAGGGGATGGTTTACTAAGACGTCTAGATGCCAAAAAAAAAAAAAAAAAAAAAAAAAAAAAAAAAAAAATCCGAAGCTTCTTGACTGATATTTCTGTAAACATTTAAAAAAAAATATGCAGAACCTTTAAAAGAAAATGAAAATAGAGGTCGAAGAGCAGATACATTTCAGCTTGAGTGAAGCAGTTGTCTATTACAGAGGTTCTTCTAAAGAAGCTTCACTTACCTAGAATAGTCAAATGTTGTATCGTTGCTGTTAAGAATCTGCTATATCAACACGCTTGTCAGCTGCTACGATATAAAGAATATACATATATGTTCTATATATATATATATTTTCTTTTTTTCTAAAGGAAAATGTCAGCTCTCTTTGAAAGTTTTGCAAAGAAAGAATATGATTTTTGGCTATTTTCGAGTTTGTTAATTAAACAGAACCTGGTAACGAATCCACATAACATGCATGAGATATTTTTTTATCAGATTGTTTTCAAGCATCCATATATATATAGAATGATCTATCTATGTGAAAAATGTATCTTATTTTTTAATAGACGCAGTTAATTTCACAGTACTTGCTTAAATTCTTTTTGTCATATGTGATAAATGTTATTTTTAATTAATTAATTCTTGAAAAATAATTTATAAGGTAAAGCTAGGAGAGTTGGCGCATAATTCAACAAAACGTTTAAAAAATCTAAATTTTAATTTTTTGCTAAACTGTTGGTGCATAGCTTTGAAGTGATCCTTCTTCTACGCATTTCCATTACTATCTTGTGTTGTTATACGATGATTTAAAGCAGCAGCTGTAGTAAAACCAAGAGAGCTATTTTGCGCAATCTCTCCTTATAGGGTAGGGGAGATTGCGAAAATGGGTAGGAGAGATTTCGTTTAATTTTAACTACAATTAAATTGTTAACAATGGTAATTGCACTTAAATGACATTGGTAACGGGTTTTTGTAAACAAATATTTTTGTATTACATGTAGGTATTTCAATTTAATATGTAAAATAAATAAATAAATAAATAAAACAGAAAATTAAAAAAAAAAAAAAAAAAAAAAAATTAAAGACGATTAAAAATTTTTATTTAAAGAAATTAAAGAAGCAGATAAAAAAAAATAAGACTAGATAATAAAGAGTGACATTTAATTACTAGATAATACATTTAACTTAAAATTAATAAAGTTCCTTTTCAGTTTGAATGGTTTCTTGTTTGTTGACCTAATCTGCCGTTGCCTATAATCGTTGCACTTGTTATAAATGATGCAACTTTCATGCTACCACCTGCCATGAGTAAAATTTATAAACAAGTCCATAGGAAATCGTTTAATTAAAAAATATTTTGTAGTGATACAATTCTATAAAAATTCCTAGAAAGGGTTTTGAAAATTTAAGCAAACATTTTTGAAAACGAGACAAAATAACAACGTTTAATCTTAGACTGTTCAAGCAATGAACATGCACATTTAAGTGGGGACACAACTATCGATATTGTAGAACAACCTAGAGTTTCAGAGCGCCCATTGTACTCCTTCCTACCGATCATCTATGTGCACAATCTCTCCTACATCGCAATCTCTCCTAGCTTTACCTTATTTTTAAAAAAATCGAGAACTAAAAAAACATCAACATATTTTTTGGAGTATTTTTTATTTATTTTAGCTGAAAATTTAACATTAATTATCAAATTTAAATGGGAAAAACTTATATTTTATAATACTGAATGCCATTTTCAGTATTCAGTAAGTCAAGAGGTAGCAAATTGGCAAATAAGTTTCGATTTTCCAATGAGAATAATAAAGCAGTGTTTGTGCAGAAGAAAATATGGAAAATGTAAAGTTGATACGACTTTTTGTTCGAATACATTGAATATGTTCATATATATCCTCAATACTAAGTGAATTCAATACAATTTTATTGTACATAATCCCATATTGTGCCTTTTTTCTACACTTCTAACAGAAATGTTTTTGTAACTTCAATGTATTTAATTGTACACAATCTTGAGTACATTTACATTTCTGAGTTATAGAATCTTTAATAATGAATACAAATTATTAAGATTCATAAAGGATTAAGTATAATGTATAATTATTAAAATTATAATAGAAATTAAGAGTCAAATTATTAATTTCGTATAGGAATTATTTAAAAAAAAAAAAAAAGGAACAGAACAAGTGTAATGATCCTAAAACATGCTATTTTTATTTATATCTCACCAAAACTTAGAAATCAGCTGCAACTTATAAACTTCAAGTTGTTTTAGTTTAGCTTCAGTTGTCATAAATGTCTTTCGATGAAAACGATGATGATGATAAAAATAATACATGCATAGAAGAGTGAATATATGCATACCATTTAAATGTAACATATACCATTTAATTTTAAGAAAATATGAAAATATACAGGTCTATTGGTATTTCTGTATATACGTATGATAATAATAATAATAATAAATATGCACCAGAAACCTTATTAATATTAAACAATAAAAAGTAATAAATGAACAGCATTTAATTACGCAAAAAAAAATTTTAATAATAAATGAAAGAAACATATCTTTATTCTTATAACTTAATCACTCACATCATTAAAGTTTTCCAGAAACAACTTATAATTTTTTCTATCAATAAAAATATATTTTTGCTTTTTTTATAATGATTAGGTTAGTTTTCACTGAAACTAAAAAGATTACAACGTATTCAATTATTTTCTTATTATAAATACTATTATTTTTAATCTTTATCTATTCTTAATTGAGATCCGCTTAAGTTTAATGGGTTGTACATGAAAAATATCTTTAAAAAAGTATGAAAAAACATGCATTTAAGAATTACAAAATCAGTTAATTATAGAACATTTAACTTATTAAAAGTGATGATTTCAGAAATGATTTACATTCTAAAATTGCATTACTCAGTTTATTTTCATCTTTAAATTCGCTTTCAAAATTTTAATAAACAGTAAAAAAATTTGTTTATCATTACTTTTAGTTTATTTTGTTTATTATAATGTCATTTTAAATATTAAAACTAGTATGTTGGGGCCGCCACATGACTTTCTTCTATATTTTCCTATACAAATTCACTCAGCAAAAATAATTTATTAAAATTATTATTAAAAAAAATTATCTTTCATGATAATGCAGACTATTTCTATATTAGAGAAGTAGTATAACACTAAATATCCAAAAAAAGTCAATTTTATTGTCAATATTGCATTTTTTTTTTTTTTTTTTTTTTTTGTTAAAATTGAAAAAAATCGATAACTTTATTTTAAATTATCGCAGATCTATGGTTCAAACATTCGTTTTAAAGGTACTGGCGAGCTCTTTTGAAAGATACCCATCATAAAAATTTACTCCCCCCAGGAGGGAGGCGAGGCTCCTACACATACAAAAATTTTTCCCCAGTTGACTATCTCTTTTATAAATAATTCTTGTAAATTTCATAATGATTACTAAAAAATAATTCTCCTTATGCACATTTATACAAAATTTTGTCCTATATCACCAGGTTAAAAATTTAGATAAAGCGGGATGGCAACGCAACCTTTTACAAGACAATTTTTACCAAAAGTTGACAGGCACTAATTTATGTCAAGGTGCAACTACATACCAATTTGTATGAAATTCTGTGCAGTAGTTCCTGAAATACAGTTGCGACAAAATTTTGTCACACACACACATACTGACAGAGACAAACAGACAGACATTTTCTAAAAATGGTCAAATCGTGTTCTACAGCTCTCAAAACGTGTAAATCCATCAAAAACCAGCGGTCGAAAATTTTTACGAATCCAATACTTTCTTCTATTGAATATAAAAGAAAGTAAAAAGGGTTTAAAAAAAAAAAAAAAAACAATAATTACAATTTACTTTTACTCACTACTTCTACGTTCGAAGAAATTATCAAGAAGGAAAAATTTCCGTCCTTGATTATATTACTATTTTATAGAATAATCTCTATTCTATCTAATCACGACAAATTACTATAAAATACGACAGAGTTTTCTGTATGAAAATAGTAGTAAAAAGAAAGAGGATATTTCTAACTTATAAAGTTAAGTAAATGTCTTAAATTTATACTTTACGAACAGAGTTTTTCTAAGTATCACATATTAGTAAAACATGATTTAGTATTAGCCGAATGTTCAGCTATTTTAAGAAAATAACTATTGTTTGTTCTACTTAATTGCGATGCATTACTATAAAATACGGTAAAGATATCTGTATAAAAATAATGGTAGAAAGAACCGGGAATTTTTCATCCCGGACGTATACATTTATAATGTCTAATATTTATACTACCAAACAGTGTTCTTTTTTAGATATTACGAGATAGCAAAATATGATTTTTTTTTTTTTTTTAAACTTAATCTAATATTAGCCAAATGTTCAGCTTTTTAAATAATTAATGTTTGAGAAAGGGTTGTTTACAATAGTTTTAACCATACATAGAAACATTGCTGCAAAATCTTTAAATATGAATTCAAAGATGTATGCATATAATATGAAATTTTTTAAGCGTTTTTAATACTTCCCAACAATGTTCAAGAGTGATTATCCAACAGTGTTTAAGAGAGATTTGTCTTCTCTGTTTCTCCGCTGTGTTATAATATAAGCAAAGCATGTAAGATTATACGATTCAAGTGGTACTTACATTTGGAAAATGTTAACAATCTATGTGAACCGGAGGATTTTTAATTCTTGTTTATTAAAGTTGTAACAGAACGTTAATATACAACATAAAAAAAATAATAATATGCGATACAAATGCTATGATAACACTTAAGTTACTGAAGGAAAATGTAATATTTATATATGTGTGTGTGTGTGCAAACGTGCATTTAAAACATATCCACAAACTATAAAAGAGAAAATACTTTCTCCAGAATTTCTTGATTAATTTTTAAAATTTAATTTTTTTATTATAAATATCGTATATGTTAGCTTGATATAATTCTACTTTTTAGTGAGGAAATGGAAGTATTATGCTTATCGGAATGAGTAAGTATAGAATCGCCACCTTCAATAAGGTATGCACGAAACCTGATCGGAATCAAAAGATAAATGTTTATGAAGTTTGAGTAATTCTGAATATTATTTCAAGAAATTCAATATAAATTAGTATTTGAATTCTCATTGTTAAGAAAAAAAAAACGAAAAATGACTTTTTTTTTTTTTTTTTTTTAAGTCAGACAATTTATCTACCTTACATTACAATGTAAATATTAGGTCTTCCAATTCCCTATTATGATTATCAACTTTTAATAAAATAACGTTTAGTATTTTCTATAGTTTTAAAAAAGATGTTAGTGAGATTGTGAATCTCTAGTTTTAATAAGTTTACACCTTTTAGAATGTTTAACAATCAATTTCATTTTGACAGATGTTTGTATGTATTTTCTCTGAGTTTTACACCGATTTTGTAAATTCGTAACTAAAAATGTAATAGGTGAATTTCCATAACACATCCTCCTGATTAGAGTCCTACATCGGTTCGGGTTGACAAATTTTTTTCTCTTGCGGGTCGGGTTGACTCATCTTTTTTCCTTGCGGGTCGGGTTCGGGTCGGGTTGACTGAATTTTTTTTCTTGCGGGTCGGGGTCGGGTTCGGGTCGGGTTTAATTTTCAACAAGTCGGGTCGACTTAAGAACACCTTTCAAAATATTTTTTACAATTAATAATATAAATTTATAGGCACATTTATAACTCTGTAACTGATTTAAACATACTATATATACTAGACATGAATCGGCGCTCCGTATATACTCGTATCCGTATCCACGGATAAGCACCAGAAAAATAGATCCGTATTTGTATCTGGATCCGTTTTCTTTTCATCAACGAAATGAATACGTATCTTTTGTAGAAATTGTGCGAAAATTAGAAAAGTATTTTAAATCTTTTTTGACTATTGTTAATATATAAATTAAAGAAATATAGTATAACCTCTCATTTACTTTCTGGAAATTAGAAAGATTTCGCAATTTACATTTTTTGTTTCTTCTATATACAATAGAAGAAAGTATTAGAGTCATAAAAATTTTCGTCTTCTGGTTTTTGGTGGATTTACACGTTTTGAAAAGTCCAGAACACGATTTGACTGTTTTTAGAAAATATCAGTCTGTATGTCTCTCTGTGTGTGTGTGACAAAAATTTTGTGGCAACTGTATATCTGGAACTACTGCACATAATTACATATAAATTTATATGTAAATGCACCTTGACTTAAATTAGTATTATCAATTTTTGGTGTCCATCGCTCAACAGATGGCACTGCTATACAGCGATTTCCACAATTTAAGGGAAGGCTATATACCAGGATTTACTGTACGAATTTGCACATAAATTTATATGCGGATGCGCCCTTACATAAATTATTGTCTGTCCACTTTTGGTGCCAAAACTCAACAGGCGGCGCTGTTATACAGCGATTTCCACAATCTAAGGGAAAGGGATATTTCTGGTTCTACTGCGTATAATCAAACAAAATTTCATATGTGAAAAGACCATTATGAGACAATATGCTAATTCAATTTGGATACATATCGGCCATTAGGTGGCTCTGCTATACTGCTATTTTCCCCGAGAACAGGTAAGCCATAGCTCAAATTCTATGGACAGATATTTTCTAAGACAGAGAGATATTTTCTAAGAATGGTCAAATCATATTCTGGACCTTTTCAAAACGTGTAATTCCATCAAAAAAACGGAAGTCGAAAATTTTTACTAATCCAATACTTTCTTCAATTGAATATCGAAGAAAGTAAAAAGAAATGCAAAATAAACGCATTGGATTTAGGAAACGGATTTCATCAAGGCAGATGATATTCTTTATCGTCTTCTCTGAAACAAATAAACAATGAACCAAAACTGCAACTGAAGGGATATAATTTGCTGATCGTCTAAATTTAAAGTGATCGAGGAAAAACAGATGATTAATTGTGAATCATATCCGTGCTACCCAAATTATTATAGTAATGTAAACGTTCACATCGAACGAAAGCAATAAATAAAGATACACTTTTTATTTTATTTTATATATTTTTTATTTCTTTATTTATTTCAGAATATAAGCATAAAACAACGAACTACTAACACTGAACTTGTTGCACATTTTTCAATTTTTGAAGTTTACAACTCATATAAAAGGTTACACATTTATTATTAATCCATTTTTCAGATTTTTAATATCTTTAACTTTATACAATTAGTAATTACATTTTAATTTTTTTTTTAATTTACCAACTGTATGACAAATGAAGGTAAATGAAATTTTTTCTTAATTTATATGATGTTATACGATTTTACCTCGTTTTGTATGCTTTTCAGGTGAATAAGTAATATTCGTTTAGTTTTCGGGTTTCGGGTCGGGTTCGGGTGTGAAAAAAGCGGGTTTGGGTAGGGTGCGAGTCGCAAAAATTCTTTACTGCGAGTTCGAGTCGGTTTTCAGGTTGATGAAAATGTTTTTGTAGGTTCGGCTCGGGTTTCGGGTTTATTTAAAATTCATCTGTTGGGACTCTACTCCTGATTAACGGATTTTATAGTATATGCATCTCGATATCTCGATATCTCGATATCTTCCACGCAAGAGTTACTTATTTTGTAATTTATGTTGATTCAATCAGCACACACACACACACACACACACACACACACACACACACACATATATATATATATATATATATATATATATATATCACGAGATAGCCCTTCCACATCTCACTGCTCCTGATGTTCATGATAGTTATATTTTAGAATCTACTGATATCAACTACATGATTTCAATGTGTAACACGTTTATTATGAAAACTTATACACATTCAGCATGAGTTTAATCAATCAATGAGGCACACAGAAATGTTGAACTATAATTTTTGTAAGAAAGTGTTACTACTTTTAGTTGGTAAAAATGTGTTAAATTTCTATATAATTGTAGTGTGGGGGTGAGAGCTGATTGCCGGAGGAACGTACCTCGGCTTGAAAAAAGTCCTGATCTATGTTAGGGGGTCTTTCTTAGTCTGTATATACGCAAGTTTCGGGGAAAACTACATAAAAACCTAAAAGGCTAAACAGACAAGCAGCAACGAACCCTTGACCTTTCAGTTTTGACAGCAGAACCAATCGGCAATTGGTGGAAATATTTGTATAAAAAATACATTCCATAGAAAGAATCACATATAACTTAAGGGCCCTTTTCACTCACTGCCGCCAGAAGCCGAAGCTAATGTTATTCAATGGGAAATTTTTCTTTGCAAATAACTTATTAACTAATAACTATTTTTAAATTCTGTTTTCACATTCTAAAAATTCCCAGCTGTTAAATTGACGGACCTTTTTTAAAAAAATATTTTTTAAATTATTTATATTTTATTTTGAAGCTGCAAAATACGAATTTTCAACATGTGAATTTTTTTCATTTTGCAATTTCAAAATAAAATATTAAAAATTAAAAAAATACATTTTTAAAAAAGTTCCGTCAATTTAACAGTTGGGAATTTTCTGAATGTGAAAACAGAATTTAAAAATATGTATTAGCTAATAAGTTATTTGTAAAGAAAATTTCCCCATAGAATAACATTGGCTCGGGCTTCCGGCAACGGTGAGTGAAGAGGGCCGTTAACACAGAAGAATAAAAAACATATATGATAACTTCAAATTTGGTTTTTTTATTAGCTGTTAAAAAAATTAATTTAATTAAGATATTAATTTAATAAATATATTAAAGAAAATAATTAACCTCTATGATAAATGCAAAATTTTTTAAGCAGACGGCAGAAACTGAAAAAACTCCCAATAATTGCTTGGGCATGCACGAGTGCAGAACGTATGCTGCCAATTTCATGATGCACCCTTGTTAATAACCTTTTTCGTCCGATGATAGGTCATGCTATTCTTGCGATTCCAATCAATTATTGGAAGTTTCTCCAGTTTTTGGCATTTGCTTGAAAAATTATTTATTCATTACCTTTTAATGCCAGTTTTGGGGAGAATTTTACTATAATAAAAATACATTCTTGGAAAATGTTGTGATAATAAAATTTTCTTTTTTAAATAATTTTAAGTAACTTTTGACACATTAAAGCATAGAAATTAAGGCTACAGATGTGTAAAAATTATTAGAATGATTATGAATTATAAAGTTTTCGCTTTATTATTATTATTATTATTATTATTATTATTATTTATAAATATGATATTTTAATAAAATCAATTGCATTTGTTTATACAATTTATATTTCATTCTTTAATAATCATTTGAAGAATATGTTTAACACTTTCAAAAAAAAAAAAAGTTTTAAAATGTTTAGGACTTTGGTTCGCTTGTCTGAACCTTTTTCATTTCCATAAATATACAGTATAATTCAGAACTATTGTTCAAAAATCTACATGTAGGTCGGGAACACGATAACAAGCAAGCATATAAAAGAATGTATGACGGCATATGCAATTCAGACGCAGTTGATACTCAGAAACCCAGACGTTGTAAGATTCAAGACTGGTCACAGATAATTATAGTGTATTTCACACAGACGAGCTTAAAGAACATTTTTTTTTTTTTTTAAAGAAAGCTTTAAAGCAGGAGTTTGGAGTTGCATCCTACATCCGTAATACTGTCTCGCAACGACGATGCATCGATCCACGAAAGTTCTCACGAATGTCTGGTATGTCAGCAATAATTCCACGTACAGTAGAGGTTCATGTCAACAAATCCATTTCGAAAAACATAGGGGTTTTATACACAAGAGTATTAATGTTACCCCCCCCCCCCAAAAAAAAAAAAAAAAATAAAATAAAATAAAATAAAATAAAATAAATAAATAAATAAATAAAATAAATAAATAAATAAATAAATAAAATAAAACTAGTGGATCTGCAGATCAGGAGCCTCAACGTCCTATTTGCATCAGACATTTTTCAATAGGTCATTTTTATTTATTAATTATTATATAATAGTATATATTGATTCGATCGACTTATTACCATAATTAGATACATTTCTGAGGGGGGCTGCCGCCCCCCTCAACCCCCCGCTTTATCTCTCTTTGTATACCTATTTGTATATCAAATTAAGTGTTACGGAATTGTAAATAATTGCATTTATTTTTGTATAAATTTTTTCAAAGAGGCTTAGTAAGTCGATAAAATGCTAATTTTGTGCATTTCTAGTCGTTTTAGCGTTAAAAAAGCCTAATTTTCCTTTAAAAACGCATTAAAAAGCATCATATATGGGAAGAAATGGATTTGGCGCCAAATTTGGCGACTGTTTCCCTCCTTGGCGATTTTTTTTGGCGACCTTGGCGAAAAAATCCTTATTAGGGATATACCAAATATAGAAGCTCTAATCTCATTGGCTGATGAGATACGATAATTTTCCAGAACAGTCTATGTACGATAGAATAGTATAAAAGGAGCATTTTTTTAGCCAAGGCGGCCAATCTCAGATCTGTGTCAGTTTCGTCAAATGCTTGCTTTGCTTTGAGCCTCTTTGAATGAGACTTGCTTTATGTGTTATTGCTAAACAGTTTGTACTGTTGTTTTGCTGTTAACGGCTGTTGTTTAAGCTATGTTTACTAGTTGAATTGAAGCTGATACTTGGTTTATAGACCTGTATTTTTCTGGAACTTTCTGTGAATAAATCACTGAATTTTTGCAAGTTTCGCCTTTCATTCTCGGACAACTTACGAACCCCCAAGTACGCAACAATATGTATTCTTAATAAACGACGGTCTTGTATTATTTCCCTGAAATTCATAAATACCAAATTTCATACAAAAAAAAATTACATAGCATATCGGAAATATTTTGCGTATCCTTTAAACTAATTATCAATTCTATGCCCACAATTTTCATTAGGAAAACATGCTTTTAAAATTCTAATAAAATTTCATTATATTTGATGGGGTGTAACCATGTTAAAATACACTTTTAAGAAATACCTACTATAGACCGTAATAGTACAAAATTCCTTTATGTATCCCGGAAAAGTAGCCACAGTCATTATAATCGCCAATAATAAGAATAAACCAAATTAATTATAACTCATTAGTGTTTCAAACTAATTTGACATCATTTGGATGATTACAGTACATACTCGGAATTATTTTGTGTGGTCCCATAAATTATTTAGTCTATACATAACCTTTTTAAAGAGAAAACATGATTTTAAGCATCTTTATAATGTATGTTAACTTTATTAAGTTCAATTCAGCATAAACGCATTAAAGTGCGCGCTTAAATTAAAAATTTTTCCATAGGCTCTAATGTTACGAAATTCTTTCGTGTGTCTTTGTAAACGAACCATAAACATTGTACACACCAGTAAAAACTATTCAGCTTATTTTGCGTTTAAAATTAATAATTGTTCCAAATTTAACATCGTTTGGATGACTAAGTGACATTGTCAAAACACTTTTGTAAGGTCCTGTACATTAATTAGAAAGCTTAGGAGCACATATTTTCTTCAAACAACATAAGTTTAAGCATCTTACTCACGTAATCTAGTTTCATTTTCTTCATTGCAAAGTAATGATTTAAAAATGCGTTTAAACGAAATTCACCCCATACGCCGTAATGTTAAGAATTTTGGCGCGTCCCTGTACACAGTTTATAAAAATTATAGCAATAAAAATTATACCGCTACTTACATGCAAAGCTGGAACGTGTGCGCCAATTTGCAAGTCAATCGAAGGATTTTTGCGGCCGCTATTGCGGTACATACAAATTCTTCCCATAGGTCGTAAGGATAAGAAAAACTTTGGCGTATCCCTGTACACGAACAACAAATGGAATACACACCTAACACTATACAGCTAATTCCGTTTCGCTCATGAATATGTGTACAAAATTGCAAGTCAATAGCGTTATTTTTGGGGCCGCTATCGCGGTACATACGAATTCTTCCCATAGGCCGTAATGATAAAAAAAAAACTTTGGCGTGTCCCTGTACACGAACTACAAATGGAATGCACACCCAAAACTATACAGCTAATTTCGTGGGGATCATGAACATGTGTGGCATGAACGTGGGGATCATGAACAAATTTCAAGTCAATAGCGTGATTTTTGCGGCCGCTATCGCACGACAGACAGACAGACAGACGGACGGACAGACGGAACCCAAAATCCTTTTGAGTCTCAACAGAGGGCCTCCACTGACGTTTCGGCAATAATATAAATAAATGTAATAAGAAGAAGAAGAAGAAGAAGAAGAAGCAGGAGACAGATCTTGAGAACGAGATTGCCACGAGATGGGTACAGCGCAGGCAATCCGTTGTCCCGGAAATCTAGCGTCCAGATATTGGTGGATAAAGCGGGAAAAAACGCTTGAGCTCCGCCATGTTGAAACCACATCACAGCTGTATATGGAGTGGTATATCGTCGCTCAGCAATTCCGGCAGGACAAGAGCCAGAAAAGTGTTCTATCCTTCTAATGTCGATGAAAGTAAATTGGTGCTAGTTATTCTAGTTCTTTCCTTAACTGCCTTGTAAGCTAGAGGAATATCTGCCATTTCCTTATTCATGTAGCAATTCAACCTTCCTTGCGTTCATACACCAAAATTACACTTTTCTTCGTCGCCTTGCAGCTTTCCTCAAAACCTCTAGCATCTTCTTGCGCTTTCTGTTTGCACATGCGAACATATGTTCCTGCATGACCCTTGCTTATTAACGTTTCCCTGAGCTCTATGTATAGTTTTGAAAAATAGTTCTGAATCACCCTATATTTAGAATTTAAAAATGTGTTATAAATATTATTGAGATTTTTTGCGATTTTACTGTAGATTTTTCCTATTAAATGACGTAAGTTTATAACAACTAGTTTGTATACAATGACTCGCAAAATAATTCGGATACATTAAGACGTAAGAGACGTATTTCTCATAAACACATTTCAGCATATCTTTACTGAAAATAATTCTTGTGAAATAATTTTTTTTTCAGATGCAATATATGATGCTTCCTTTATAAAATGATATAATTTACATTAATGATTCGTGTACAAGACCACACAAATTTACTCGAATTCATTATGGAACGTTGATGGAGGTAATTTTTAGGTATTTATGATGAAACTAGTTAATATATTTAGAAAATGTTTCATGGAATTCTAAAAATATTTACAAAAATCGATATGTTAACTAAAAGGTAGAGACTCTGAAGCCATAAGCGCTTTTAAGCTTTGTGTGAAAGTGTTATAAGAATCTTTAAACAATTTTTAAACATTGAATTCTAAATTATAACAACAAGCGAAATTATTTTTCTTGAATTATTTCATACATTAAAAATATATAATAATATTTATAAAATTAAAATTTCTTGATTATCCTAATAATTTTTTTTACGTCTGTCATCAATTTTAATGAAAATACAATACACTGTAGAAAAATAATTTTTTCTCAAAAACAGAAAAGGATTTCACTTATCAGGGAATTTCAATACATCATTATTTGTAATGAATAAAATGTTTTCTTTGAAGTGATCAAATTCGTCGCTGTCTAAATTTCTCAGATCTTTAGAATGTTTCCGGACTTTTCAAAGAGAAAAATTCAAAAAAAAAACGTTGAAATACACAGAAAGTTTTTCAACTTTTTAATGGTTTTAGTAAATGGTTTCTTAAGGTTATCCTATAATTCAGCAAAGTCATGACAATATAATTCCAGAAAACGGAATTCAGTCATTAAAGATATAACAAGATTTTATATAATATTTTGTATAAATATATATATATATATATAATAATAAAGCTTGTTATTTTTCTGTATCGAAGACTAAAATAAGTAAGCTTATTAGTGCTCAATTTATTTTTCGTGACATATAGTTTTCATTTAGTTCTGTTAAAATTTCAATAGTTTTAATGTACATTATCTTATTTAATATTATATAATTGTTTGCTCGAGCATTAGCTTTTAAACTTTTATTCGCTGATTCTTACATAATATAAAAGAAAATTTGCATTTGCTGTTAGAATGCCAAAATATTGTTACTAAAAATATCTAAATGCTGCAATGAAAACTCATTGTAAGGAATTACATTCATTAAAATAAATCAATTGGTTATTGCTAATATCTCTATTGAATTATTTTTCTGTTAACGAGAATCTTCTTTTTTTTCTTTTTAATATCTTTATTTTCTAATTGAAATTGTTGGTCTAAAACAGATTCTACATATTTATCTTTGCTCTGACTTAAAATCTCTTAATGCAAACTTTTTATTTTTCCGGATCACACTATTCGTTATGCAACATGTGCGTTAAGTGTAAACTATTACCACTCTATAACGAAAGTTATCATAAATACTAGTTAAACTCTGTTTCAAAACATCAGAAAGATGTTATGAATGACATATTCAAAATCAAATGTAATCATTTTGTTGTACGTAGTGTAACGTCTGAGCGTGCTAAGTATTTCAAGAAGCATATAATATTCATCTATGATTCAACAATTATTAAAGAAAGAAAAAATAATGAAAATTAAAAAAAACGTGAATTGTTTGAAAAGAGCACGAGAAGTAAAGAAAAATTTCGGTTGTTCTATGAATTAAAAAAGTTGGATATTTTCTCTCTTGTGTGATGGTTGGGAGAAAATGGTCACCAACCTTTGGCGATTATTTAACTATATGGTTTGTTTAAATACAAGTGAAATTCAGTGTGTAAATAGTCTGAATACAAGTAAAATTAAACTGTATATTTATTTTATACAAAGGCTCAGTTACTTCAATTGAAATACATTACCGAAGTTTAAAGTAGCCTATTAGGTACCAACGGCGTACGTTACAGTAGGTTATTCAATAAGTAAAAAGACTATATTTATATTGAAAACAGATTACTTTTAACCGTTACTATTTACATGGTTTTTTACAAGATAACATTCATGATATGCAAAGCACTTGTCCTAATGTTCTATTCTTTTCTTAAACGCATGTAAAAGTCAGTTATTATTATTATTATTTAAGAGCTGTTCTAAACCGCTACGCTTGTTATTTTAGATATGATGACGGCTCTTCAATGGTTTCTTGAGTTCAAGAAGAAGCTAAAACAAACAATACAAGATCAAGATTATATGAATATAATAGGATATTGTCTGTCTATGTTATTCTTCCTCAGAACGTTCACAGCATAAGCATAGCAATATGAAGCTTTGCATTATTGCAGTACAATAAAATAACATGGATAATTTAAGCTTTAAAACTTCTTCACACGCCATAAAATTTAAGCCCGCATAACCGGTTTCGAAAGGACGAAGCCTTTCTTCTTCAGGTGCAAAAAACACGTGCTACTGCCTTTGAGACAAAAGCAAGACTATTTTATGGCGTGTGAAGAAGTTTTAATGTTTAAATATTGTACACCATTTTTGAATTTAGTTTTGTGAATAACATATATGCCAAATCTCCGTTATTTTAAACGGAGACTTCATACGAGAAAGTTTTTATAACTAGTTTCAGTTACTGTAATTTATATGTCGAAAACATATGCGACAGTTCCCTTTTTAAAAATGCAAAGGACAAATCTGGTTTAAAAATTAGAAATGTTGGCATATATGCAATAAGAAGCCAGTTTTGAGTAACGAATTTATTCCTTTAGATGTGCTTCGATCCTTCTTGATGATAGTAACTGCTATGCTATGTCGATCATTGTCCCTGACACGGAAGTTGAAGTTCTTAGCACACGTTCAAAATCCTTCTCTTTCTTGAAAGTTTTGTAGGAAAGACACTTGCCTCGATATTGCTTCATCTTCAAAAGCCTTTCGTATCATGCTAAAAGTATTTGATGCATATTTTTACAAAAAAAAAAAAAAAAAAAAAAAAAAAGTGTATTCCACAACTCTGTCCCGGGATATCTTTCATTTTGAAAATTCTCTAACACTCGTAGGCATGTTGAAACACGTTGAAATTTGTATATGATGAAGATTGCGTTATGTCAAGTGATATTTTGGCACATGAGCCCTTCTTTTGAATCTATTATGAGGAGTGGTTTCGAGGTAGTAAAGCTATTTTTTATGATAAATTATTTAGTTTAAGTTCATTAGTGAGTTCTTTCATATTTCTACGCCCCTCTTCAATTTAAAGTTGAAATAAAGATAGATGTATCCTTAATCTAAGTATCCTGATTGTATTCAACACTATGTTAAGCACAATGCATCAAGTTGAAGTCGGAACAGAGAGTTCACAAATTATCTTGAAACTTTGGGAGAATAAAGAACATATTATATCACATATGTTTCAGCAAAAGTATTGTCCTGAAAAGGAAAAGGGGATCAGTAAAAAATGAAACAAAAATCAAAATGTTTTAAATCATGAAGAAGAATAAATAGTGCTTGAAATGCGTTTGGTTGTAGTATGTAATTATGAGGATTCTTCTAATTATTCGTCTAAACGTTTATGAGGCTACCACATATATTCATGGAGATATAACGGTTTCTTAAAAAAATAAAATAAATAATAATAATAAAACACATTCTTTAATTATAACATGTAGGGTATTAGACAAAGTGCAAAGCAATTTTTAGGAAACTTGACATATTACATTAGACACAGCATACTGCTATCAGAATGCAAAAATGTTAAATATATTACGAAATAGGAGAATTTTTACTAAATAATTTTTAATTACGCATGCGCAAGTTTAAAAAAAATTCATTTGCATAATTTAATAGCCAAAGGTAGTAAGTAACTTATATGAAAACCTCAAACATAACTCTAGAACAACTCTCTTTCATTTTCTTTTCCTTAAAACTCAAAAGCATTTTCTACTAAAATATTCCCTGCATGAAAAATATTTTCAAATATTTTCAAATATTCTCATCTATTTTCAAATAAAGAACTTTTCACCTTTACTGCTGCTAACACAAATTTCTTCTCGGAATATTTTTTTCATTTATTTTTTTATCTCAAAAAGAAGCCAACACTACAACGTCAAAGTAATGAAGTTAATAAAGGGATCTGAGAATCTAACAAAGTCTACTGTACTCGTGTTTTTAGCCGTTTTCTCTTCAGGGGGTTCAAATGATCTACGATATTTATCTAATGTCGCAAGGTATAAATTTCATCTTTGGACATACGGAAATCTTCTCAGGATAACACGATAAATTCGAGGAATGCAAGAAAAAAAGATGAAACTTTTCCTTCTTAAAAATTACAGAAGGGGATAAGTGTATGAGAAACCATTATGCTACAGACAAATATGAGAATAAAATTATGAGTACAGAGCTTCAGAATAAAAATCATTTATTATTATTGACCATTTGATGATTAAAATTATCTGATAATAATGCAGATTTTTCATATTCTTATCTTTAACTTAACTTTGAATATTGTTTTAAAATTTTATTTAAAAAAAAATGTACATTTGAAAATTTATTATTTAAATAAATCAATCATTTAAGAAATTCTAATTCAATTTGTAGCCACAATAACAGCCACAATAGCGTTCGATTGTAATCTGGTTGTCTATACTTGGAAGCTAAGCCTGCTATACACAATATCAGGAAGTCTGGAGTCACATTCTTACTCAAAAACTGCAGAGGAAGAAAGTGTATCATAAACTACTACGCCACTGTCAAACATGAAAATAAAATATAAAGTATAGAGATTCAGACTCAAAATAGTTAATTATTGACCATTTGGTGTTTAAAATTATGTAAAAATATTTCTTTTATTTATTTATTTATTTTTAATTCTTGTCTTTTATTTATCTACATATATTGTTTTAAAAATTATATAAATTCATTTGAAAACTATTATTTAATAAATTTAAGCATTTAATACATTCAAATTAAATTTTAACTTTAATATCAAGGAGTCTACAGTCACATTCTTATTGGCTTAAGATTTAATAATTTAATTTTCATTTGTTTACTACAAAAACCAAATATTAAACATTTCTTAATGCAACAGTTTTGCAATAATTTTTCATTGTTTTAATTGGTTTTAAACATCTTTTTCCATTTTCTGTTCGGTAGGCAGTACCACTGTCTCAAAATGTAACAAATGAGGCTTCAGAGAAATCCATATACAGAAGTCATTTTAAATTTCTTAGTATGCACTCTGTAGCTTTCATGATGCTCCTGTGCTTAGTTTTTTCCTCTGATGAAGAGTCGTGTTATAATTTTGACTTGAAACAACTGTTACGAGTTTTATCAAATTTCAGTGTTTATTTACAAAATAATTTATTTATAAGATTAATTATTATCTTAGTTTTAATCAGGCTAACAAACAAATGTTTCAAACCAATAATTTCAAATCTATGAGCTATTATTATTATTATTATTATTTATTTGTTTTGCAATTCCAAAGGAAAGTATGCGGTGAACATTTAAAAGGTTATCAAGCTTTTAAAAACTTTACCATACCTTATCAAGCCTTTAAAGGTTATTAAGCCTCTCTGAGATTATCATTGCTGTTTTATATTTTAAGAACTTTTGATGAATATTATTTTATTAAACTGCCGCCGCTACTGCTATTGTTAAAAATATTATAAACACTTATAAACATTATAAACATTTAAAACATATATAAACATTTTTAGATTCCGAATACGCATTTAATAAATTATTTTACATACAAATTTATAATTATTCTTATTACCAGGAGGGAGAATATCTCCGATTTTAGGCATAATTCCATTGTATTTTGCTATTTATTTACAAAATAAAGAAAAGATTCAGTTCAGAAAAACAATATATTTTACTGTACTATAATCACTAACATAACAAACATTTACATAATAAACGGAAAGCATTTAGCCTTGTTGACGGTTTCAGAGACCCTATCCCAAATTTCGATGACTTTTTCATATCTATTTTTCAAGCAATTTTTTTTTCACTTGTAATTGTGCGTTTTTCAATGCGTTTTGCTGTTTTATTATTATTATTATCATTATTATCACATACTGGTTGGCATATAGCAGGCCGTGTCGAGACTCCAGATCAGTTACGTGACTGTTTTTACTTATTTTTGTACCAGTGTTAGGGTTTTTCTTTTCTTTCTTTTCTTTTTTTTTCACACTTGTGACTGTGCGACATATGTATTTGTGTGTCTGTACCTTTTCTGCATTTTTTCCCCCCGTTTTAATTATTTTCCCTTTCCCGTACAAAAGTTCGTCATCGATTTGCACCACCGCAATTTTCAAAGAAAAAATCGTTCGTGTGTAAAAACAATAAAAATTCAGTTTGACACCAGTAAAAAAAATGCACAAAATTAATCAAGAAAAAGACACCGAAGAACGGGACTCTGGAATGGCCGACCTATATTCCGTCAAATGTGGGGAGAAACATCTGTATATTTGACTGTGCTAAAACTGGGGAGAATGTCAAAATTAAAGGAAAAAAGGGGGAGGGGGCAAAATCACAAGTTAAAAAAAAGAAAAAAAAAAAAAAATCCACTCACGTCGGTCAGAAAATGCAGGGGAAATAGTCAAGAGTAAGGATCTATATTGCTTATTTTGAAATAATATTTTAACTCCAAAAGCGTTTTTGAATTTTTTAGATATTACATATATTTAGAAAAATAATAAATTCATCTTATCCGGATACATTTTCGAAGACTTCACGAGCCTATAACAATAATGAAAAATATTCTTAAACATGCACATTAAAAAAAAAAAAAAAAAAAAAAAAAAAAAAAAAAAACATGCAAAATATTGGAACAGACAAACTGAAAGAAAAAAAAGTGCTACTGCCTCTCTATATGTTTTTATATCTGGTTGACTGCAAAAGAGCATTCTTAACTATTTATCCATTTCTTTTCTAATTTATTTAACTATGTATCATTTTTACATGCCGATTCTGCATCCAAAAGATTATTTCATATCCACATCATCATCATCATCATCACCAAATTCAGCCTTTACCAATCCACTGCAGGTTGAAAGCCTCTCATAAGTTATTCCAATCTGCCTTGTTTTCTAGAATTCCTCTACATTCTGCTACTCTAAATTTGACAATCTCATCTTTCCCCCGACACTTCCTTGGTCTTTTTTTATCTCTCGGTAACCAAAATATGATTTTGGTGGTCCATCTATCATCCATCATTTGGAGGGACATTGTCCAGCTCCATTTTAACTTTTTACTCTACAAATGACATCAGTAACTTCAATTTTCTCCCTAATCCATGTGCTTTGCTTTACTATCTCTTTGAATGAATCCTAATATGCAACTCTCCATACTTCTCTGAGTTATTTGAAGCTTTTGAAATAATATATATATATATATATACGTGTGTGTGTGTGTGTGTGTATAATAGTGTCATAAATATTAAAAGCCGAATAAACTACTACGTCAGAAGCGCCAAAAGAAAAATATTTGCGATGCATACAGCTGTTTCGGTAGCCTTAAGCGTACCGTCTTCAGTGCAAAAAGAATTCTGAATCTGGAGAAGTGCTCGTATATATAGGAGAGGGACCGAATTTAATTCAACCAATAGGATTACGGGAAAAGCGGAGTGTGGTCAATAGGAATTTAGGAATGTTAGCTGTGTACAGTAGAAAAATTAAGAAAATGTGGACTGAATGTAAAATTTCCAGCAATGAGACAAATAGGGAACAGCGAAATCACAATTTACAAGGTTTTTAAAATTTTTATAAATATGAAAAGCTTCAAAGAAATCGAGTTCATGAATGGATTTATGTCTGCAAATTATTTTAGCTGAATTAAATTTAAAAATTTGATTTTCCTCCCAGCAATGTTTAGAAATAGCCGATTTATTGGTTTCTTGTTTTCGGACGTAATTCGTATGTTCTTTTAGACGAAATTTAAGTCTGCGTTTAGCTTGGCCAATATATGATAAACCACACTGACAGGAAATACTATAAATGCCCCAAGAATTACGCATATCAATGGGATCTTTTAACTGAAAAAAGGTGAGTTTATTGGAAGGCGAAGATATTATTTTAAAATCATATTGTTTGATAATTTTAGCTATGGTTTGACTGGGTTTAGGAAAATAGGGTAAAACAATACTTATATTAGAAAAGACTGATTTAGTAGACGAAATACGAGGGAGCTGTAATTTTTGGATGGCTTTGTCTATAATGGAAGGGTTATAAACTCTGTCAATTGCAATGGCTTTCAGGTATTTAATTTCAAATTTTAATAAAATAGGATTTGAACAAATATTAAGGGCACGGTTTACAAAAGTATAGAAAGCAGCCATTTTTTGGTTAGGTGGGTGACATGAACGCGCATGGGGAGTCAATTGAATTTAAAGTTTCTAAGACATGGTCAGTATTGTGACGAGATCTGTCGATAAGCGTGAAGGTGTCGTCAACGTAACGGGCCCAAGAAGGAAAAGATATTTTCTTAAAAAGCTTGCTTTTGAAATAGTGCATGTAAATATCTGCGAGAATTGGGGAGAGGGGAGAACGCATGGCTAAACCTTCAGACTGACGATAGAATTTATTTTGGAAAGAAAAAGTGGTTTGTGATAAACAAATGCGGGTAAGAGAAATAAATTATTGTATTTCAAAAGAAGTGAAATGAGACCCTTTTAATCTATTTTCGACACAGCAGAGCGCGCCACTTATTGGAACATTAGTGAAAAGAGATTTTACATCAAAAGAAACCATAGTGAGATTAGTGTGAGGGCAGTTTTGAATATTTTTTGCAAATTTTATGGAATTCTTAAGAGTATAACTATTAGCAGCAGGACGGGGAGCAAAAATTGTGGTGAGAAATTTAGCTAAATTATAGGAAGCAGTACCGATATTAAAGACTATGGGACGAAATGGAAAATTGGGTTTTTGAACTTTCGATAAAGCATAAAATCTGGCACAATTAGCTATAGAAGGGATAAGGTGAGATTTAGTCGTCCAGTAACAAGGGGCAAGATTTTATAGCAGATTTAATTTTATTTAATTCTTGAGGAGAGGGGTCACGGGGCAGAGGAATATATGGGCCATCATTAATTAGCTCGGTAACACTTTCGATGTATTGTTTTTTATCCAAAATAACAATCTGACCACCTTTATCAGCTTTAGTAATGATGATATTTTCGTTAGATTTTAATATTTTCAAGGCGTTTTTTCCTGCAGGGCTTAGATTTGATTTAAAATTTTTAGAGTTGAAATTGGCATTATTAAGGATTAAATGACGAAGATTTTCTTTCTGTTGGTCTGTCAGTCGAGAATTTTTAAAAGCTTTTTCAACCGGTGCAATTAACTGAGGAAAAGAAGGAGGTTTAGAAATGGCAAAATTTGAATTGAGCTTGAGAACAGAATATTGATTATTGGAAATTTAAGCATTGGAAAGATTAACGATTACATTTTTATTGACAACAGGGAAATCGTTCGAATGAATAGGACTCTGTGAATTACGAAGTAGGGTGAATTTATCATGTAACTTAATTGAGTGTTTACGAGAGTGGTTGTCACAATGAATGTTCCAATAAGTGGCGCCCTCTGCTGTCTCGAAAGTAGATTAAAAGAGTTTCATTTCACTTCTTTTGAAATACAATAATTTATTTCTCTTACCCGCATTTGTTTATCACAAACCACTTTTTCTTTCCAAAATAAATTCTATCGTCAGTCTGAAGGTTTAGCCATGGGTTCCCCTCTCTTCCCAATTCTCGCAGATATTTATATGCACTATTTCGAAAGCAAGCTTTTTAATAAAATATCTTTTCCTTTTTGAACCCGTTACGTTGACGACACCTTCACGCTTATCGACACATCTCGTCACAATATTGACCATGTCTTAGAAACTTTAAATTCAATTGACAGTAATATCCAGTTTACATATGAAATAGAAAATAATGGCTCCCTTCCATTTCTTGATACCCTAGTCTCTCGCACTGTAAATGGATTTTCAACCACCGTCTATCGTAAAAATTTTGCAGTCTCCCTTCCTCCCCATGCGCGTTCATATCATCCGCCTAACCAAAAAATGGCTGCTTTCTATACCTTTGTAAACCGTGCCCTTAATATTTGTTCAAATCCTATTTTAATAAAATCTAAAATTAAATACCTGAAAGCCATTGCAATTGACAGAGATTATGACCCTTCCATTATAGACAAAGCCATCCAAAAATTACAGCTCCCTCGCATTTCGTCTACTAAGTCAGTCTCTTCTAATATCAGTATTGTTTTACCCTATTTTCCTAAATCCAGTCAAACCATAGCTAAAATTCTCAAACAATATGATTTTAAAATAATATTTTCGCCTTCCAATAAACTCACCTTTTCTCAGTTAAAAGATCCCATTGGTATGCGTAATTCTTGGGGCATTTATAGTATTTCCTGTCAGTGTGGTTTATCATATATTGGCCAAACTAAACTCAGTCTTAAATTTCGTCTAAAAGAACATATAAATTACGTCCGCAAACAAGAAACCAATAAATCGGCTATTTCTAAACATTGCTGGGAGGAAAATCATAATTTTAAATTTAATTCAGCTAAAATAATTTGCAGACCTAAATCCATTCATGAACTCAATTTCTTTGAAGCTTTTCATATTTATAAAAATTTTAAAAACTTTGTAAATTGTGATTTCTGTGTCCCTATTAATCTGATTGTTGGAAATTTTACATTCAGTCTACATTTTCTTAATTTTTCTACTGTTTTCACAGCTAACATTCCTAAATTCCTATTGGCCCCACACTCCGCCTTTACTGTAATCCTATTGGTTGAATTAAATTCGGTCCCTCTCCTATATATACGAGCACTTCTCCAGATTCAGAATTCTTTTTGCACTGAAGACGGTACGCTTAAGGCTACCGAAACAGCTGTATGCATCGCAAATATTTTTCTTTTGGCGCTTCTGACGTAGTAGTTTATTCGGCTTTTAATATTCCATCGCCAAGCCTCCTGTTATTAAGTGTCATAAATACTTAATCATAAATTGTTATAAAATTGAACTAGCATTAAAAGATGAATTAATTTTTAGTTTCAAAAAATTAGTAAGCCATGATGACTCGAGACGAGATTGTGAGTTTTAGCCAGCTTTACCATATGTACTCTCCCTCTAGTTTCCCAAAACTAAGAAAAGACCATGCTATTAACAAAATAAAAATACCAATTAAAATAAAATGAACATATCATTAATAATTTTAGCTGAAATATAAAACTAGACCTCCTATAACTTAAAAAAAAAGAAAAAGAAAAGAAAAAAGTCAAAGCAATAATTCCTAAAAAATGTATTTATGTGAATTAAAATAAAATTAACATAATATTTATATATGTGCATATGTGTGTGTGTGTGTGTTAGAGATGAGACGGGCTCAGCCCGAGCCCGATCGGGCTCAAATCTTACGCAAGTCTTCGGGCTCCGGACGGGCTCGGAATTAAGCTAAAAGTTCCGTTTATTTTATTCTTCACTAACTGGAAAATGTAAAAGAAAAAAATATATATATATTCATTTTGAGAGCCCCTTTAGTAATGTCATAACAGTCATGATAGGTTATAAAACACAAAATAATCTTGCAAACCTTTGTAGCTTTGACTTTCCTTTTTCTAAATAGAACTTTTTTTTCAACGGGAAAAATATTATGCCATATTGTTATACAGTAATCCTTCCTCCTTCGTTATACTGGACCTCATTATATCACTCATTCGGATAAATTTTTTGTCTCCCGATAGGTGCGTTATAAACAATGGGCTGCACTATAAATATATATTATATAAATATATACATGTATACAGAGACACAGACATTATAAATTGTTATAATTACATTTATAGTTATTTAAATTGAGGATTGGTAATAAGAAAATTAATTTGAAAATAAAAACGGTATCTAATTTTACTATTGTGTATGCGTTGCATAGCGTACCACTTTCAATATCGGGCTAGGGCGAGCTCAGTTCAAAAATGTTTCGGGCCCGGGCGGGCTCGTATTGCCAAAATAGAGCCCGAACTCACCTCTAGTGTGTGTGTGTTTCAGATGCATGTTCATAGCTACTCTTTTAACAATGGATGTGAAAGTAGATATGCAAGTTGATAGCATTTACCTTTTATTCTTCTTGTAGAAAGAGGTTGGTTACTTAGTTGAGTGGGTTTTATGTAGTTTTAGAACTACGCAGTGAGCAATTATAATACAGGGTTTACACCTATAAGAGTAAATTACCATCCATAACTGAACTGAAAATTTTCCTCCACTGTGGAGTAGATTGCTACCCTGCTTCAGTAACCACCAGAAATATTATTTTATAGACGTTTAGACAACATAGAGGACATTTCAGCCACGACGGTTTTTAAGTGCAGCAGCCACCATTTATCTACACAACGGTATTTGGCCAGTTTGAGCATCGAACCCGTTAGCCTTCGATTTTGTGCCAGATATTTACAGAAAAACAGCATCTATTAAAATTTTCCTTTAGAATATATAAAGCTAAAAATTAAAATCAGAGATTAGGAGAATATTTTTTTTTTTTAATCATTTTATACATAACAGTTACAAAAGAAATTTGTTAATTTCGTGGGCAAAGTATCCAATTAAAATTACCTTTTTTCATTTTCAATTTTAAAATATTTAATAAAAAATGAACTTCAGGTTGACTTTCTATCAAATTTATTTGGATTAATATTTATAATTAAACAGACAACGATTTCATACCACTATCATTCAAATACATGTTCTATTGTAATATCTGGCACAAAATAAATATGGAGCTGAAAAGAAGATTAAGAAAAATAGATAAAAACACCTTTTTAAATCAAATCAGTCGGCAAATTTAAAAAAAAAGAGAAAGGAAGAAAGATAGTTATTTGCCAAATCAATTCTTAAAAAATAAATACTTCTTTCTAGCTTTATATTTATTCTCATTTAAAAATTTCATTCGAAAAGATACGAAATTGAAATAAATATTCTTATAGAATGCTTTCAAGACGAACTTATTGAGATAAATTTGAGAATACGAAATAACTATAAAAGTAATTTACAAAGTTTGAAAGTCTCATAATAAAAGATCTATACCTATTTTCTGGCTCCAAAATCTTCTTATCGGTTTTAAAATGGTATCTATATATATTTGAAAGAATTCTTTAAAGGAAAATCTCTGAATAAATTAACGATATATTACAGATTTTTACTGTAAAAAATATTGAATATCTTTTTTCTGTTAAAAAAATTATTTTTTTTTTTCTATTTTTGATTTAATTTTTTCGCAACTTATCTCATCAAAATTCAAATTACAATTTATATGTAAAAAGAGATTGAATATTTCAAAATAACAATTTTGTCGGTATAATAGAATTGTTTTCAATCTGTAATGTTAAATCGGCGTTTAAAAGTACATCATTTTAAATTTAATATTAACTAGTATGTTGTAACCAACACAAAACTTTCATTTACATTTTGCTGTACAAATTCACGTAGTTCATACATTTTATTAAAACTAATATTTTTCAAAATTATTTTCAGTGTTGAGTGCAATTCCTTTTCATATCTGAAAAATGTAGCTCTAAACTTTGAAAGAAAGGAAATTTGATGTTCTATAGACTTAAAAAGCATTTTCTAAAAAACGCATTTCTCAGGATTTTTTTTTTTTTTTTAATGAATACTCACATTGAAAATTTACGCTCCTAAGGGAAAAAGTAATGCTCATAAATATACAAAAACTTTTTCCTGGCTCACTGTTATTATTATTACACACACACACACACACACACATACATATATATATATATATATATATATATATATATATATATATATATATATATATATATATATATATTGGGTTGCTCGATAAATAATGTCGTTTTTTAAAACCTTTGCTTCTAAAAATCAAGGCTTCTTCGAACGTGAAATTTTTCAACTTACCGAAACTTGACAAAAGATCATCCAACAAAATGGTCAATATATCATTTTTGTTAATATAAACAAATTCACTTTGAAAAACATGAAAAAAAAGACATTATTTATCGAACAACCCAATATATATATATATATATATATATATATATATATATATAATGATATCTTAAAAATTATTCTTTACTGTGTACGTAAAATTTGTACAAAGTTTAATCCTATAGTGCCATATTAAAAATTATTATAAAACAAGAAAACAACACCACCTGTTGAATGGTATCTCTCCAAGCTAATCAGTACCAGACAAAGTCCATAAAGGTCCAGCCAAATATAAACTTATATTTAATTCCACCCATTGATTCGTAAAATATGGCGCTTAAAATGTTTTGGTAATGCAGACAAACATTTTCTCAAACTAGTCAAATCGTGGTCAGGACATCACGAAGTGTGTAAATTCATTGAAAAACTTGAAAAATTTCACAAATTCATTACTTTCTTCTTATTACATGGAAAGAAATAAAAAGAAAATAATAGCACGATGTAAGAATTATCTTTAAATGCGAGTGAGAAATAGGATATTTCCGATTAAAATACATAATTAGATACTAAAACTATTTTTTTTTTTTTAATCTGAAATAAAGCATTCGTAGTATTTCGTAGTAAAGAGGACACGTTAAGGAGATCAAAACTCTTTTATTTAATACGGTTAGTTTTTGTACTAACCGTTCTCAAAATCTCTCAATGCACTAAGTGCGCTGCGAAACTGTGTTCGTAAACTAAAACAAGTGAGTTTCAGGAAATGTCAATTTTTATTTGTGAAGATTGGAACAGGCGCAAAAGAGGGCTTTTTTTTTTTTTTTTTTTTTTTTTTTTTGTGAGTGTGTGTGATTTGTGAGACACAGTGTTTTTCCCGAAATAGCCCGAATTATATAGCGGTTTCTCATGCTTTTGTTCCCCCATAACAAACATATTTTAATAGAATATTTTTTAATTAAAAAAATTCAGAACTGCATGAAATGAAAACGTATTAGTTTTATAGCGTATACACTATTCAATCATGTGTTTTAATACAGTCTATTCAAAACGGTACAATAAGCAAAGCGTAAATGCTCAGTAATAAAAAATATACATTATTTTACATATAAGATGTTTTTTGCACCCGAAGAATAAAGGCCAAGTTCTTTCGAAACAGCTAGTACTTCTGTTTATTTTATAGTATTTTAAGAATTTTTTATGGTTAAATATTACATACATTATAATTAATATTTTAAATAACTTTTCCGCACCATCAATGCAAGACGCATTAAACGTTACATGTTTTGTATATTATCACATACGGGCATTATTAAATTCTGTATATCATCATAATCAAACTCATCTGCTGACCGCAAAACAACAAATACACACGAAAGGATATCTATAAGGGAATCAACATAGGGAGTTTTTAAAAATCCGCAGAGCTGTTTTTAGGAAACGCACATGAGAGACCTAAAATTCACCTATTTGTACAGGATATCAGTCAATATTCCTGAATCAACCAACTAAATGCATATGAAAGCACATCTATGTAAAAGGGTGTTTATATAGCAACTTCAAAGAAAATCGTTAGAACTGTTGTTGAGATATGGACCAACGGTTCCATTTCCAGTTTTCAATGTTTCATTTTTAGTTTACTTATTTTCACCAAACGTTGAAAATAAAATCATGTGTACATTAGATATGCCTTAATTCTTATATCGAAATTTTTGACCGAATACAGTACTTCAATTACCTACGACAGTCGGGTAATGGAAGTAAAACAAAATAAAATAAAATATACACTTTTTACGTGTATTTTTGTCTGATATCCATGGTATAACTTGTACTATAAATCTTATCATCATTCATTATTAATTTACAAGAAACAGATAACCTCTTTAATCTTATAAATGACTAAAGTATGTACATTGAAAATACGATGGACGGTTAACATTTTGATGATATCACAACAAAATACAAGTTCTTGTCATCTTATTATTATTTTATTTTCTGCCACGGTTTTTTTCACGATTCATATATATTAAATACTTAAAATTAGGAAAATATTTTTAATTGTATTAAAATTTCAAATAATTTTACTTGCAAGCTTTGTTCATTTATTTCCGTATGCTATACATCTGAAAAGGTTTAAATTATGTCACATTTTTTTTTTTTTTTTTTTTTTTTTTTTTACCTGCTACTAAAAGTGGATTACGACTTCCTACGAACGTTTATGCCTCAAACGAGTCTCAAATTGGACGTCTAATAAATAGAAGCCAAAGTGAAACTATTATTTCAGCAGATAGGCACATTTGACATATTATCAATATTGCGGCAAATAAAGGGTTAAACTTATCCATTTCAGCCTTTTTTTCAACCACATTACAAAATTTTATAAAAATGTTTGAAAAACATTTTTAAATGTGTAAGCAATAAAAAAATGAACAGGGTGGTACAGTAAGACCCCGCTTAACGCGGGGGATACGTTCCATCAAAGTAGAGCGTAATGCGAAACAGCGGTACACAATTTCGGGGAATCCCCGTACTGCTGCGAGCAATTTCGGGGAATCCCCGGATTGAGTTGAAATAAAAGAGCGCTAAATGAAACAGCGTTAAGCGGGGTCTTACTGTATTTTAATGTGCCATCAAATAGGTGCAGGTCCGAAAATTCTGGAAAAATGTAAAAAGGTACTTTTTAAAAATCTTTTTATTACTTTCCGAATACTATAGTGAGGAAAGTACTGTATTCATGTCAAAAATCCGAATTTGAGATTTTGATGTTTCTATATGTTTCGAGGTCCCCTGAGTCCGTTTTCTCTATTTTTGCGATGATGTATGTATGTGTGTATGTCTGTGAGTGAACATGCTAGCGTCTAAACGCTTTGTTCAAATAAGCTGAAAGGTGGTACGTATATTTTAAGTCACCATAGTACGCACCCTATTGATTTTGGTGAATCTAGCACTTATAGTTTTTTTACAGGGACACAAAGAAAAATTCTTTATCATTATGGCCTATGAGACCAAAATCTTAAAAGTGCAATAGCATCTAAACTCCTTATTCAATTGAACAAAAACTTTATACACATATTATAGGTCACATATACTCAATCTGTATAGATTTTGGTGAATCTAGCACTTACAGCTTTTTTACAGGAACACAAAGAAAAATTCTATATCATTATGGCCTATGGGGCCAAATTTTTAAAAGTGTGATAGCGTCTAAACGCCTTATTAATCTGACCAAAAATTTGTACACATGTTATAGGTCACAGTTGCACCAACTGTATATAATTTGGTGAATTTAGCACTTACAGTTTTTTTTACAGGGACACAAAGAAGAATTCTTTATCATTATGGCCTATGGGACCAAATTTTTAAAAGTGTGATAGCATCTAAACGCCTTATTCAATTGAGCTGAAAATTTATATGAATATTATAAATCAGTTTTGCACTAACTATAAGCATTTTGGTGAATTTAGCATTCACAGGTTTTTACAGGTACACAACGAAAAATTCTTTATCATTATGAACTATAGGCTCAAAGTTCAGTAGCGTTACATAAAACATCGTGTAATGTATGAAGAAAAATACTCAAACACTCTATTATGGTTTTCTCTCGTTTGTTTGTTCAACAACTCCTCTTTCTTTACTTTATCTACAAAACTGTTAATTACTCAATGTTCGGAAAGTCGAGTGGAGTCACTCCAGATTTTTTTTCCAAGGGATTGATGATAGATCCTTCAGATAATATACAAAATAATTATAACACGAGTGAAGAGTAAAAAAAAACAAAAGGGGAGGGGGGCAATTATGAACATTGACAACACGTTATAAAATAATTTCTTGAATAAAAATGACTTCATATGGCGGATAGAAAGTGGTATAAACACGTTTTAGTATTATAAGTACCTTTGGCGTTCCTTCATTAAAATTGATTAAATATGCGTTTTAATTTATGTGACATTGGTATAAATTTACATCCAATATTCAATATAACGATAATATGTGAAAGTTAACACAGAATTCAACTAATTATTAATATATATATAAATATGTCAAATGAATTAAAATTGAATATTAGTTATTATTGTAATGTACATCAAAAATATTTTGAACATCTTTTTCCCTTGCGACAAAATAAATATATGAATAAACAAAAAATGAAATAAATAAGTAATTTCATATTCTCAAATTTTCATATTTTTTTTTTTAATTATGTACATAAATATAATTAATATATATATTTTTGTCTATAAAATATTGGGAAGATTAATTGTGAAAATGCTCATTAAAAAGAAATTTCCTTCCTATTAAATAATATCGTTTTTGACCGAAAAAAACACTGCATTCGAGCTTCATGCAGCTCTTCGTGTACATTATTCCATCCCAGACGAAAAGTTCAGCAAATTTATAGTTCTTAAAAAAATGTTAAAAAATCCGCCTTGATTCTTTGGATGACAACACCATGTACGATTATGGTAACTGTCAATGAAAAGTGTACGGATTATTGCAAAATAAATATTCTTCTTCTTCTTTTTCTTCTTCTTTTTTTCTAATTATTACTGCTATAATTATTTATGGACAGTTTTACAAAATTATTTGCTTTGTTATGGATTTATTCATAAAAATAAAAATTATAATATTACTATATTCTGTTTCAAGATTTCACCTTAATACACACACACGCGACACATACATATAATGCGGCCTCTCGTTGGGAAATGCATGTCGACAGCAGCCCATAAAGTCTTTTAGTTTGGCCACTTCTGCTTTATCAGACACTACATACACGCATCTGAGAATAGCTTCTGAGCATGAAAACCCCGTTAAAGGAAAAACAACTTCTACAGGCATTTCTTTTTCCCTGTTTTCCTCGTTAGAGGACGGGTCGTATTTCTAAAGTAAAATCGATAGCGAAAAATCTTTCTTTACTTTTTTTTAGCAAAAATCTAAAACAAAAAGAATAATTTAGTTTTCATACAAAAATAAATAAATAAATCACTAAAATTGAAGATTTAAATTAGACATTAAATTTTAGCCTTTTAAGCGCAATAATCTTTATTATTATTATTATATAATAAAAAGCTTCCTTCTGTTTTATTTGTTATAATTTCTTTAATGTATATACAGACAGAATTTTTATTTCTGAAATATAATCCTATAGAAATCCTATATATATAATATAATCCTATAGAATATAATCCTATTCTGAAATATAATCCATAGTCTTAATAGATTTTTGTGCATTTTATTCTTTATATATGTATTTTAAATTTTTATGCACATACATAAAAATTAGTTAATTCTTTGAAAATACAAAAAATGCATCCGAAGTGAAAAAAAAAAAAAGAAAAAGAAAAGAAAAAAGAAAGAAAGAAAAGAAAAAGGTGATCCATATTAAAACAGTTAAAATGAATTACAAAAAAAAGAAAAACATTTCTTTTCCCGTAATAAATTTATATTAAAAGAAAAGAAAAAAAGAAAATGTTATAAATGGCAACAAAACTACAAAACAAAAACGAATAGGGCAGTAGATAAATAATCATAAAAAGAATAAAGTACATTTATACCAAAATAATACATAAATAAGTAAATAAATAAATAAGATATATATTAAAAATTCATTGCATAATATTTCATAAATCTATCTTTACATTTTGTCCTGAAAGTTCATGTTTTGGTAATATTGTTTTCTAAATTTCTTCTTAAACATTGTTTTCTAAGTTAAAGAGGTCTTTAACTTTCTTGTGAAACCATTAAAAAGGAATAACCTCAAAATATGAACCCCTAAAATGAAGAGAAAAAAGGAGAAAAGGGGGGGGGGGAAATGGGAAAAAATGGAAGGTGATTGATTAAAAACACGAGACACATACTTCTTAAACCATATTAAAATCTCCCATTTATTATAGCATAAAAATCACAGAAAAACAACAAAAAAGCATTATTTTGTTTCTTATAACATATTTATAGTGGTATATGTGCTGTATAGAAATTTTTATTCTAATTTAAAAATGCAGGTGTAAAATATGAATTTATAAATATATTTGTAATAAATTAGCTATATTATTTCTAATTAAATTTATTTGCATTGATAAAATTTATTTTACAGGGTATTAAATTATGCACGCTTACTTAGTACATAAATAATTTATCAAAAGTATCAACTATCTATTTTTATGATATTTATGGTATAAAATTATTTTAAATATAAACCAATCGCTTTGGATCGCAAACTATTATAGATATAAATTACTTACTAGTGCCGTAAAATAAATCATAAACTATACTGCATAAAACTGACATATTTAAATCCTTTCACAAATTTTAGAATTTGGCTACATATTTTAGCACCTGTTGCATTTCAAATAACAGGTAAAAAATAAATTAAGACCTACTTAATTGCTTTATTTTTTTATTTAATTTAAAAAATCATATTACGAGCAACAAAATAAATTTTTAAAGAAATTGAAAACTATAAAATGATTCCACTATAGCATTAACATTTGTTTTAGAGTTCCTTAAAACACATTTATCTAGTGTTTTTTATAAATCATTATTTATTTTATACATATAAATGTTGTCATTTCATAATATTTGCAAGGAAAAGAAATTATCCTAACACCCACTTGACATTTCATTCTACTTTGGGGGAATAATCGTAAAAAAGAAACGGAATGAAACGGAATGTGTTGTTTCAAATACCTTTGCAAACAACTTTCATGAACTTTAAAATTTAGCCCCATCTTCTTCAGATGGCGCCACCGCATCCCACCCTCCGCCCACAGGTGGGATGCGGGGGCGGAAGACGCCCCCAATAGGTCCTGCCCCCTCACGCTTGCGCACTTGCTTCAGGACTTTCTGAGGTCAGTCGTGATACTGACCGAATAGGAATCGTACCCTAGCTCTGGCCAGGATCCAAAATGATTTAAATTTTTGATTGATAAAAAGGTAAGCAACTTTCAATTCGCCCGTTTAAGTGTTTGCATAAGGATTAGTTTGACCGTTTGTATACTATTATAACGGAAGGAATTATTCCTCAATAGGATAAATGCAATCATAAAAACTGCAGACAACTTTAAAGGAGTAGAATCTTGGATTAAAAAAAAAAAAAATCATTGTGGAATACTTAAGTCAAGGTGAAAAAGGTTCCTAAAGCTACTTGGATTATTGTTTACTCGATACAGTGTGTATTATTTACTAATACATTTGTATCTAACAAGTTTTTTTAGAGTTTGGATTTATTTAGAGAAGTTTATAAAACTTATGTAGCAAGAAAAGTTTTTGCGTAGTTCAGTAATCGATGAAGATGAACCGTGATAAGTTTGGCTTTGGCCGATGTCCGCGGAGCAATGGATGCATTTATTTTTTGATGAATCATTTCTTAATAATTTTATGTTGCTAAAAATTTTTGCTGTTTCATTATTTTTGTTTTATGGGTTTTTTTAATGCAAAATCAAAATAAAATGCTTTATTACTAATTATTTTTTTTTTATTCTATTTATATTTATATATATATATTTTGTATGTGTAGTTTAAAAGTTTGTGAAAATATTTTTAGTGTTTATGAATGAGAAATTATGTTTCTTTAGATAGAGGTGTTTGCATATTTAAATAAGCATCACTCATGGATAATGTATAAAGACAAGTTTTATAATATACAAAATATATGATTGAATAGATATTAGGTTTTTCTCTGAACTATGAAAAACGATTGAAATAATTATACATATTTACAAAGAATTTTTTTTTTTTCATATAATATTGTTTTGAATATAGTACTGAATGTAGTAATACATTCCTTAATACCCAACATTCCTTTCTCTCCTCAAAATAAATTTTTCAACAAACTGCTGTGTTGCAAACTTTTAATCTAATGTATATAAATAGCATATTTGAAAAAGAAAATTGAACTAAAGTGAAAAATTTTAATATATATATATATATATATATATATAAGAAGAAAAAATTGTTTAACATTTTGTAGATGTCGAAATTATTTTAAAGGGTTTCAATTGTTTAAAAAAATATTTTATTATCTTAAAAAATATTTATTTATTTATATTATATAAACTGATGGAAAATTTAATTGTTGAACTCTTACTGGAATATAGCAGCAGCTATAGGACTATAACTGCTTACTTTATTTTTAAATATAATCTAGATTTTAGGGCAAAATAAATATTATAAGTAATGTCACATTTGTAATATCTTTCTAAATTCATGCAATAAATAAGATAAATATGGGGAGAATTTTTTTTTTTTTCTATCGAATATTTTGAACATCATCTAAAATCAATCAAACAAAAAATTCAAATATTATTGATGACATTTCAGACATTAAACTGAATTTAAAATTTATCCACAAATGTACAATATGATACTGGTTTCTTAATGAAAATTTAATTTATTCATATACTTTCTTTTGAGAAATATAATAAATATTCTTCACAAAAACTTAAAAACGTATATTTTATTCCTACGTTATATTTAAAATATATTATATCCTCACATATTTTGAGTGAAAATAAAACTTTTTATCAGATTTTGTATTAAAAAGAAGAAAAAATATTAATTTCGCAAGTATATATATATTTTTTTAATTTATTATAAAATTAGTGTTTCACAGTTTTCCTGCTTATATATTTAACTAATATATGTAAAGTACAATTTAAGTTTTAAAACTTATCACTTGTATGGAAAATAACTTAATTTTACAAATTTTTAAATAAATTTATAAATAAATTTAAAAATTTCCTATAATAAACTACTGTTGAATAAAAATTTAAATTTTAGTAAATATTTTGTAAGTGAGTTAATGTGCTTTTTAAGGTGCACATAAAAATGATAATTAGTATTTTGTTATATTCTTTTAAATTTTTTAGTTATAATATTTCTCCTCGGTTTACTTTGAATTAATAATAACTTAATACTTTACTTAGTTAATTAATTACTTACCATTAGAAATTTCAGTCGCACAAATTATCAATTAATATTCAATTTTAAATAATATTTAAATATACTTTTTATATTTCCATGAATATTTTAAAAAACATATTTCTGATAAAAACTTTTAATATAATTTGATTTCCGTTTCGCTTATTTCATTAAATATACTAATAATATTAATTTTTAATATTTTAAAGATATTTTTTTTTTTAATTTTACTTTTAAGAAATTATTATGGTATTCATGATAAAGATGTTAATATTTTAATGACAACGTAGAAGCGAATCTTACTAAAAACTCATAAAATATAGCTAAATTCTAGTTTTTTAAGATTTACATACCTGTTACAAATTCTTAGATTTATAAATTAAAATATAGAAATGAATCCACGAGTCAAAACAAATGAGGATTCAAAATTTTTTGAAGAAGCAATTGTGCTTAAAAATATATAACTAAAATAATAATAAATAAATAAATAAAAAGTTATCGGTATAAAGTAAAAATGTAGAGCTTTGAGATAATTTTGCATCTTAGGATTGATATAATCTTAGGATTGGTAGGAACTGTAAATTTTTAGAAAGAAATGCACCGATTTGATTCGTTTTTGTAATCATTTACATTGATAATATTAATTTAAAAAATACAAAAAATGAAATAAAATAAAAAATTTCTGTGAAGCTTTAAACACTTTTTTTTTTTTTTTTTTACATACTCCTTTGATTAAAAGATACTCATGATAGTTTATTTTAATTATAAATTAAAAAATATAATGATAATAATATTTTTTATTAAAGATAATTAAATTAAAATTAGAAAATTTTATAGTTAAACGAAAAATTCTATTCCAAGCGTTTAATTGAATCATACATTATTTGAACTTTCTTTCAGAAATAAATTTATTTTAAAAAAAAGTGCTTTTTTAATTAGTATTAATCGTATAAACATTGGCATATTTAATTTAAACATGCACACAAATGAAACTTATTAACGTATTTTTAATCTTTAAAAAAAAATTATACAAAAGTAAGATTTTCTTTGTAAAAAAAATGATTATATAAATTATTCAATTATTCATAAAGCTTATAATTTTGATTAATTGAAAATTAAAAATAAAGCATTAAAAATATTCGTTTCAATTCTAAGTTCCCGTCCGCAACAAATCTGAGCGGCTGTATAACATGGTAAGCCGTTTAGACAACTCTTTTCCCTTTATGCTCTTTTCAGCATGCCCCTGAAGCGCACTTATCTCTCCATTAAAGCAAACCAGAAATACCCTCTCGCGGTGCAGCTAATATAATAGATTATATGCCTGAAAAAGGAGTCATGCAACAGACCCTCTCTCAGCATCCCTTTTAAATGGAGCAATGAGACCCGACTTTCATCATTTGAAATATTCAGTCGTTATGGTGACGCGGACACCATTTACTACTTAAGGCTATTCGGTACAGCTTTTCTGTACCTGAAATCTTCTCTTCATTTTATTCATTTGAAAATCCGCTTAAATATTTCATATTGCAGTTATAAGCCTAAATTATAGTACAAATATTCCATATTCTATTCTAATGTCATGGATGTTACGAACAGATTTAATTTTACGTCGCCATTTTAAGTACATTTTGGAGAATATATTTTTAATTAATTGCGATTTCAATCTAAAGAATTATTAAACTTCAATAACTTTGTAAACATAAACAATTTATATTATTGAAATTGCATAATAAAAAATTACCCCCAAATAAAAATTATTCCAAATTCTATATTCTAAAAGTTTAGGAAATTATTCTATAAAATAACATAAAAAATTTAAAATGTTTGCAATATTTATGAAATAAACAAGATGCTCCGTGAGCTTATATGTTTTTTTTTTTTTTTTTTTTTTTAAGATTTTTAAAACAAATTAAATTATTGTACAAATATTACATATTCTATTCTAATGTCATTTATGTTATGAATAGATTTAATTTTTTGTCGCCAGTTTAAGTACATTTTACAGTATATATTTTTAATTAATTGCAATTTCAATCTAAAAATTATTAAACTTCAATAATTTTGTAATTTTAATTTACGTTTGATCGATCATAAACAATTTATGTTATTGAAATAACATTAAAAAAATTACTCTAAATAAAAATTATTTCAAATTCTATATTCTAAAAGTTTAGGAAATGATTCTAAAAAAACAACATAAAAATTTTAATATATTTACAATATTTTTTAAACAAACAAGATACTCCGTGAGCTCATGTGTTTTTTCCCCCTTGTTTTTTGAGATTTATAAATATTTGGTACATTTGCAAAATTATGTTAATGTCATCAAGGCTTAATAATTAATATTACAAATAACAAAACATAGCCAAATTATTTTATTTTAAAAATTAAATAACAAGGCTCTAGGAATTTGTAAAGTGTTTTAACAAAATCGTCTATTCTATTATTTCTAATTATTATAATACAAATTAAAAACAAATTAAATTATAGTACAAATATTCCATATTCTATTCTAATGTCATGGATGTTATGAATAGATTTAATTTTTCGTCGCCATTTTAAGTACATTTTACAGTATATATTTTTAATTAATTGCAAATTCAATCTAAAGAATTATTAAACTTCAATAATTTTGTAATTTTAATTTACATTTTATTGATCATAGACAATTTATGTTATTGAAATTGATTAATAAAAAATTACCCCAAATAAAAATTATTTCAAATTCTATATTCTAAAAGTTCAGGAAATGATTCTATAAATTAACATGAAAATTTTAAAATGTTTGCAATATTTATGAAACAGACAAGATGCTTCGTGAGCTTATATGTTTTTTCCCTTTGTTTTTTAAGATTTCTAAATATTTGGTACAGTTGCAAAATTATGTTAATGTCATCAAGGCTTAATAATTAATATTACAAATAACAAAACATAGCCAAATTATTTCATTTAAAAATTAAATAACAGGGTTCTATATAGGGATTTGCAAAGTATTTTAACAAAATCGTATATTCTATTATTTCTAATTATATAACACAAATTTAATATATATATATATATATATATATATATATATTACATTTAATTTTTTTTAACATGATAGCCTTAAATATGTGTAATTAATGCTTACTTACAGAAACAAAGTATGACTATTAATTTATCATTTCCCTAAAAATAAAAAATCATTCAGAATGAGATAAACATTAACTGCATAGGTTTTATAAGTTTGCTAAAAGTTAAAATCATATTAAAAAAAAAAAAGTGCATTAAAAAAAAGAAGATTTATTAAAATATTTAATCACATCACTAGTAACTATAATAATTAAAATGTTAAAAAATTCCAATAATTTCAGTTAATTTTACAAATAATTAAGTTATACAGTAAAACATTCTAGCATATCTTTTATATATATACTTTTTTCAATAAATATAGTTATAACATTAGTAAAAATAATTAATTATTGCAGAATAATTTAAGTAAAAAAGACACCTTTGCATTTTCAAAAATATTTTTATCACATAATTCAGAATGTTAAAGCATTTTAAAACAAACTGCATGAAAATTGACAGAAAATTACGTCCACTAGAATTAAATTGTATAATCAAGACTTGCCATATAAAAATAAATTCTTAAAATTGATTTTCCCAGTTCGATTTTTACACTTACAAGATAAAAAAAAAAAAAGTTATAAGTGGAAAGTTATAAATGGAAAGTTATAAAATTTTACATAGATGTTGTATATGTAAATTTTTATTCTCTGAATCTCAGTTTTTGGGCAGCCAAAATTTTATTTTGTACTATGATCATCGATCAAAAATATTCAAGTATTTTAAAAATTGTATAACAATTTATTTTATTAAAATTTTGAAATATCAAATAAAATTCAAGCTTGAGGTTACCAGAATACATGAAATATTAAGCTTTTATTTGGTATAAGAATATAGGTTCTACTGTATATTAAAAAAAAAAAAAAAAAAAAAAAAAAAAATCTTGTGGTAAGCAGGAGGTAAGGTTATTATTATTATTATTATTATTATTATTATTATTATTATTATTATTATATATTTCACATTGTTTAAAAAAATATATAGTTATTGAATTTCAAAATCAGATTTAAATTTTCAAACTTAGCATTACGTTGTTTTTTGTTATTTCATTTTAAAATGAGCAAAAATTTTCTATTTTTAATGAATATAAAAAGCGTGTCAAAATGCACATATTTTTGTATCTAAAGATATTTTCTCCCTTTGACTATAATATATATTTCGAAAGCTCAAAACTAATCTGCTGTATCATTCTTTAAATGTAACAGATACCCGAAAATTTAATCGCATTTAACAATAACTTTTGAATATCTTTCCCATAGAGAAACTAAATCGACTCGATTTTCTTTTTTTTTTTTTTTTTTTTTTTTTTTTTAGATCCCAGTACAAATTATTTTGCCACATTTTTCAGTAATTTAGAAAAAATAAAATAAAAAATTGCCGTTCTCCAACTAATTTTGCCCCAAATCGTCATATAAAAATGTGGCTGATACCAATCAATTTGTAATAACATCTAGTTTATATTTATATGCTTAGATTTTGCTTAGGAGGTCATCTACATATTGAAACTTGCATAATTTTTAGTTTTTAAATAGTAACACCCATTTTTGTCTTCATATTTGAATTTCTATGACCAAGGCAGTTCGGAGAAAGGTACTGTTTACATACTTTTAAATTAATTTTTGATAAAGTTACAAGGGGAAGTGCGCTAGAGGTCCACACATATAATTAGAAAAAATAAATTATGATCTCGCATAGAAAGTATATTATTTATTAATGTTCTAGCCGGAAAAAAAGTATGGAAATTTCAGATATATGAGAAACTAAAGTTGCTGTGATAAAATTATTCTATTTGTATCTTAACCTATATGGATAAATATTTTATTTCCTAACGGTCAGTAATTATCAAAATGTTTAAAGTTAATACTTTATATTAACTTTATTTTTAAGTATTTATTCGTAATAAATATGCTTGTTAAGCGATCACTGTTCAGCTTTAAATGGCTCTAAATGATATTGCATCTTTCTTTCTGATGACAGATTTTGCATGCTAAAGAACTATCAAACACCAAATACCATCTTTTTGCTTCAACAAAAAAATCATCATTCTTTCTTGAAAAATAAACAAACACTACTTTAATAAAAATCTAATATTAAAGTCTCCTTAATTCTATGATGAGTATATGGTGTATAAACGTAAAACAAAAACAAAATATAGATAACAAGAAAAAAAAAGTAAAAATTGGTGTGGGGGGGGGAATCTTTAAGGAAAAAAGGTTAATGTGTTATTGTTACTACAAGTCAATTTTAAACAGTTAATTCCGTCTTAATGAGTTTCCTTCATACTCTATATGAACTTAAGGCGTCCGAATCCTGTAATATTCAAATACAAAAACATGCAACACGATTAACACGACTAAAATACAGTCAGCTCCGCTTTTACCCTTTTCTATAAAACACTAGGTTATTTAACAAAATGATTTCCCATATTCGTGATTAAATAATTTAAATTTTGTTCTAAACAATACATGAGATAGATGCCTTTGTCATTTCTATATACTGGTGTCATATAAAGAGTCAAACACGGATGTGCTAAATATTGTATATAGATATATATTTTTAATATTGTTTAGGATAAAATGAGTAGGAGGGGCACATTTCTTTTGGGAAATCATCATACCACAATCTTCTGCCTCCTATGTCCTAGTGTTACAAAAATAAGTTTATTTGTTCAGGTATATTTCATAGGTTTATTTGATCGGAATGCTACTTAGAAAATCATTAAAATCACGAAAAAAAAAGGGGTAAATTGTAAAACTTTTCTTGTAGATTTTTGACTTACTGTTATTCATGATACAAATAATAGCAGGTGATGGCCCCTTAACGATAATATATATATGAATGACTATAAGTCGAAAAATAATGCTCATGATGATGCTTATTCTATTTATGCAAAAACAAATATGGGTCATAATTCAAACGTTTTTGAAACATGAATTTATTAATAATTTTCCTAATTAAAATTATGCTTTTCAATCGAAAGTATGCATGGAATATGTTTAGTTAATATCCTTCTACGCATTAAGAAAAGAAAAATGAAATTTGAACTGAATAAGTTTTGGGGTAGATATGTCAGATTCATTTAATTTTAGCGTCTTTGGTTGTTGACAGCTTATAACTGTATGAAAAATTACGAGAAATATATAAACAAATTCCATAAAATATACAAACTATACCATTTGATCCAAAAAAAAAAAAGGTGGGGGTTGCTTTTCAAAAAAAATGAAATTGATGCCAGTTTTAACATGTATACGGCCCCTTAAAAAATTCTATGTATACCATTATGAACTAGACGTTATTTTTAATCGATTTGTAGTAGCCGCCTTTTATAATAACGATTTGAAACAAATTAGTCGGAGGGGGAAGATTTTTTTTTGTGACTTTAAATTTTTTTATTGTAAATATTATTTAATTTATTATATTAAAGAATGTATGAGGTCTGTTATAAAGTAGCCTTAATCAGATGGTTTTGCTTATAATAAATTTTAGTAACTATTCTTAAGTATTGAAAAAATTATAAATAATCACACCCGTCTTTATCATCTTTAAAATACATTGTCATTTAAAAAAATAATATTTTCTAAAGTTTTTAACTTCCTTATTAATTAGCACTTTTCTTTTAAACGTAACGTTTAATTTTAAATAAATAATTACGCATAGATAAAAATATATTCTAACATATTACAATATTATTGTGTGTATTATATTAATTTACATATTTCTATTCATAAGTATTGTATTGTATGTTATGACATTCCAGTTATGTCAATTAATATTATATTTATCATGTCCCTGTATATGAATTTAAGATATGTCCTAAAAATAAAAAAGGTTTCTTACTTCTTTTTTTTTTTCTTTATCAGAATTATGTTTATATACATTTAGAATATTTTTTAATATTTTTTTTCTTTTTTTTAAGAATTGATTAAAGGGTTATTACATTAAATAATTTAAAATGAAAATTTTCCTAATCCCTTTTGTGAATGTGAAATATATATATATATATGTGTGTATACATAAATATTTATTTATGTTATTTTTCCATAGTATTAGTACTGGGTTAATCTCATTTAGATATTTTGTTAGATGAAAAATAAAATAAAAATAATTTAGGTTGATTTTGTATCATGTAAAATGTTATATACAAACATAATAAGTTAAATGTTTACTAACCAGACTTTTAAGTTAATTTTTTATTTAAATATCCATTTGTTTATTCAGAAAAGAATAATCATTTATCTTGACTAAGGTCAGAGTTTAGTTAGAATAAAAATTTACTTTTGATTTAACGGTTGTGTGATAAAAAAGAAAAAAAGGAAAAATAACAGAAAAGAAAAAAAAGAAACGAAAAAAAATGAAACGAAATGGAACGATTTTCAAAAAGTTCAAGTTGGGCTTGAATTTAACCTTTTTAAAAAAAAAAACATACGCAGAGACATAAAAAAGCACACTAATTTTAAAAAATATATATCGATCAATAATTTTTAATTAATAACCACTAACATTTCAAATTCTATTTTTAAATATCTTTACGATAATGTAAAATTAAAATAACTGATTTTTTTTTCCTTTTTATGTACTTCCTATTTTTTTTTTTTTTTTTTTTTTTTTATGTCGGTTTTAAAAAAAGCAAGAAATATCTGATGAATAAATATATCATAGGTACCTTCTTATCTTTGTAACCTGTTTTAACAACCAATTTAAATAATAATAATAATAATAATTTAAAACAATTTATTCATGTTTTAACAAAAATATTTTATTATTTTGTCAGCAAATAAATATTCTTCCAAAAGGTATAGATATGAATTAAGTGTATGGAATTGTTATAAAACAAATTTAGATTTAAATATATATTACTTATTATTATTGTTATTATTATTATATAATTATACAAATGCAGCAGTAATGAATATAAAGGCATTTTATATGCAAAGAATATATTCGAATTTTTATCATTGCCAGTGGTTCTCCATGCGTACTTTTAAATATATATATTTTATTATTATTATTATTATTAAATTTAAAATAAGTAATGTGAAAGAGTCTATGTATGTTAACAGAAAATGAAACATTGAATTAATTATCATTTATCATTTTTTTTAAATATTTTAAATAATGTTAATCAATTATTTTCCATTAAATTCCCATTTATTATTATTATGTTTAACGAACTGGAAGTTTCTGTAGATTGCTCTCTCTCTCTCTCTCTCTCTCTCTATTTATTTATACATTAAACAATATTTATTTTTATTTACAGTTTACTTCTGATTAATTTTATTACCGAGAACTCTTTAAACTATAAAATTTATTAACAACCCTACTTTATTTAATGATTAAAAAAAAAAAAAAAAAAAAAAAAAACAGCATTATATTTTCAATCATTTGAATAAATCTGTAATAATAATAATGTTTAAAAATTTTATTCTGCTTATTCAAAAAATTATGCTTATATATACATTATCACCTGGGTGTGAAATACTTATAAAGCTAATTGTATACAATATAACTTTAAACATTGTTAAATTATATGTCATGCATGTTACGTTGTGTTATGAGCAATTCATTAAACTAAATTTATAAATGTAATTTCACTAAGTTTTAGTTTTTTAGTTGCATATTGTTCTAATTAGCCTTTTTTGTAATGGTTGATATTTTTAAGGTAATAATGATTTTTTGATTTGCTTCTTAAGTTATAAATTTGTGTAAGAATGCCAAGGAGAATTTTATTAGCATTATTTCTGTAAGTATCCAATGATGACGGTTCTAAGAAATAATTATATATATATATGTATATATAATTATTTCTCTAGTCTGCTAAACTTCATTATTACTGTTACCTCTGAATTCTTAAGATGCTGAATGTTGTTTTTTGTTGCATCTGACATTTTATATGAAAACTTCCTTTTGGTCATTTATTCAATTTTTCTAAATTTGTTTAATTTTTTTATATTCAATCTCAAGATCAGGTGCATTATACTTTTGGCTTAATATAGCTACTATATAGTTCTCTAAATCTTGTTATACTTTTGCTTAATGAAGAACGCGCAGTTCCTGATGAGATTTTTTTTCCCTAGCATTTTTCTTTTCTTTTTTTTCTTTTTCAATTTTTTATGAAATTTATCACTGAGTATTTTGTTTGTTAAAAGTTTCGTTTTAGATAGACAATCCTTTTGTTGACAATATGATTTTTATTTTGTTCTTTATTTGCAAATATGGATATTTCTGATTCGATATGAAGTGAGCATTAAGGATAATTTCATATTTTTCTTTAATATTCCTGATTATATCTATTTTGGTTCTTATGGATAACTTTGGCATGGGATATTCTTGCAATGTTACACATACACATACATATAGGTGTGTGTGTGTATGTGTGTGTGTGTGTGTATTATGGTAACAATGAGAATTATAACGGAAAATTAATAAATGTATAATTTGGCCAACATCCGATATATATATATAAAAGCCAATTCAGTAACTATTTACCTAAAATAAATTAACCAGTATTTTTTAATTTAGATATGAAAAAAAGGGTAATACTCAATTTAAAATAATTTCAATGAGAATACAAAACATATAGAAACATTACAAGAAAAAGCTTTTAAAGATTGTACTCAAAAGTTTTCTTTTAAAACTAACAGTAACAAAATGAACTATAAGAAAGGTGAGAAAAGCTTAATCTTTATAAAACAGAATATAAATATTTAAAAATCTTAGTTAAAATTTCCTAAATTACTAAATAAATATAATAAGAAACTTGGAAATTTGCAGCATAAAGCATAAATATTTTTACATAATGAAAATGGAAAACTCTAATAGATGAAATCGGTACTGAAAAAGTTAAAATTAATCCTATCAATAAACTGTTGAAAAAACTAAAGAATTAATTGATGAAGGTACTTGGCTAAACAACAAATCCCCAGAAATCAAAAATCATGCTCAAAATATTCCGCGTATGTTCGGCAGATATAAAGACCACAAAACCCCTCCAAAATTCGGACCCATAGTAAATAAAAGAGAAGGGCCCACATATCCAGTTGAAATATCCATGAAAGAAATTTATAGTGTAATCCTTCCCTCTCAAATACTAGTTTAATCTCCACTGAAGACTTCATTCACAAGTTAAAAAATATCAAAATTAACCAAGACCAGCTTATCGCTAATTTCGATGTAGTATATATATATATGATATGAGACATAAATACATATATTTAATATAAGAATTGAAAATTATGTGAAAAAAGGGAAAATCCAAACAAACGAAACTGAAATAATAATAAGAAGGAACAAAAGTCACCACGGTTTAAGATGGGTGGAACGGGTAAAACGGTTTTTCGGGCGTCGAACTTTCTCCAAATCCTCTGAAAGACCATATGACAAGAATGAAAAAGTTAAAATAAAATTTTTTATATTATTACATAAAAAATAGATTATCATTTTCTAATTATTGATATTTAAAAACGAAATTTATATAAACTAAACCAATCATATATATTTTATCTAAAATTATTATTGATGTTTATAAATAAATTTTGCATAAACTAAATGTATCATTTATATTATATTTTTAAATATTATTCCCTCTGTGCAGTTATACTTAATGATGACATGTAATTATAAAATACCACAGATATTTTTCAAAAATGTACAGAATCGTCCGCAACCAAGCATAGATATAATCTCTAAAAGTCAGGTTTGGCATTCAAAAATTTATATATATATATGTATCCTCATCATCACATATATACGTGTGTGTATGTATGTGTATAAAAAGTCTATTGAATGGTAGACTCGAAACAGCTTGGTTGCAATTTAATAGCAAACTTCTTTTTTTTTTTTTTTCACCAAATAAATAAAATTAAAACTACGTTAATCCGAATCCTTTAGGTACTGCTTAATATTTCAAGTTTATAATTTAAATAAGTTGCGACAAATAAAAGTTATTTTTTATGGGTTATATAAGCTCCATTAACGCTCATTCTAAAAAAAAAAAAAAATTATAATGTAGAAAATAGTCGAAAGCAAATTTTTGTAGCAATTATTTACATTAAAATTGATAATCTTTCTTAATGGTTTTTTCTTATAACTGAATATGAATTTTACAAATGCATTTCAGTATCGAAAAAAATATTTCTATGACAACAATACATTCCTTTTTATTGTTATACCAAATTTACATTTTTGATTTAAGAGTCACTTTCTTACTATCAACAAATAGAGCCTATTTGATTTGTAAATTAATGTAAAAGATATTCAATCACATACACAAGTAAATATTCTCCGGAACAAAATAAGCGAGAGGTAAGATTGATTTTCTAGCAATTCTTAAACCTTTTATAGACATAAAAACAAACATTAAGAGTCCACTTAGATCTCCATCAATCGAACGTAAACAATGTAAATATTCTCTCATGAGATTTGACTGAAACAAGCTTGAATATTTACTTAAAGAGTCATGCAATAGTTTCTATAGAAAGGTTCCCCATATTTCTATCGCTGGATTCATGTTTGGCACTTTTTGACAGAACGCTAACATACTGCAGTATTCTATGCTTTCCTTTATAGCTCTTAATGGAAGAAGAAAAAAGAACGGTATTGGCAGGTCTTTTTTGTGATGATAAAATAGAGAACATTTTCTTTCTAGAATAAATAGGTTCCATAAATTGAATTTAGGGTATGATTTCTCGTAAGTCATGCTTCAAAGTATTAACGTATAGGAAGTTTAATAAAAAGCGGTGAAAGCAAATGTTAAAATAAAATCGTGTATTTGGAAATCTAGTATATTACATTACATGCTCACTTTAATGTTGTTTCGAAGGTTGCAGTTCTGTTATATTTATCTATTTATTTTAATAAATTCCTTATTATTCTACCAATAGCTTCATAATTATGAATATAGTTGAAGCATTTTTAATTTAACATTTCAAAACGCTTTTAAACAACAAAGTCGTTTGAAAAGTTTGTAAAAATGCTAATCATAAAATAAATTATCAAAGAAGAATAAATATTTTAGAATAAAATAACTTATTAAATATTAAAATAACTTAATAAATTTTAAAATCGATACTTTTTAAATTTTTGGTCTTCATAGAAAAGGTTATTTAACAATAAAAGCAATTAATAATTTAGTTTAAACAAAACCAAATCTTAAATAATTTTATTTTAATAAAGTAGCGTGGTTGGACTTGAAATAAATAAAAGAATTTGGCATAAATTTTGTAAAAATATTGAATGTATTCTCTACTTTAAATGGTTCATGAAAAAACTTTAATTAAAATTTTCCTTTTAATGAAATGCAGGAAAAAATTTTAATTTTTTCCTGCAACTTTTCAAAATGTCTATGAATCTGTTTTTTATACAGTTTTGAACATAAAATACAAAATAAAGAAATGTAAATAATTTAATATAAATTAATTCAATACATTTATATTGTTTTTATTGACTTATTGTGTAGAGAATTAGACTTCTCCATCCTCATTTAACTTTAACTTGACTTAAGGTTGAATGCTGCAAACTGAAATACTTAATTTATGAAGAAATGACAGAGTCCAAATATATAAAATTAATGAGCTTTAATTGAGCTTAAATAAGAATGAGGGCGCTGGACTATAATGGCGTTTAGTAACTTACGACTTAAAATGGGCAGTCCTCTTAAATACTTTGACAGCAATAAATAACCACCGTTACTTTACTTTACTTAATTACTCGCAAATGATCTCAACTACTTTCATTTAAATTAGCTTCTAAGGCCAAGTAATCTTTCGCATGTAGGAGGATTCCCTGACGCTACAATGCTACTGGACTTACTCTCTTCTACCCTAGGCCGCTAACAACTAGCCTTCTATTAACTCTCCAACTAACTCACTCCAACTATAACACTCCTTCCAACTAACACTCTAGCTCACTCTAACTAACTAACACCCCGAAACAATCTTCCTTCTCCTGTTATCTATCTTACTTTCCAAAATATTTGCATATCGTGAATTACAATTTCAATTTAGGATGAGAACTAACTCTACTAGTCGACTTGAATCCTAAAACAGCAGATTCACGTTTTACCCGCAAAGTGCGAGTTTTAATTGTAGCACTTTTCTATACCTGACAATAGTTAAGAAAACTGTTTAAAAAGCTATTAAAAATTTATTTTTCTAGCACAAGGATTTTTTAGGCGCACTACATACACTTTCCCTTCACTTCGAAATGGAATCATCTAACTAACCATCCGTAACTAAAACAATTGTATGATCAGCGAGACGCGTGGATATAAAAGGAGATATATCAATACCAAGTTATCTCAATTATTAATGCAACAAAGGCAGTGCTCAGTTAATTACTTTTAATTGAAAAATAGTTTGCGTATAAAACATAATTTATTTTTAATTAAAATAAAGGAACGTTTTACTTAATAGTCTTATACGGCTGAAATGTACTGTACGTAAGTTATAAATGGTTATATTCTATAAAGGTTAAAATGTTTAGATTTTTTTTCCCCTTTACAATTGAAAAATACGTAAAATTAATAACAGCATAATATCCTACAAAGTCTTTTATTTATTATTTATAAAATTGTACCGTTTTTATCGTTACAACCGAAAAATACAAATTAAAAAAAAAAAAACATTCATGATTTTTCAATTAAACTCTTAATTAATTACATATATTATATCTGAAGATCATAGTCACCATTTTATATTTTCTTAATTATTATTTTATATTTTCTTATTCAATTGAAACCTATTTGAAATTAATATAAAATATAGAGAAGTATTTTATTTAAAATATTCTAAAGCAGTAGTTTGAAAACTACTTTGCATATATTTATCATTCATTATTTTATCTATAAACTGAGATTACATAAAAGTGCATAGAATAAATAGTGTTATAATAAATAGTGTTATAAATACTGTTATAATAGATAGTGTTATAAAATTATAATTTTGTGTAAATCGAAAGTTATATTTTCATTTGTCTAATTTAAATCATCTTAAGCCCAATTAACACAAAATATTTGCCCTCACAATGATACTAGAAAAGCACATTTATTATAATTACAAATTTACTTTCTGCGAAAATTATATGTTTTCATTAAGCAAATAAAAGTTTATAAATAAATACAAATAATTATGAATTAAAATTATCCGTAAAGATAATTGCATATGAAGATGGCAACAATGTAAGAAAATATGATTCTATATAAATAAAGCGAAGAATTTTTTGGCGGAACATATCCGGGCGGACCACTCCTATTTTTGATTGATCTAGATTTAACTACTTTGGTGATGAAAGTCGGCCATTTTTTTAGTAAAAATTGATTTTTAAAAGGTACTGCATAAATGTTATACTTTTTTAAAAGACCTCTAAAAACTGTTCATTTTTTGTGAGGACACTATGTACATAAAGTTATTAGATTTAAAGATATTATGTTGCAAAGTTTCACAACGTGATATCATTCGATTCCTTTTATCTTAAAATAAGATAAAATGATGAATAACGTTTTAAAAATGATCAGTTTTGAAGTTCTAAGAGCTGCAATTTTTAAATTACAGCGTACTTATTTCCCAGACATAATCTATTAAATTTGTAAACAATTGTTCATTCATTATTGAGAATCATTCACATAAGACCATAGAGCGTTGTTGCAAACCGAGTGCATGGTAGATTGGTTTGGTTTTACGTCGCACCAGACAATTGGCGATTCATTCCTAGAAGTGGTCCGTAGACATGCCATCACAATTTTGATCCTCCGTGGAAGCAAAACGAGTGCAAAACGGAAGAAATATTTTATTTAATATGGCATAAGGAGCAGGAGACATAGGCAACGGGTACCCGAAGTGAGGTTCAGAGCGATTTCAATGTAGGTTCTTTTTTTTTTTTTTTTTATGTTTTTACTTATATAAATGGTGATTCAATTCTTTTCAAAATTCATTTAATTACAGTGACTAGCGAATCGGGCGTAGCCTGCTAGTATAAAATATAAATAAAATAAAGTATTAAAAAAAAAAAAAAAGTATTTCAATAAACATCATATTACATATTTATGAATTGATAATGTTGCCTTTCATTTAAGTAAAAAATAATAAATATTTTTCATGGGAAAAAATATATGATTAAATTCATTAAATATATTTCGAATAGTATTTTTGAAAACATAAATTTGTCCTTAAGTTCTGATTGAACTTGAAAATGTTGATAATGTATATTTGTCTTAAAAAATAAATAATTTATACGACATATCCATTGCGCATAATGTATATTTTATAAATACAGTTAAATTTCAATTTTAATAGAATTTAAAGTAAATTCTCTTTTAAAAGTATTTTCCGTATCGAATGCGCACATTAAATTTATGTATAAGCTCAAGAAATGATAATTCATTTTACACGAAAGTAAAAGAACACAGACATTCTTGATAAAATTTTCCACTTAAATTATTTCCCCAAATAAGTTATACGTAATATTTATATTTACTAAATGATGCTATTAATTTCAAAACTTTGCCGTCGGAACAGTGACCACAAATTATAATTTTATCGATCCATTTAGGCTAGACGGTTACTGTAAATGCCTAATTTAGGAGACATGTTTAAGAGTTGATTGCCGATCGAGGAGTAGTGTCACGCTTAAAAGCACGGAATGCATGCGGCCATTATTTTAATAAGAAAACAGAAATTATTAGCTCGCTGCAAGGTAAATTACCGTAGCAGAGATCTCGTTTCAGGAAAGAAAAGATAAATTCTTTACTTAATGATCATTTCGTAGTACATTTTTTATGATGAATGCATGAATCTTATGATAAAGAAAACTGACTCATTATATTCTTAATATATTATATTATTTGTTTATGTAGCCTTATTTACATTAAGTTTATGTGTAGCTACATAAAATATTTTTACAGATTTAAAAAAAAGTATCACTATCCTTATAAGATGCATTTGAAAGAAATATATACAAAAGTCCAAATTTTTAGGTTGGAAAAACTATCGATTAAATTATTTTTATTTCTTTTACATAATTTTTTTAGTTGTAAGGCCATTTTCATAAATTTAAAAAGAAAACTAATTCAATATTATTATTATAAATAAAATTATTGGATCATGAGTGCATGCAGTACCAAGAATCTAAATTTGTTTTTAATTCCCTTAATAAAGGCTGTCTTTCTAAGGTCTCTTAGCCTGGATTCAGTCTAGTTTCGAAAAAATGTTACAAAAACTTTTGAATAGCTAAGCCAATGAGCGAGACCTGGGTTTGAACCTGGTACCTCTCGTATACTATCTCTAAGTAGAATCTCTTGGTCACTCTTAGAGTGTTGTGGTCATATGATAATAGGAACTTTTTAGAGAAATATATCAATTTAGATCACAAACATTTGTTATTTATATGATTTTTCGCTAATGGAAAAATATATACTCTGTCATATAGATTGGAAGAAATTAAAATAAATTGAAAGTTAAATATTTATATTAAATTATGTATATTTATTTCATACCTAATGTTAACAAATCAAAATTCCCCCACCCACCCCAAAAAAAAAAAAAAAAAGTCATTCTAACAAGAATACGGCGGAAGGAAATAAAAAATTTTGAAAGCAAATTGAGTAATATAAAATTTAGAATTCAAATGTATTTCTTTAAATTCGAATGGAAATGTTGATATGGCATCATTATATATATATGTATATATATATAAAAGGATGGGAGATTTTTCAAACAATTCTAATAAGTATATAATAGACTTACTTTAGAATTCAATATTACAACATTTCTTAAAATATTAATAATTTTTCATAATAAAAGTACATACCTATAGGTCGAAAATTTTGCATTCTTAAAATTGCACATTTCGTAGTTCCAAATTCTTTCTTGTAAATATAATGGTATTTTATTTATGTATTTATTTATTTTAAATAAAAATTATTGTAACACATTATCAGAAATATTTCAGATCAAAAACAGATTTATGTGGTATAAATAATTGTAATATATTCCTATGCTTTATATTTCACACTAAGTAATCAAAATTGACAGAAATGTATGATAAAAACTTATTCATTCTTTTGTTAAAAAGAAAAAAAAAACATAAAGATAAAGATAAAGGTTTGACAATAAATAACAGCACTTTGAAATAATGTTCATTTTCCAAATTAAGCTACTATTATACTGAGATTTAAAACAGTGGTTCCCGTTTTGCAATACTCTGTTAAAGAATAATGAAACGACACATTCTCATGGGATCTCATGGGATCTCATGGGATCTCATGGATCTCATGTGATCCATCATGTCCGTAAAAATGTCACACTAAGCAAATTAACTTAGATTGAGTTAGAAAAATAATGGAAACAGTATTATTATGAAAATATTTTTCCTTAAAATATGTGCAATTTTACGCACTTTTCCACATAAAATAATAGTAATAATAATAACATTGATCGGTTATTAATATTTATGTATGTGTGTGTGTGTGTATAATATAAAAACTGAAAACTATGCATAACAAGGACAAAATTTCAATCATAAAAGTGAGAAATAGCATATCAAATGATGATTAATCAAATATGCAAGAGTGAAATAAACTAAGATATTTCCAATAATAGCAATGGATAAAAAAATACAAAATATCGCTATTAATTTTCCGACATCTCAGTAAAAGATATATTAAGAGCCAAACAAAAATACTTAAATTAATGAATAAAACCGTAAGTAATATGAGCCAAACAAAACATTTTATCCAAAATTTAAATTAAAAAAAAAAGAAGAAGAAGAAGAAGAAAATAAACGTGAAGTATTAACTTTATTTTATACCACGAAAAATAAATATATTTTTTAAAAATTGCCAGTGATTAAAAAGAAAAAAAAATTAAGCTGAGAAGAATAATAATAATGAGAAGTCAAATACTAAACGGAAATCGATTTATTTTTCTTTTATTTTTGTATTGCATTAAAATATATTTATACACTGTAAAAAAATTTCAATATAAACGTTACAGGAAACTATTTATCTTAAGATCGATATAAAATTACGGCAATAATTCAGAGAAGGCATTAACCTATTTCATACAAACATTTTAACGGCTAATATTATTTAAATTAACCATCAGCCCGAGTATATTAGTAATTTATAATATTTCTTTTGAAGTACACATATTGATATTTTTAAAACTGTTTACCGATAAAATAAACAATTACAATAAAAGTAAATATAACATTGAAAATTTTGATTATTTATTTTTTACTAAGCAGTATTGTAAATGTAAAAAGACGTTTTACAGAAATTACAGAATATTTTTTGTAGCATGGGAAAAATATTTAACAGGTTGATTCCTTAGTAAAATATTTATTTGATCTAGTATACTCTATACCACATACATTAATTTTCGTCGAAAGTAGTTAATGTATATATTTTGATTACTTACTATTTAATTCCATATCATGTTAAATGTGAAAAAAAAAGGGTTACTTGATTATGATTTATACATAAATGAAAAGTACATTAAGCTTTACGCCATAGAAGTTTTTCAAACGTTAAAACAGGTGCCAGTTTAGGTCAATTTAGATGGAGTCGAAATTTTTAGGAATTTGGCGCTAGGATTCACTTAGTAAATTCCTATTTAGGGCCATCGTTTTAGTAAAAGGTAGCACTAAAATTACAAAACCTGACACCAAAATTTTCACACATTTAGAAGAAGTTAAACTAGCTTAAATTGACATTTTTTCCTGAAACGTTAAACCTTATTTTTAACCATGTAAATTAAAACTTGTTTCTAATATTCTCAAATAAAGTGTGCATAAACCCCTTCGATTACTAAATCTATTCCTCGACGTTTTGCTCCGCAATGTCTTTCGAATATTTTAAAATTTCGTTATACTTTGTTTCAAAATTTAAAGATTTAATGCGCTTTTTTTTTTTTTTTTTTTTTTTTTTTTTTCTAAAATAATGATAAGTAGCATTTCTAATTACAAAATTTTTCCTCTTTAAATTTAAATTATTAACTGTAAAATTGTTTAAATTTTAATGTTTTTATATATTTTATTTTCTAAAAGTTTTAATAACAATTAACTTAGGATCTCTTTTTCATGAAAAGGTAGGATATTTATTTATGGAAATTGAATGTATCAAACTTATAAACAATTATTTTTATTGTATTCATTGAACATTGCAAAACATTTTGTCTAAGAATTTTGGTTAAGTTATTGTAGTTAAAAATATGTTAATTTTTTTATTAAAATCTAGCAATATTACATAATGTGTTATTTATATTATCGAATTTATCTTATTTAAATTAGTTTGAATTTAACTTAATAATCTATTTTTTGGCTATTACTCGACACGTCACTAAGTTTTAATGTTTTCCAAAAATAATATATTATACATAAGTATAAATTCTACGTAAAACGTGGTTTTTTAAACAAATAAAATACAAGAATATAATTTAAACGGAAAATCTGCCCAGAATAAAAGCATTATAAATATTTGGTTTGGGTTTACGCTTGAATTTAAACGGAGAACGTGATTTTAGCATTTAGGGGCTTTAGAAGATTAAAAATGAATAATTTTCTATGACATCATAAAGAAATTCAAAACGTAGAATAGACATTTGGAATTCATTTTCATCGATACTTGATGCACGCTATTAATAATAAATTAAAAAAAAAAAAAAAAAAAAAAAAACTTTCTTATACTACAAAAAAAAATTTTAGAAGCAAAGTTGCGAAGAAATATCCATATACTATATGTATATATAGAGTTGATAGAAATTTTCAGTAAAAGATATGTTCATAATAATAAATAATATACATAATTAATATTTATAAAATATTTGTACACAAGAAAGTTTTTTTCTGTAGCTCACACACATACACACATACTCACTCTTTCACACACATACACACACACACACACACATACAAAAAAAAAAAGCCTCGCGTTGAACAAAATTCTCCAGATCGACTAGCCAGGATCGAGCCAGAGTCTCTCACATAACGGCAGTGTTACCTCACAGCCATGGAATCACATCTCTTGCAGTTACTCAGTTACTAAGCACTTCTTAATTCTGCTTTGATACCAAGTTTTCCGTATGCAAAACAGAAAAAAAAGCACACGTCAAATAAATTTATAACCATTCATAAATATTTTATCCAGTTGCAGTAAAAATGTGTCTTTTGACAAATTGAAATGTAATTTTACATTAAATTTCTGTGGTTTTAGAAAAAGCAGTTTTTTGGAGGAATGTTGCAAACGTTTTCGGTTTCTTAACGCAATTTTTTTTTGCAGTGTATATTGAACTTTCCGTATCTTAAATATGCAAATTTGACGAAAAATTCTATTTCAGAATTGATATTCTTAAATATACCTCAATAAATCTTAAGAACTTTAAAGCATTTTTAATTTAACTGATATTAGCATTTATATTATATATATATATAAAAGGATCGTGCTTTAATTTAGTTAAAAAATTATGTGCTATTTTTTTGTGATAACTTTAAAATAAGTAAATAAATAAAATTAAACTACTGAATTTTTTTTCACCTAAATCTACTGAGTAGCATTTTGAATTAAACAGAATGCATAATTATATTGCTTATGAAAAACTATAACCAAATAAAATAAAATATTTCTTTCAGGTTTCGTATATTAATTTTATTGAGTTATATTTTGTCGTAAGGAAAATATGAAGTTAGATTGCTAAAGAAAATTTATGAATAAATTAAATAAGCTCTGTAGATTATTAACCTTAATTCTACTACATTATATTCTGTATTGCAAAAAATACGTACTTATATTGCCAGAGAAAATTTATGAATGAAATAAGACATTACTTCGTAAAAAGGTTTCTATTTATTTATTTATTTATTTATTCTTAAATTAACATTCTAAAAATTGGAATAAAAATAGTGTTAAAGTAGGTTCTAGATTCAAAATCTTTGCTTTTTTTCCGAAAAAAACCTAATAGGCAAAAGCCTATTAAATAAATTTCTTATGCAAACTTCAACAAACAAATACAAAGAATGTAACTTGTTTGAATCATTCATCACTTAACTAATGTAAAAATATGAATGGAATCTTCAGATTAATTATTAATCATTTTATCTTCAGATATATGAATGAACATGCCACAATCTTTATAATAAATGTAAAAAGAAAACAAAAGGTTTGTCCGATGATATCGCGTGACCAGAATGGTAAAAAAAAAAAAAGAGAGAATATAAAAGTATTTCTAAGTTATCAGAATAATCGAAATTCATATATTTAAAAAAAAAAAAAAAAAAAAAAAAAAAAAAAGGGTATCAAATACGGGGAAACATTTTTATTTTACGTGACACGAACATTCATTTCTGCTAGTTGAAACACGAAATGTCACAAATATTTCAATCTGTTTCTTGGCTTTTACAGCAATGATGGAAGGGAATGAATTGTTTGATAACTTTTTACGTTTCTTTCATCGATTTTTGAAAATAAAACCGAATCAAAAATAAAAAGAAGGCTGAATTAAAAGACTCTCAGATAAAGGAATAAATTTGAATTCAATAAAAATAGACGTTTTAAGAAAATATTATTTTTAATTGTATGTTTTAAGTATTTAGAGAAATTATTAAAAGAAAACTAAGCATTAAATTAACACTTTATAGGTAATTGCCTTTGTTTATAAAAAGATCCTTATCTATATTTATTTATTTTAACTTATATTATGTATACGTACATATCCTTTTCTTCCTTTTTTACTTTCTCTTACCCATAAGGTAGAGAAAGTATTGTTTTGGGGTCAAATTTTCGATCGCGAGATTTTGTTATATTTACACGTTTTGAGGGCCCCTGAATAGGAAAATCATGTTTTTAGCAAATGGTCTGTGTGTGTGTCTGTGTGTGTGTCTGCGTGTCTGTGTGTGTGTCTGTGTGTATGTCTGTGTGTCTGTGTGTATGTCTGTGTGTCTGTGTGTATGTCTGTGTGTATGTCTGTGTGTCTGTGAGTGTGTGTCTGTTATCAGCATATCTCAAGAACAAATAGTAGCAGACATTCCAAACTTGATATTCTAAATGTGTATCATATACAGATGCTACAGTAAGCTTTTCACTAAGATCAAGCAAATGGTTCGTGTACAGGGACAATCAAGAGAATTCTAATACATTACGTCTGTGGGGGAAATTCCAGGTAAGTAGAGTTTAACGTCTATAGACTGCACTAAACCAAATGAAATGAATATATATATTTTGTAATAGAGATAGTCAAATGGGAAAATTTTTTTGTGTATGCAGGAGCCTCGCCTCCCCCCCTGGGTGGGAAGTCCCCCCTCGAGGGGAGTAAATTTTCATGATGGGTATCTTTCAAAAGAGCTCGCCAATACCTTTAAAACGAATGGTTGAACCATCGATCTGCGATAATTTAAAACAAATTTATCGATTTTTTTCACTTTTAACAAAAAAAAAAAAAAAAAATAGAAAAAAAAATCGTAATTTTTTTTTTAAATATTGAGAATAAAATGGAATTTTTTTGGATATTTAGAGTTATGCTACTTCTCTAATATGGAAATAGTCTGCATTATCATAAAAGATAATTTTTTTAAATAACAATTTTATTAAATTATTTTTTAAAAACAGAATTATTTTTTAATAACCGAATTAAATTTTATATATATCTAGATGCATTAATGAAACGGGGGGTTGAGGGGGGCGGTAGCCCCCCAACACAGAATTAATCATCATATAAAACTCTTCCGAAGCCTAATTTGAATTGTTTAACATAGGTTTACGTAACATTGTTATCTTCCTCTTAATCTCCAACTTGTATTTATAGTATTAAATTTCAGAGTAAGAGAAAGTCGTGTGAGTGACACACCAGATTATTCTCCTTATAACAGTTTTGATTGTTTATTTCTTTCACGCATACAAAAATAGAAAAAAAAAACTGTCAGTAGAGTATTGCAATTTAAACAATATTAATAAAATTTTTAGTTCCCCATCATACTATAAGTATGAGGAACTTAGGTAATCGTGAAAATTTTCAATATCGGTTTTTTTACTGTTTTACACGTTTTCAGGTGTGAGGAAGCCGAAAATGACAAAATTTGTATGGTGTCAGTCTCTAGGTGTCTGTTAGTTTGTTAGTCCGTTAGTGAGTTTGTTAGTGTGTACACGATATCCCAAGAACAAATAGTCGCAGATAAGTCAGATCAGTTTTAAAATATTACTTTCGACACTGGTGGCAAGAACCCTATTCATTTTCAACATTCGAATTAAAAACTTCGTAAGTTATTATAAATTTACGATTTTCTTAACATGGGAGAATAGGGCAAAATTTCACTTAAACGTCCATTAAGTAGAAACTTTTTACTGTAAAGATTTCAGGACAGTTTTAAAATATCAGTTTTGAATTTGGAATGAACATCATTAACATAAACATGCTACTTTGAAAGTTTGAAAGTTTCGCAAGTTATTTGGAATTTATGAATTTTTTAACAGGGCAGATTGAGGCAAAATTTCACATAAACATCAATTTTGAGGGATATTTTCATCGTAAAGATGTCAGACAACTTTTGAAATATTATTTAGGACACTGGCATGAATATTATTGACTATGAATTTTCCAATATAAAAATTTCGTAAGTTATTGGAAATTTACGAATTTCTTATCATGACAGAATAAAGCAAAATTTCACATAAACGTCAATTTTGAGGGATTTTTTCATCGTAAAGATGTCAGACCACTTTTGAAATATTATTTAGGATACTGACATGAATATTATTGACTATGAATTTTCCAATATAAAAATTTCGTAAGTTATTGGAAATTTACGAATTTCTTAACAGGGCAGAATAGGGCAAAATTGAGTATAAACGTCCATTTTGAGGATCATAAATATATCAGACAACTTCAAAGTAACATTTATGATACTTATTTGAACATGATTGACTACAAATATTCTAATTGCAAAATTTCGTAAGTTATTCTCAATTTACGATTTTATCAACATAGCGAAATTGAAAAGTTTTCATATAAATCTGAATTTCGAGTATTATTGCATTGGAAATAGTAGCATGAAAACTAAACAACGGAATTGACCCTGATAAAATAAATTAATAGATTAGAATAAGATAAATATATCGAAGTGAACGGTGGATAGCCTATTAGGCAGGTATTTCATTCTGTCACTGTGTCAAGCTTTGGCCAAATTAATTTCTCTTAGCATGATTATAATGTGTCTCGCACTAGAAATTTATGAGAACATAAATATTATGGGGAACTGAGCAGAGTCCACCTATGCCAACTAGTTTTCTTTTTACTCGTGCACATTATTTCTGTTCTTATTTGTAACTTTTAATTTTAAAATAAAGTATTGAATTTGCCTCTTATCAATGATATGCAAATTCCATTTTAGATTGTGGTTTTAATAAATCAACTTTCAAACAAATGCATTTTATATTTCATTAAATTAGTAAAAGTAAAAAAAATTCCTTGGCATTAATGTTTAAGAATTAATCTTTGGTTTTCTTTTTTTCCATTAGTTATCAAACCGAGAAAATACTCATAAAAATAAATATTGACTTATTGGATTTTTAGTTTTAATTCTGAAGTTTTGAATTCTACATACATCCTGTTAAAAGCATTTACATCCATATATATTTAAAATCATCTATAAAGTATTATATAATATAGGTACACAGATAAATGTGCTTCGTAATTCGGATAATTTAAAATTACGTATGATTTTTGGGGGGGGATTATGAGTAAATAAGTAAGTTAAAAAAAAAACTGCAGTTACGGACATTCAATTAAAATAAAATATATTAAAAATTATTTTAGATTGGTTTAGCTGTTAAGCAATTTTGGCTACAGTTTTTCATATAAAAACGCATGAAAGTAGACATGTTTCAGAAATTTGTATAAATTTATTGTTATTTAAATAAAAATGTTTATTTAATAAAACAAAAACTGGGTAGCAGAAAATTTGAACTTCACAAAATACCAAAATATACCATTTTTTTATTTGCCACAACCACAGGCAGCGGAAACACGAGTCAGAGGTTCGTTCGGTCCAAGGTTAATTTTTGAGAATTTTTTCATGTTATTAGCGGCCCGCATATACGCTGCCGCAGGCACCGGCGTCACGAGCCCGAGTTCCGTTCGGTTTGAGGTAATTTGTTTGTTACAGGTGATTATTTTTTTCGCGATGCTTTCATTTAAAAATAAAAATTCAAACAAAATAGAGTTAAAGATATAAAATCATACAAATTAAAGATTATTGTCATGGGCCCGGGCAACGCTGGTCGGTTTCGTTTGGTTCCAGGTTAATTTTTGGGAATTTTTTCATGTTATTAGCGGCCCGCGTATGTGCTGCTGTAGGCACCGGGATAACAAGACAGAGTTTTGTTCGGTTCAAGGTTTTTTTTTTTTTTTTTTTTTTTTTCAGCTGATTATTTTTTTCGCGATGCTTTTATTTAAAAATAGAAATTCAAACAAAATCGAGATAAAGATATAAAATCATACAAATTTAAGGTTATTATCTTGGGCACGGGCAACGCCGGGCGGGTCAACTAACATGTAGTCTTAGTATTAAACGAAATAGAAAATAAAAGATAGCAACTGTTTATTTGGGGTCAGTTTGAAGTCACACATACAGTACTTTGTAGAAAGTGATGTCATATACAGTATTTTTATTTATAAGCATTTTTCCAAATTTCTTTTTTTTAAGTGAAATGTCGTAAATTATATTAGATGTTTTAACTTGAAATACATTTAAATAATGATGCGACAATTTTTTAAACATTACGGTCAATAAAGTGACCGTTGAATACGACGGGTTCCAGCTAGTGATTTTATAAAATGGAAATGAAAAATACAAATTTGAGTTTGTTTATCCCATTACTTTAAATAGTTTTAGTACAATATTTGTCAATTAATATATTAAATTAATCTGGAATATTCTTATTCATAGTAACGCTGAAATATTTTTTGATAATTTTGAAATAAACACTTAAAACTGTGTCATTCGAAGTTACAATTCTTATAAATACTTTTGACGCATTTCATCATTTAGAAAGTCTTCTAACCAAAACCAGTGAAAAAAAAAATGTGAGAAAACATAAAAGTTGTTTTCCATTTGTGGAATAACATTAGCCACACATATATATTGAGAATATACTACGACTAATACAATTAACAAACTAACTATTATTGTGCATTCCCTTTACGAGAATAAACTTGATAAAAGCACAACATTATACCTAATTCATAGACAGCACTTAACAATTGCTATTGGTGAGTAAAATACCTTGGATTTAAGTATAATTAAGCAGAGTGTTAAATGTAAATTTCTTTTGCGACTTTTTTTTTTTTTTTTTTTTTAATTGTTAATTGTGCTTCTAATGCTTTCTAAAAAGATTTCCTTTTTTTTTTTTTTTTTTTTTTTTTAATCACATCTAGTTAAGAAAATATTTTCTCCGTTTTGAATGTTATTGACTTTTTACTTCGGTTCAGTGACGTATAAGCATATATGCCAGGGTTGCCTTTTAAGTTTCTACAAAAGTACAATCGGTAAAAAAAGTATCCGAACACTAGCAAAAATTTCTATGTAAAAAAAGTAGAGTTAATACTCTTTTGTTAAATAAATCCTTGTCGAATCATGTTCTTAGTCAGTCTAAAAACAGGATTCGACAAGGATTTATTTAAAAAAAAAACAGTATTAACTCTACATTGTTTACATAGGAATTTTCGCTAGTGTTCGGATACTTTTGTTAACGATTGTAGAAAGAAAAAGAATTTTTGGGGAACAAACTGTTTTATTACTTTTCAAAATATTCACCTTTAAGATTTTTACAATTTTCCATCCGTTCAAACCAATTCTTGAAACAGTTTTTCCACTCTGAAGTTGATATCTCAGAAACATGGTTTTGGAAGGCATCAAAAGCTTCTTGAGGTGATGAAAATCGTTGCCCGCGCCTTTTTTCTTTGACATAAGGGAACAAGAAAAAGTCAGTAGGCGACAAATAAGGAGAATATGGGCAATAAGACATTAATTCGATATTTTTATCCTTCAAATAATCAATTGTTTCACGTGCTGTGTGGGAGCTGGTATTGTCTTAATGAAGAATAATGCGGTGATTTTTGTTGTTTTTTCTGATTTCGTTCATGACTTTTGGAAAACAAATTCCTGTATATCATTTTGCGTTAGCAGTTTTTCGATCCTCTAAAGGAATGGTTGCGATATGCCCTGTAAGGTCGTAGAAACAAACAATCATTTTTTTGGAAGTGCTTCGTGAACGAACAACTTTCGTAGGATTCGGGTCATCCAGAAACACCCAAACAGTGGATTGTTGTTTAGTTTTCGACTCATACGAATATATCCAAGTTTCGTCACCTGTAACGATGTGTGTTGTATACGGATTTTACTGTTCCCAATTTGAATTTTTTTAGCACTTCCTTACACCAATTTTCACGAGCCTCTTTTTGAGCTTCTGTCAAATTGTGCGGAATCCATCTGGAACAAATCTTTTTAACAGCTAAATGTTCGCGAAAAATCGAATGTATTGCAGTCTGTGATATGCCAAGGGATGTTTCTATCCCACGAAACGTGACATGCCGATCTTCTTCAATCATCTTGTGCGCAGCATTGATGTTGTTTGGAATTTTTACCGATTTTGGTTGTCCTTCACGAGATTCATCACTGACGGATGCACGACCACGACAAAATTGTGCAAACCAATTGTGAACAGTCTTTTCCGATGGTGCTTCATTACCAAAAGTTTCATGAAGCGATACTATGCATTCTTGTCAAGTGAGGTCTTTCTTAAAATCATAAAAAATCATCCAACGGAAACCTTCACGAGTTACTTCTATTTTTTTCACTCACTTGCTTCTTTTAAGCACTCACTGTAAACAAAATACGCAGACGATTTCTAAGAGACCACTGAGTCCAATAAAAAAAAAAAAAAAAAAATGTGAATTTTAAAAATATCCCGTAGACAACTTTCAGTAGTGCCTCCTATTGGTCGTTTGTGAAAACATTAAAGACAACCCTCGTATACACACACATAACTACAATTTTTTTTTTTTTCTGAATTCATAAAGGAGAGGTATACTGCTTACAATTTATTACTAAAAATTTCAACGTTCTACCTATTGACAAATTATTTACTAATGTTACACTGTATTGCACACTGTACACTGCATTGCAACTATGCATCAATGTTTGAATTGAAAAATAGTTACTTCGTTACTTTAATCAATATAATTAATACTAAATAAAACATTTTCATTTAAGGTTCATTCACAGATTACCATAGTTCTCAATGTGCTTCATTTATGTTCAATGCATAGTGTTCAATGCATTTCATTAGTCAGTGTGCTTCGAATTCCGTGTGCTTGATCCAAATATCTTCATCAAAAACCTAGCAACAATCTTTTTTACATTTTGTTACAAATAATAGCTAAAATTGTGTTAAATAAAACGTTTTCTTTCCTATGTTTGTACTGTTATTGTCAGCTATTTTTTAATTAGTGGTATTTTTAATGAATGAAATATCGTCGTACTCTTAGTCAAGAAGTATAGCTATGAAACAGTTTTTTTTATAAATGTATACTTTATTTTATGTTGTTCATATTTCAATGTTAACTATGCTTAATGCAAATCTGTTATCATTAAAACTATATTTGATCTCTATCATGTTTATAAAGATGTAGTACTGACTTTGTGTGTTTCTTCTTTCTCCTTCAAAATTTCCCTTGTATTCCAAATGGGGATTACGAAAAACATTATTTATTTATTAAAAACCAAAATCCTAATAAAGATAGCATTTACAGTTTTAACGTACAAATTATACAGGTGTTTGGAGAAAGTCAACAGCTTTATTTAATTCCTTTCTGCGATTTGTCGACAAATTTTATGTTGACATATTTACCTATTAATTTAAACTCTTGTCTTTCTGTCGACCTTTATTACTATATAATTATATATAATATTTATTATATATATACTAATATTATACTACTACTACTAATAATAATAATAATAAATATATATATATATATATATATATATAATATCTATCATAATACTAAGATAATATTTGCCTTGATAAGAATATTGAATATCAAACTTTAATGAGTATTTATTGAAAAGAAATAGCAAATAATACTTCGTCACGCTAATACTTTTGTGCAAGTAATTCTTTCTAAATATTTTCTCTTTTTCTATAGTATTCTATTTTTACCGAAAATTTAAACGTATAATAAAATATTTTATTCATAAATAGATATTTTCTTTTGAGATATCACTTAATTGCTTTATTCTGCTTTTATAGACATAAATATATATTTATACAATAAATTATATATTTTTATATTGTAAGTATTTTATATAGATCAAAATTTTGCATTAGAAAAGAAATTGCTTCTGTATTTTTTTTTTTTTTTTTTTTTTTTTTTATTAAAAATTAAAATATATGCAAATTTTTAAAACATTTTTCAACGTTACAGAATTACAACTACTATATTACAATATTTTAAATTCAACCTATATTTTTGAATAAATTCCGTTTTCTACCAGTCTTCATTTAAAAATTTATTGTGATACATTACATTAAATTTTGTTGATTGAAACAACTCCGGTATATCTCAAAATGAATTTAAAACTAATTAAACATGCTTCGGTACTTATTAAAACTGGTAAATCAAAGCAAAGAGAAAAAATTTTAAGTAGATTTCTCGAGAGATTGCAACTGAATAATTTAAGTTTCAAGACAGAAAACCCTAAATCGAGATAAAGCTAGATTTAATGCGTAATAAATTATTTAAAATATATTCTCAATATTGGTATATGGTACATTCTCTTTCAGAAAATATCTAATACTGTCAACGTGGCAACATTTAACAGCATATTGCATTTATTCAAGCAAAAGGTTAAAGTTTTTTTTCCTTTTTTCATTCTAAAATATTTAGATTAGATAAATTTTGATCAAAATGTCACAAGAGATTAATAATCTGAATAGCGATTGAATAGCAATCTGTTCTTTTTGTCAATTTTCGGAAAACAAAATTAATTAAATTAAATGTTATCTTTAACTTGAAATAAGCATTCAAGTTGTTTTAATAATTTCGTGATTTTACACATATAGAAAAATTTCCTTCAATTTAAGCTCTGTTTACACTTAATAAAGAAATTTAATACTGACTGGCATGCATTTGGCTGACTTTTTGTCTCAGTTTCACATAGCTGATTATTTCTATTTTATTTTATTTCTTTTTATGCAGTCAAATATTAATACAATCAAGCATGGAAAGATATAAATTAAGAGAACATATTTTTTGCTTATAAGTTAATTAAAAGTAAGGTGATAAATGTATTGTTTTGAATATAAATTTGTATTATAGATAAACCGAGTAAACATGTTAAACTCTATTTAAAAAAAAAAAAAAAAAAAAAAAAATGCGTAAACAATTTGGAACGCATTCGTTTTCATATTTTGTGTGTACAGTCGGTAAAAAAGTCTCCGAACACTAGTAAAAATTCCTATATAAAAAAAGTAGAGTTAATACTGTTTTGTTAAATAAATCCTTGTCGAATCCTGTTCTTAGTAAGTTTAAAAACAGGATTCGACAAGGATTTATTTAACAAAACTGTATTAAGTGTACTTTTTTTATTTAGGAATTTTCGCTAGTGTTCGGAGACTTTTGTTACCGACTGTATGTCCTTTTTCATAAAAATAAATAAATAAATAAATAAATAAAAATAAAAATAAAATAAAAATAAAATCACTCAAACTGTGATAATAAAAATAGAAACAAAAATATATGTATAAATTTAACCAGCTATAGCTTATTTTAAATCAAAGATAAAAGCAAAAATAAAACAGATGGCAAAATCAGAGTAAATATATAGATGACAGCTATCATTTAGTAATTCAAAATTATTTGACATTAATTTATTAATACAGTTTATTCACGAAATTCAGATCTGTAATAATTTACTTTTTAACCTGTAAAAATTTAATGCAAAATTGCACGAATACGATTTCTATACATATAACTGAATTAAATGCTTTATACAAAAGACTTACAACATATCTACCACGACTCAGAATCAATTTTGTTTCGAAAGCAGTACATATTAAACATCTTATATCAACTTTTCCTTCCTAATTCTAATATATTGAATTCTCCCATTGTATGCGATGCATATTCATGAAATACCAAAGTTAACTCTAGAATAGAATTCATGTTCAGTTTACAATCTCTTATAATGAAATAAATTATTGCAACTGAAGTGAAACAATGTTCATATTTTGACATTTATTTGCAAAATTTATAAATGAGATATTCTGTATACATAATATGCTATGAGGATGTATCATTATATTAATTCAATAAATATAAATTATGCATTTAATTGTTGAGCATTAAAGTGCATGTGAATTTAATTTTTTTCAATTTATACAGCTAATTCTAAGATTTATAAAACGAAAAATGCATTACGACTTTTATAAAATGTAATGAAAATACATTCAGTATTCAATTTAATAAAGAAATCGGTAAACTTTCACCATCATCACTCTGTTATATTAGTTTAAATAAGACTATATTAATATTGTACGCTGTTATCAGTATCTATTAGAGAGTTTAAAAATTGATTCAATTTTATTAAAATATTTACACATCATCGAATAGCAGTCGAGAGACTCTGTCCTCGAAGCTGGTTGACGTCATGTGCCGGGTTCGATACCAGATCGTTCTCGCTGGCCTAATCGTTCGGAGTTTTCCGTGGTTTACTCTTAAACTTGCGTAAATCGGGGCTAGGACCCTCTTAGAAAGACCCCCCCAAGGTGGGCACTCTCCCACAGGCCGTCTAGGACCCTAGTGCAGTCAATCGACTCTTTTCCTAATACCATACCATACCACACAATTCAATGATCCTCAATGTGCTAGAAATGAAACACGTCATATTTTAAATTTATGCAAAGTAAGGTGAGATTCTTTAAAAAATTATTAACTTTATAAATAGTTATTAAATTTGCAAATATTATCGAAAGAAATTCATTTATTTTGTAACATCGCTGGTCCATACAATACATTTTAATTCTTTCTAAATGATATGAACTTTAATATCAATTAATATATTTCCTCAAAATTTTGCTTTAACAGTATTTTAAAATTTCCTAATAATTAACTCAAAACTGGCGAAAGTGTATTTTTTAAATGGTATACTTGAATATATAAATAATACTAAAAATTGGTACTGAAGTTTTGATATGTTTATGATTTCTTAGGTTCAAATAAATAATATATTTTTATTCTGAAACTTTCATAGATAAAAACAGGGCTTAAAAAATGAGATAAAGATCCAATATAATCCAACATGATGTAATAATTTAATATAATCTAGCATAAGAAAATGACTAAAATAAACTTTCACATATGAATATATATATGTAAGTATTATTTTTCTATCATTTCTTTTACTTACATCAAACAGACAGATACATATAGAATGTGTTCGAAATCTTTTCTCACATATTTTGTAAATTGTATGTGTATGAATTCAAAAATGTTAAAAATTGTGAGTTAAAAATATGAGAGGACTTTAGAAAAGTGGCAACTTATAATCTATTTCTTCAAAGAAAAGGTTTACTTGTAGTTAAAAACATTATATATATATATAAATAATTATATCTCCGATTTTCAGCCATTGGTAGTACTGTGTAAAATTTATAAATTCACACATATCCGTTAGATTAAAAATTCATTGAAAAGTTCTTGGAAAATTTTTTATCGGTTACTAAACACTTACTTCAAACATCGGGATTATTAATGTGGAATTCTTGATGCATTACTTGGCACTATCGAACGTCAACCAGTAAAATATACATGTCGTTGACAAAAGATATTTTTAAATTATTATTATTTAGAAAATATATATATGTATACACAATATATATATGTATAGTATACACACACACACATACATACATATATATTATTCTAATAAATCACCTAAAATTTTGGATTAATAGTGAAAGTCGTTTTTATAATAATGTATGTTTTTATTCAAAATGAATAAATCATAGCCAAAATAATGTGAAAGTAAATTAAAATAAATGATGTGATAATTCCACAGCAAGTTTGCCTTTATACTATAAATTTCATAAATATATATTAGGTGACTGTAATATAATTCAAATAGAACATAAGCTTTTATCAACAAGGATTGTTTGTATGATTTTCTGCTTTTCTGCATTGTGATTCGTAAGCATATACAGGCACAAAAATTTAGCAGACGATAATCTACTTAAAAGAAAAATATTCCATAAATCGATATCTTGAAGAAGATTTAAACAAACATAAAAAAAAAAAAAAAAAATCGACTGCTTGTCACCAAAAATGAATTATATCTTTTTAAAGAAAAAATCTTAATTTTGTTTAATCGATCTTCGTATAATTATGACTAGGTTCAAAAGTTCAAATTGCTGTTATAGAGTATATTACAGTAATACACTATTTTGAAGAATCCATAAATAATTTAAATAAAATGAGAAAGGGAGGGAGGCAAAAATAATTAGAACAAAAAATTTCTTAGAATAATCAGTGAAATTGCCTCTTTATCATTGTTCGAAAATGTGTACGAACAAAGTTCAAAATCTACATTTTAGAATAGCATGAAATTTAAAATAATACTTTTGAAGTAGGAATATAATTTATTTAATTAAATTGTGTAGTATCTCTTTCTTCAATTACCTGATTATAAGCATTAGTGTGATTAGTGGTTTTCTAAGCATAGCATAAAATGTACTATGGAAAAACTAATTTGAATACATAGTCTATAAAGTGACATTTGAGAATGTTTCATAGTTATATTCAGGCCCTGATTACCTAATAGGAACGAGAAGCATGTGCTTCCCCTGGAAAATTTTGAAAAGGCCCCAAATTAAGCAAAAAATGGGCCCCGAATTGTAAGCTTGTGGTCTAAAAGCATTGTATGATTATAAAAGTCACAGTACACCTGACTGCACAACTACCATTTCTAGATTGTGTAGGAAATATGCTAATGAAGCTTTTGCACATTCATTTATAATGGAATAATTTCATATATTGTGGTGAATATAGGCTTTCACCAGTTTATATTTTGGTACAAAAATTATGTGAATTTACTTGTCTACATTTTAAGCGAATTTACTTGTCCGCAATTCCAAGTAACTACAAAATTTAATGAAAAATTTATGAATTTTTCGAGATGTTTGTATGAGTCTTTAGACCAAGAAGTCAGTGGGGGCCCCCAAATGGATTTGTGCTTCCCCTCAGTTGTAAGGTTAATCTGGCTCTGGTTATATTAATCTACATCTGTTATATCTTTTAAATTGACATTTTAAGCATAACAGAAAATTCTGATTATGAATATTTAGAAATTCTTTTTTTTAATATTATTATTTAAAATGTTGCTTTTTTTTTTTTTTTTTTTTTTTTTTTTAACTTTTTTAAATCAATGCAAATTGTTTCTATAGTATGAATAATATCAACAAAGTTAAAGATAAAATTGGATTATTTAAGTTTTTAAAATTTCAGCTAAAATCAATCATAGTTTCAGTAATCTAAATTATAAACAGCAAAGTTAAATCTATCATTAAACTTACAAAAATCCCAAAATACCAAAAGGAAAATTAACATTATCTAAAAATCACTTAATGCTTTGAAAACACAGATATCAATGTAACCCTCCCAGCTCCAATCTCTTTTAAAACTGACTTTCTCAACATGGTCGGGGTGTGATAAATCCGTTTAACTTGCTGTCGGGGGGGCTACCTCACCAGTACTGCATATGGGGAGCATTAAGTTGCGGATATTACAAATTTGCCTCCGTTCTCATTTCCCTCGGTATCGTGGAACCTGTGTTTTATGGGGGGTGGAGCTGGCAATTTGCCAACACAAGGCGTAGGCAGGTGAACGAGTGCGCAAAAGTTAGGGGTGCAGAAGAAAATAAAGATCAGAATTTAAATTTGTTTCATAAGTAGAATGCATTTAAAAAGATGCATAAGAAGGAAATTTGATTTTTGTAAAACAAATGTATTAAATGGTGTAAAATGTAAAAAATTACTAACATATAAAAAATATATCAGACCTAATTCTTTGGAGTAGCTACGAACTTCATGCTTGCAATATACCATCATGTATTTTGAAAGACTTCATTTTTAGTTCTTCATAATTATTAGAGAAATTTTATAATTATGAAATTTGAACAGGAGTATACGTTGATGGAATTCTAGATTTGGTTCTTTATTTCCGGGCTGAATTTATGAGTCTGCTATTAATAGTGAGCAAGATAATAAAATTTGCATCAAAGAATTAAGTAAAAAATGATGCTGACTAAATCTGCTTAAATAATATTAATAAAAATTCGAAAAATTCAATAAAATTAATTATTAAGAATTGAAGTAAATTTAATTGAATTGAAGTTATAGTAAGTTTATTCATAAAAAGAAAAATCAGTTCACTGAACTATTAGAGGTAGCTTTACAAAATCCGACGGACAGCACCTGGGCTGAAACGTGAGTACCAGAAAATCGAAGGCACTTTCCAGCGGACTTTTTTTTTTCTGTTGTGTGTGTGTGAAATAATCGCATACAACCTGCGCTCATACTGGTCGAACTGACGAAACAACTCCCTCGAAAAAAGGGCCACTAACATGTCGTGGGGCATGCAGGGTTGCAGACTGCAGACTATCCTTTTTTTTGAGGATTTTTGATGATTTAAATTAAGTTTATATACAAAAGGAGCAATTAAAGAACTATTAGAGGTAGCTTTACAAAATCCGACGGACAGCACCTGGGCTGAAACGTGAGTACCAGAAAATCGAAGGCACTTTCCAGCGGACTTTTTTTTTCTTTTGTGTGTGTGTGAAATAATCACATACAACCTGCGCTCATACTGGTCGAACTGACGAAACAACTCCCTCGAAAAAAGGGCCACTAACATGTCGTGGGGCTTGCAGGGTTTCAGACTGCAGACTATCCTTTTTTTGAGGATTTTTGATGATTTAAATTAAGTTTATATACAAAAGGAGCAATTAAAGAACTATTAGAGGTAGCTTTACAAAATCCGACGGACAGCACCTGGGCTGAAACGTGAGTACCAGAAAATCGAAGGCACTTTCCAGAGGACTTTTTTTTTCTTTTGTGTGTGTGTGAAATAATCACATACAACCTGCGCTCATACTGGTCGAACTGACGAAACAACTCCCTCGAAAAAAGGGCCACTAACATGTCGTGGGGCTTGCAGGGTTTCAGACTGCAGACTATCCTTTTTTTGAGGATTTTTGATGATTTAAATTAAGTTTATATACAAAAGGAGCAATTAAAGAACTATTAGAGGTAGCTTTACAAAATCCGACGGACAGCACCTGGGCTGAAACGTGAGTACCAGAAAATCGAAGGCACTTTCCAGCGGACTTTTTTTTTCTTTTGTGTGTGTGTGAAATAATCACATACAACCTGCGCTCATACTGGTCGAACTGACGAAACAACTCCCTCGAAAAAAGGGCCACTAACATGTCGTGGGGCATGCAGGGTTGCAGACTGCAGACTATCCTTTTTTTGAGGATTTTTGATGATTTAAATTAAGTTTATATACAAAAGGAGCAATTAAAGAACTAATTAACAAAATAAGTGAGAAGAGCACCGAGCATGATTAACAATCAAGAATCATGGAAACTTTTTTTTTTTTCTTTCTGGGTTGGAGGCATTGTCCGGTAATTCTGCAATGATTTCCTTGATAAGATGGTTAATAGAATTAAAGTCAGTTTTTAAAAGTTTTCGAACGTTATCGTAGCATAAAGTATTAGTTTTAAGATCTTGTATGATCTTCTTTTAAGTTAAATAACCTGTTATCATTTCTAATATACCTGTGGCACTTGTCAGTACGACCGACAATAATTTCAAGGAAGTTTTGCAGGCACACCCCCAAACGGGGGAAGCAGAAGTGAAGATTGGTGAAATCAAAATATACAGTATTAGTTTGTTTCGAATGGAAAGAGTTTTGCCTGTGAGCAGGGGTCAAGGAAGCCTTCTATGGCAGAAGTTTTGCCTCTAATATATAAAATGTGTTTTCTGAAAGTAAGTATTCTGTCAAAATAAAATACCAAAGTAATTAGTATTATTTTGGCAGGGAAGGCAGTAATTGATAATGATGTTAATGTGTTAATGGTGATTTTGTTAACGCAGATTAGTTTGCGGGAAAAGTAAATAGAGGTAGTTTTACCTACATCAGTACGAACATGTAAAATAGTAAACCAGCTCATCAATGTGTTAATATGTTCTTGGAAATATTTGTACATGATTCTAGGATGTATGCAAGCTGTGTAAATTACTATATCATCCGAAACAACTCCCTCGAAAAAAGGGCCACTAACATGTTGTGGGGCTTGCAGGGTTTCAGACTGCAGACTATCCTTTTTTTGAGGATTTTTGATGATTTAAATTAAGTTTATATACAAAAGGAGCAATTAAAGAACTATTAGAGGTAGCTTTACAAAATCCGACGGACAGCACCTGGGCTGAAACGTGAGTACCAGAAAATCGAAGGCACTTTCCAGCGGACTTTTTTTTTTCTTTTTTGTGTGTGTGAAATAATCACATACAACCTGCGCTCATACTGGTCGAACTGACGAAACAACTCCCTCGAAAAAAGGGCCACTAACATGTCGTGGGGCATGCAGGGTTGCAGACTGCAGACTATCCTTTTTTTTTTGAGGATTTTTGATGATTTAAATTAAGTTTATATACAAAAGGAGCAATTAAAGAACTAATTAACAAAATAAGTGAGAAGAGCACCGAGCATGATTAACAATCAAGAATCATGGAAACTTTTTTTTTTTTCTTTCTGGGTTGGAGGCATTGTCCGGTAATTCTGCAATGATTTCCTTGATAAGATGGTTAATAGAATTAAAGTCAGTTTTTAAAAGTTTTCGAACGTTATCGTAGCATAAAGTATTAGTTTTAAGATCTTGTATGATCTTCTTTTAAGTTAAATAACCTGTTATCATTTCTAATATACCTGTGGCACTTGTCAGTACGACCGACAATAATTTCAAGGAAGTTTTGCAGGCACACCCCCAAACGGGGCAAGCAGAAGTGAAGATTGGTGAAATCAAAATATACAGTATTAGTTTGTTTCGAATGGAAAGAGTTTTGCCTGTGAGCAGGGGTCAAGGAAGCCTTCTATGGCAGAAGTTTTGCCTCTAATATATAAAATGTGTTTTCTGAAAGTAAGTATTCTGTCAAAATAAAATACCAAAGTAATTAGTATTCTTTTGGCAGGGAAGGCAGTAATTGATAATGATGTTAATGTGTTAATGGTGATTTTGTTAACGCAGATTAGTTTGCGGGAAAAGTAAATAGAGGTAGTTTTACCTACATCAGTACGAACATGTAAAATAGTAAACCAGCTCATCAATGTGTTAATATGTTCTTGGCAATATTTGTACATGATTCTAGGATGTATGCAAGCTGTGTAAATTACTATATCATCCGTATCAAGTGCTAGTTTAGTGGGTGAATAACGTAGAATATTATTGAAATGAATGCTAAATAGTGTAGGATCGATGACAGAGCTTACATGTATATGATCCACGCTATTTCTTTGCTAACGATCCTGATAACTACCTTAACTATACTTTATTAATAATGCTATAATCATCAGAAATTCATACTTTTATGCATATATTTGCTAACTTCAAAATTAATCTGATAACTTTCCTGCATAATCATCAGACATTAATGTATTCATATTAGACATGTATTGATTCACATTCATGTATTCATTTTATTAATGCTGCAACAGGAAACAAAATTATTTTTGTCATGAAATAAGAGCTGGAAAAGGAAATACTTCAATTAATAAAATTAAATACATCAATTTATCAAAAGAAAAATAAATTACTAAAATTATTTACACAGAAAAAGAAATAATTTGTGGAAACAACCAAAATTTTGTTAAGACAACCAAATAGTTTTGTTGATATAGCTTCAACAAATTTTTTTTTTATCAAAACCAAAATTATTTTCTTATTTTAACCAAACAGTTTTGTTGATTCAGCACATCGCTCTATGACGAAGCTTATCCTCTCCTACTCAAAAGTTTAGCAAGATTTGCAAGTAATCCGTTTTTTTTTTTTTTTTTTCAATTAAAAAATGTATCTCTCAATGAAATGTTTTCAAACCTTGGATATTTAAAGAACTCGGTCTTTTTAATATTTTCTGTGAAGTTTGTTTAAAGACAACGTTTGGGGTCCCTTTAACAAATTGAGCAAAATCAATAATGTTTGAGTTCACTCTGTATCATTAAGTAAATGAAATTATCTGTAACTTTAGAATATATTAACATACTCCCAGTACATTTTGTGGATGAATTTGTGTGACGATAGCATATTAAATAACAGAGATGCAAGTATTTATTAGATTTAAACGAAATTTTTTCCCACTTTCAGAAAAATTTAAAAAAAAAAAAAAAAAACTTTTGATATAATATATTGCAATTGGAATACAAATGTCTTAAATATCTCAAAAAATATGAACATTTTCATGAAAAGCGTTTTCACTGTGCATGTGCGAATTTTTTATTGCATAGGTTGAAAGCTAGATATATTACATATTGAGCGCCTTTTATCAAAAGTATATTTGAATAGAGTAAAAATTAAGCAAATTATACGCAAAAGAATGAGTTAGATTTTAGATATTTTCCTGGAAATGAAATTTCATAAGGGGTTTTTCATATGTCACATAAATAATTTGAAGATCCAATCCCTAACAGCACAGTTAGGCTTAACTTATCCACAGTACATCTTAAGGACGTTTCTGGGATGTCTTTTCATCCAAAAGACATCTTAAAGATATCCTGGGGAGGCGATGTGCTGTCTGGGATTATTTCAACCACGCTCCAAAAGTACTGTTTTGTGAAAAAACCTCTTATAAGCTTGTAACCTAACATATTTTTGTTTATTTATTAAGATTTGTGAAATGATAAGGGGTTTTTTCACAAAAAAGTACTTTTGCAAAGTGGGGTTAAAATAATTGGATCTTCAAATTAATTACGCGGCATGTGAAAAACCCCTCATGAAATTTCAACTCTTGGTAAATACCTAAAATCTAGCTCGTTCTTTTGCGTGTAATTTTCTTCATTTTTACTCTATTCCAATGAACTTTATACAAATATTGTCCAATATATCTAATCTAGCTTTCAATACAAGTAATAAAAATTTTTTCTCTCTTTCTCACATGCGCAGTGAAAACGTTTTACCTAAAAATGCTCATATTTCGTGAGATATTTAAGATATTAATAGTCCAATTGCAGTATATTGTTTCAAAAGTATTTTTTCAATTTACTGAAAGTGGGAATAATTTTCGTTAAAGACTCTGCATAATATAAATAAAAATCATGCCGACTTTTTTTGGAGTTTTAAAATAAATGTTTATATCCGTTATTTAATACGGAATCGTCACACAAATTCCTCCACAAATTGAACTGGACCTATATTGACACATTCTAAAATTACAGTTCATTTCGTTCATTTTTGATACTAGGTGAACACAAACATTATTGAATTTGCTCAATTTGTTACCGGCCCCCTAAACGTTGTTTTAAACCAATCTTCATTGAAAAACATGAAGAAGACTCAGCTTTTTAAATACTCAATGTTTGAAAAAATTTCATCGAGAGATAAGTTTTTAAATTGAAAAAAAAAACTGATCATTTGCAAATCTTGCTAAACTTTTGAGCAGGAGTGTAGAAGTTACCAGAGATTAGAGAGCCTTTATATAGAGTGAGGCGAGAAATGGTGAAATATAAGCTACAGTGCATGCTCGTAGCAGAGATTCTTTTACTAAATCAGGGTTTAGTAGAAAAACTGGAACATTTCTAAACTGAATTTCAACATTAATATATGTACATATAAAAAGGTTTTTTGGCAATAATCCTTAATTTACGATATTATTTCAAGCACAATGTTTAAATCCACTAACAATTTGACACATCTCTACTTGAAGGAGATCAGTGACGATTACTCTTTTTCTATTTATAATTTTCTGGTCAATCGAAGATAGCTATTTTGGTTAACTGAACAAAATTATCATTAAAATAACAAAATAAATATAAAATCGGTTAACTAAATAAGTTTGGTAAAGAAGCATCACAAAACTGGCGTTGTAAAAATTATTACTTACAAACTTTGAATAAATAACTTTGAATATGCGTTGCCGCTTTGACTGCAGCACTCGTGCTTACTTTGTTCGCCTGATGAAGGGTCGTGTGTTTTTTCGACCCGAAACAATTGTTGCGAGTTTATTGCATTTTATGGTGTTTATTCAAAGTTTGTAAGTAATAAATAAATTTGGGTTGCTAACAGAACACTTTTTCAGTGTATATGCGTTTTTCAAAGAGCCAAAATTTAGTTTTCCTCAATCGCACGAAAAAAAAAAAAAGTGTTATTGTATTATGTATACTAGCAAGCCCATGCGAAAGATTCGCATTTTATTTCTTTTTTTATTTAACTTTAAAATTTGAAACTCATAAATGCTATGCCAATTTCACCACTTAATTAAAATTTTAATTTACCAGAAGCCAAATTATTAATAAAACCAAATTAATATTGTACTATAGTAAAACAAAAATCATTCAAAGAAAGGTTTTCAAATAAAATTCATGGTTCACAACCCAATTTTCATACTTCCACAGGCAGTACAATTTTAATAGAGGACTCCCACGACGCCTTTTAAATTTTTTATCGTCATGTTGGCGATGACTTTTATTAATTTTAGCATATATATATATACATATTAAAATAAAATAAAATAATTCCTATTTTGATTATATTTTTTATGATTGTGTTTTTAAGTCAATTTTTGACACAAATGTTCATATTCTGTATATATCTTTAAAATATTGCTAGGTTTAAAATGACGCTTGTAAAGATTCTGAAGAAACAACTCTTAAAAATACATTTTTTTTTTTTTTTTTTCGTAAAATAATCTCATCGGACAAATGTTGTCATTTTTTCTTATTAGTCCATTGAGCTATGTCCGCGTGCCTAAATATTGTTAATGTATAAATATTATTTTTTTATCCTCACTTATCGTATCGTTTCGACAAAAAATAATTGAAACTGATTCACGTTAGAGAAATATTATATAGATTGTATATAACCATTTTTTAAATGCATAAATCTTAAGCGTAAAACTCTCAAAAAATCTTCTCTTTTATTTTATTAGGTTTATGAAATATAATCACTCTCATCTTAAATAAACAAAGAAAAATAAAAATCTTAAATATTATCCATAAACACGAACTGCTTCAACAAACCATTATTTTTCAATGACCTTTAAAACATAAACTTGCGACTTAATCCTTTGTTGCTATGGTAAATTTATAAACAACGATGAACTTTCCTTTTAAAGTAGTTTTTGCATTAAAGAAATAAAGACGATTCTGTTTCCGCGTCAACTATTAGGAAAGTTTTCTTATTTTTATTTAAAGTTTACTTCGAAACTTTTAAGAAATGTAATATAAAAAACTGATAAAAAATCAAATGTTGTTTAATTGAAAGTTTTATCATTTATTTCTTTAAAGTACATGAAACATTACATTTTAAAAATCCTTTTGCATTAATTTTATAAATAATGTGATAAATAATCTTAGAAATTGAAAAATAGGAAAAGAAATGAATTAAAATTTAATTATTTCCAATTTCTTTTATTATGTATTTTAACTACAATTGCTTGAAAGAAAAGGGTATTATAAAAATAAAACCGTATTTTTTCTTTTACAATTAAATAAAACACCACTTTTTTAAAAAAAAAAATTCTTTCAGAAACAAACAAACAAACAAACAAACAAACAAAAAAAGAAAAAAGAAAAAAGAAAAAGAAAAAAAGAAAGAAAGAAAGAAAAGAGAAGTAAGAATAGAAAAGTAGAAAAAAAAAAGAAAAAAGAAAAGCCTTACATTCTTTTATTTTTAAAAGAAATACCACAAAAATACTTAAAAGATTGTCGATATCTAAAAAATGAATAAAAAAGAAATTATATACGCGGATTTAAGCCTATTATTTTATATTTAGAAACAAATGTAAATATAGACATAGCGTTAGATAGATATAAATATAGATATTTACATCACTCTGTGCGTCATTGAAACGTCATAGATTCATCACGTGATATAAATTGATTGTGATGTCAATATTTCCGTTTTTGTAATAACCTGAATAATATATATATTTAGTTTGAATATTTTTTACAATCTTTGTTTTATTATTTGAAACAGTCCTTAGTTTGATTATATTGTAACATACACACATATTTTTTTTTTTTTTTTTTTATATATAAAATGTATTTATTATAAATTTTATTTTAATTAAATGTATCGTTTTATACGTGTTTTAAAGTGGATTTTTTTTTATAAAAATTGTGGTTTTCTACAAAGACGCGTGTGGTTATAATATCTCTATATGAGATGTAATTTTTATATACACATATATTGATTGATATATGGTATGTTCAAATGTGATATAAAAATTTTAATGCATCCATATAATGAAAATGCTATAAGACATTTTATCATTATGATATCAAAAATTTCAGCTTATAATTAAATCATTAAATAAATTGTAGCATTTAGCATATTTTAAAAATAATTAATTAAGTAACTCTATTTCCAAATGCTTCGATATTTTACTTTATCAAAGCATTTAGCAAAAACAAGCACTTACGAATGGTTATTGATTATAGATATTGATAATGGTCCTTGTTGGTATTGAATTTATTAATGAAATATATTAATATCAGTTTAATGTTGATATCTGAGAATCATTTAAATATTCATTGTTCACTAAGTCACACCCTAACCCCTGTATCTAGGGGATGCGTTGGAATTTCTAAAAGCTCTTAAAACACAGGTTCAATAGATTTAAAGGGAGTTTCGTTTAGTTAAAAAAGGAGTCTGACAAAAGGGATGAAGGGGGCAGCTAGTTTGGGCAAACTTTAAATTTTCAAATGAAAGGAAATGGAGGTCTTAATGCCATGGAAAGTTCGTTTCAAGATAAATATTTTATCAAAAAAAGTTTTAATCTATTATGTTTTTATTTTCAGAAATTCTGATGCATTTCTAAGAAAATGATGTAGGATCATACTTTTTGCGAACCCTGTATATACATATACATATTTATGTGTAGATGCGTGTGTGAAAATATTCTCGATAATAAATTAATAATTAATTTAAATTTTACCTAAAATTTGATAATTCTGTAATAATATATGGACTGAAAATTATGCATTCGAGAGTTTTTTTTTTTTTCTGACATCAAACAAATTAACTTTAATTGTTAATTAATTATTAAAATTGGTACTTTAATCAATAAAAATTAAAAATTTTCAGCATTTATCAAAGTTATTTCTAGAACTTTTTTTTTCCCGGAATGTTTCTATTTAATGCACCTTATAAAGAATTGTACTCAATTATTTTTATTTTTGATGTTTATTTACAATGTTCTTATCCTTCATAGATTATGAATATCAAATATATAGAATCTCTTTCTCTTGAAACTTTGGTTGACCAAACTTTAAAATATTATGGTAGCTTAATATTGGAAACTTATTCTTAGTAAAATATTCATTTATAAGGAAGAATTGTAACGTTTTTTAAATGAATCTAAGCAACTTAAAAAAAAAAAAAAAAAATCGAATTAAGAAATAACCACAATACCATACAAGTATGTAAATTTTTCTATTTTTCTATTTTGCGGTTGGTTTTTAAGCTGTGCATATAAGATTTTTATCTCTCTTTCAGATAAGCTTTATACATACGTGGTCATATAAGATTAATTTTGTCTCTATGTTTTATTATCATTATTTGTGGAAGGTTTTTTTTTTCTTTTTTTTCTTTAGTCTATGGGTCTATTTCCTTCAACTTGCAATAAAAACGTCGTATTCAATCTTTAGGGCCAGTTAAAAAATTAAGGTATGACCACAAAAGGAATTTTATCGAAGTATTTTCCCTATCTTGGGGGGAAATTATAAAATAATTGACTTTATCTATTTTGATGAAAACGTAAGATGAAAAGTTTTGAAGGATTATAAATTAATCATATAGATTTTAGTACCTGGAAAAATCAGTTTTCGCTGGTATTCCGCTCTTCGACATGTAAAATAATGTTAAAAAGAAATCAAATGCTTTTTATCTATTGGATGAAAATCCAGAACTTGATTTTTATATGTATATAATTCAATCTAATAGGATGTGATCTTCAGAAAAATTAGATTTTTCTTATAATCGCTCTCTTTGTCAAGGGTAAAATCAACGCAAAAAGTAAATGGTTTTAAAATTTTTCATAAAAACTAAAGAGAAAAAAGTGTTAATTAATAAGAAATGGTTGTAAAAGTTTGCTATATCCTTAGAAATTAGTTTTGTAGTAGTAACACACTCTACGAGCGATGAAAAATCATTACAGAAAAACAAATTAATTATTTTTAAGAAATTATTTTAAATTGATTATTTTGAAGACTAATCGTTCATTGTAATTTTGAAAAGAAAATAATCTCATGGCACTAAATTACCATCTGCCCGGCACAGACATAAAAAAAAAAAAAAACTTTTTAATTGTGGGAAATATTTGTAATTCGGCTATGGTAAGATTACAATTCAAAAATAGAGTTAAATGGAAATAAATTGCAATATAAATGATAAATTTTGTTGTGAACGAATTGGTAGGACCATTTCATCATTTAGGATAGATTTCGAAAAACGTTTGAAAATCTAAAACTTACACAGACTTTCTATATATTATTTTAAAAAATACCCTCATTCTATCTATTTCAAGATTAATAATGTCAATTTTAACTTTAATTTCATAAGTTACAACGAAGATTTTACTTTCTTTTGCTTATCACTCTTTTTAGAATTTCTCAAAAAATCGATTTTGTTTCTTTTGAACAACAGCGATATTATTCTGTGATGTAGTGTATATTTACGTAAATTTTAAGTTTTATGTAATGTTAGTTACATGCTTAGAAGGACAACGTAAATAACACTTCGTTCAATAAGTCCCAGGACTTATCCCCAGATAGCGTCGCAAATGAAATATTTCTCTGTGGATAAAGTAAACCTAACTTTCAAAAGATGCACGTTAAAGTTTCATGATATTTCGATCGTTTGTTGCCGAGATATCAAAGCTTTAGTGACCCTACTTTTGATGTTTTCAAAATGAGGGACAAAGTTGAATTTCGTTTGTTGTTTAAACATTGTTTTTTGATGGACAAAAATACTGTTGAAACTGTTAAGCCATTGCTAAATTTCAATAATATTTTTGTCCATCAAAAAACAATGTTTAAACAACAAACGAAATTCAGCTTTGTCCCTCATTTTGAAAACATCAAAAGTAGGGTCACTAAAACTTTGATAACTCAGCATCGAACTATCGAAATATCATGAAACTTTAACGTGTATCTTTTGAAAGTTAGTTTTACTTTACCCATACAAAAATATTTCATTTGCGACGCAATCTGGGGACTAGTCACGGGACTTATTGAACGATGTGTTAAAATCTTTCTGGACTATTTTGTTTAATATACTTCTTTTGCTGTATGATGTTATCGATATTAGATAACAACATGTTTATTTTTCAGATAAACTAGAAAAAAAAATTATCCAACGAATATGTAAAAATAAACCAAAAACCAAAATAAAACATTAAACTTACTCAAGAATGAGACTCAAACATTAATTCAAAGTTCTACCATCAGATTATTTCAAAATGTACTTTTTACTTTATAACCTAATCATGATGCAACAATTTTAAAATAACTTCTGTTGTTAAATATACAAAATATATGTCGAATACTCGAACATCTACATTATAATCCACTTTTCTGTTGTTTCTATCCACGTAACAGAAGCTATAAAAATTCAAATCATTGTTTGAAGGATTTGTGAAGCCCTGGTGTCGTTGATGACTGCCTGTCAGATATAATTGTCTTTACATACTTTCTTGATAATCTTTTAAATAATGACATTACTAGCATCTTAAATAAATTTATTTGTTTAGTGAATTAAATAAAAAAAAAAACTTCTACAATCTGAAGAGATTTAAGATTTTGTTATAAATGTTTCGAATAAAATTTATACATTAATAAGAGCCAGAAATATAAATAAAAAACTCAGTTCTAAACTATAATTTTTAATTAATTTATTCTTTTTAAACTTTTTATAACGATTAATATAAATCTTTATAAGAAATTTTAATTTTTTAATGCATATTTCATTGATTTAAGCCGTTTATATAATAAAAATTATGGGACTTTTTTTGTTTATGTGATAAGAATAATACTTATTTTATCTCGTAATATATTATAATTACAATTTTTTTTTCTTTTTTTTTAATAGGGCAATTTAATTAAGAATAAGATAATCTTAAACATATTTGAAAATATTTTTTTTGCATTCCTACTAACTTGTTAAAAATGTTTCCTTAATTAATCATATGCGACGTCATATGACAGTATGATAAAACTGTTTGAAATGAGATAATTAATAACCCTACTCCTTCTTTATAAAATTAATGAGTCCCTAAACGCAACAAGCCACATATATTTTTTACATAATTATTTTTGGAAATTTAATGTGTAGAAAATTGTCTAACTGCCTTAAAAGTCATGTAACTGAGCATGAAAAAGGTTGCTTTATTTCTAAGTAAAGTATAAAATAATTAAAAATGAAATATCGAAATATTATTAGTAAAAAAAATTGTTTAGTTTTTAATAAAATAATGTTAGAAATATAACATTTTTAAGCTAATAGTTTTGATTAATTTTCTTCCGTTCTTAAAATTATATCATAATATATTCTAAAAATGTGAACAAATACGTTTAAAACTTTGCATTTACGTAAACAGGATTTTAAGATTGAATAAAAATAAAATTGACCATAAATGAAATATTAAATACTTGCAGGCTACGCCCGCTTCGCTGGTCACTATATTTGAATGAATTTTTTAAAAGAATTGGATCAGTATTATTTTTTTTACATCACTTATAAATAAGAAATAAAATGAGTACATTAAAATCGCTCTAAACCTCGCTTCGGATACCCGCTCCCTACGGCAGCTCTTTTTCTGCCCACACTTCATCGGGTTCAGGTTCCCACTACCTGCAGAAATATCTTTCCTAGACATTTCAATATGGGTATTTATTGACGACACGATTATAAAGATAACTGTATCTCAGCATCTATTAAATATTTTAGTTTTAGAACCATGTATTTTATAGCTCACGCTATTTACACTATGTTACAATTTGATTGTGACCAAAATAATGAAATAAAATAAAAAGTTGATTTTCTTTTAAAAGGGATTAAATACATAAAACGCAAATAAATTTCAATCAGTTAAATTCTTTCTACTATATACTACCATTTTTTCCCGACAAATACTGTTAAAAAAAATAAATAAATAAATAAATAAATAAATAAAAATTAAATTAAATTAAAAAATTAAAAATAAAAGTTGTTATACTATAAAAATTATATGTAAACATAACTGTTATAAATATGTTTTTAAATTTTAAATTTAATATACTTAATAATGACATGGTGCTTCGATATCTGAAAATTAATTTCTTAAAAATTTCCAATGCACAAAGGAACATTATATACACCTCAAGTAAACTTATTTTCAAGCTTTTTACTGTATATAAAACTTACCAATAATTGCTAATTTTTGCAAAACGCCAAAAGTAAAAATTTTTTCACATTTATTTCACAAAAAAAAAAAAAAATAATAATAATAATAATAATAATAATAATAATAATAATAATAATAAATTCAAAATGCAATTTATATCTAAATTTATACTTTTACCTATTATTTTCTTTAAAATAAAGCAAAAAAAAAAAAGTTTTTAAATGTATAAATTGTTGAATATGAGCTCATACCAGTTTTTGCGTTCGAGTCACATCGTACATCGTACATCGAAAACTGAAAACTAATTTCTTAAAATTTTCCATCAAAAGCCCATTATTCTACATATTTATACTTTAATGCACAAAAGAACCATTATATTAGCCTCAAGTAAACGCATTTTCAAACTTTTTACTGTATATTTATAATAAAACTTACCAATAATTGCTAATTTTTGCGAAACGCTAAAAGGAAATATTTTTTCACATTTATTTCACAGAAAAAAAAATCAAAATGCAATTTACATCTAAATTTATACTTTTACTTATTATTTTCTTTAAAATGAAGCAAAAAAAAAAAAAAAAAATTAAATGTATAAATTTTTGAATGTGAGCTCATACCAGTTTTCGCGTCCGTGCGACATCGTACCTCGAAATCTGAAAATTAATTTCTTAAAAATTTCCAATGCACAAAAGGAACTTTATATTTACCTCAAGTAAACATATTTTCAAGCTTTTTACTGTATATATACAATAAAACTATTGCTAATTTTTGCGAAACAGTAAAAGGAAATTTTTTTTCACATTTATTTCACAAAAACAAAAAATTCATAATCAAAATGCAATTTATACCTTATCTAATTTATGCTTTTATCAATTACTTTCGTTAAAATAGAGAATTTTTTTTTTTTTAAATATATAATTTTTTTAATACGAGCTCGTACAAGCTTTCACGTTTGAGCGACATTGTACCTCGAAATCTGAAAACTAATTTCTTAAAAATTTCCATCAAAAGCCCCTTATTCTGCATATTTATACTTCAATGCTCAAAAAGAACATTATATTCACCTCAAGTAAACACATTTTCAAGCTTTTTACTGTATATTTACAATAAAACTTACCAATAATTGCTAATTTTTGCGAAACGCTAAAAAGAATTTTTTTTTTTTCACATTTATTTCACAAAAAACAAAAAAACAAAAATCATACTCAGAATGCAATTTATATCTCATTTATGCTTTTATTTATTACTTTCTTCAAAATGGAGCAAGCGAAAAGTTTTTAAACATATCAATTTTTGAATATGAGCTCATATCAGTTTTAGCGTTCAGGCGACATCGAAACGTGAAACTTAATTTGTTAAAAATTTGTATAGGCGTTGAAAACAAAGTGCTTTTTTTTTTTTCTTATTCCTTTGAAAACCCCTGTATTATTGCATATTTCATCTTAATGATGCTAAACTATCATGTATTATACCTCAAATAAGTCTATTATAAATATTTTTCTATATATTTACAAAAAAAATTTGCTCAGCATTCAAAAGTTTTCAAAACGTTGAATCTGCGAAGAATTTGTTTACATTTTTTTTTTTTTTTTTTTTACAATAAGCTGAAAATCCATTAATAAAATTGAATTTTAATCCTTCATAATACTGCTATGTTGTATTTATTAAATAAATAAATAAAAATAACTAAAAGATTTCTTAATATTGTCTAAAACCAATTTTTGGAAGCTACCAGATATTGGCATTAGAAAAAAAAAAAAAAAAGTGTTATTTTGTGAAATTTTCAATGGCAGCTACGTAACAGAAAAAAAAAAAAAAATCAACTTACCCTACCTATGAGCTGGAAGGACTTGTTTTAATCTTTAGATCAGTTGATTATTATTCCCTAAACAGTAATGATATCAAAACAAAAACCCTTAACGGGTTTTTGTTCTGATATCATTTGATTCTGATAGTTTGTGACGCAGCATTTTATTTCGATATGAATTGGAAATATGGGTATTAAAAATAATGATATTTAATTTTGAGTGACGCTTTGCTATTAATTGAAATGTACTACATAGATTTTCTTATTTCATCATTTTTTTTTCTTCTATTTACATTCACAATGTATACATAATATTTTCAACTTCAGCACGAAAAAATATATAGAATTCACTCACTGTGCTTTTTCATCCGCATCTCCTGAATTCAAAATATGAGTTTTAAAAGAAATGATATAATTTCAGTGACGCCTGAGTGTTACTTTAAAAAGATTTCTTTTTAGATTTCATAACAATCACTTTTATTTTGCTGAATAATGTGTATTTACATATTGAAATAATGCTTTTTTTTTTTTTTTTTTTTTTTTTTTCAAATATACTGTCAAATAATCACACTTTCACTGAATTTATATTATAAATTGAATTATCTAGTTCAATAAATTGATTTGTTTATTGCATCACGCTATCCAAAACTGCAAATATCAAAGAAAAAAAATTAAAAATTAAATTTTTCAGTGATTTTATTTATGAGATTTTTCTCAAGTCATATTAGGTATGTAGGTATTATCACGCAAATGTTCTGCTCGGGCAAGTCTACTATTATTTTAGATGTTATTTTTAAAACGATTAAAGTATAGTTAAAATATTCGCAAATTAAAAAATAAAATACCTAGATATTTAAATGAAGTTTAAAATTCTTTTCTAAAATTAAAATTATTGTAGACACATTTAAATTGTATCATATGCATATATGAAGTTTATTATTATTACTATTTTATAATAATTTTGATAAACAAGTTTAATCAAAACATTTCCTTAACTTAAAATAAATTTACCTGTTTGAAAAAGAATATTTTGCCAATAATGTGTTCTTTCAGTGAGTGCCTCACAATTACCATAAAACATGGTAAATTCTTGACCATTTCTTACTCGCTGTTCACGATTTTCATCAAAAAAGAAAAGAAAAATATTACTTTTAAACGAGAGATATTTATTTCAGCTCAAAAGTATAATAACAGTAAATTTTTATACTTTATCGCTGAGCCAGAAAAAAAAAAAAATCTGAAAATAATATGTCATTAAAAATGAATTTTTCTTTTAAAGTTCTCGTCTTTCTTTCAGTGTTTACTTTATTTTATTTTATTTTTTCAGTCGACTCTAAAGTGTTGATAAAAAAAAAAAAAAAAAAAAAAAAAAACGAAAAATCTGAAATATATTCTGTTTTTTAACGAAAAAAAAAAAAAACAACAACCTGTCATTATGGATCTTTGCAGAAATTTTCTAGAGAAAAAAATTAACTTTTGAAAAAAAAAAAAAAAAAAACTTTTTCTTATTTGTTAATAATGTTTATATTTTATTTTATATTTTATTTTATATTTTCTTTTCTTTTTCTTTTTCTTTTTATTTTCTTTTTATTATTATTTTTATTATCTTTATTTTTTATTTGTTATAAAAATGCACTTTTAACTTGATGAACACAATATCAACTTACTTGTTTAATTTTAATACAAAGTAATTTTATTTTTACATTTCGTATTATTACATTACACCTTACACAATTTCCTCTGGAAATATAAATTTAGTTTATCGTATATACATGTTTTTATTTTCTGAACATACATTATCTAAGAAAAGTATTGTAATCATTAAAAAAAAAATCGGCTTTGTGCCGAGTTCACTTTTGCAGTGATGTTTAAGTATGTGCGTGTGCATGTATATGAGTGAAAAGAATAATGTGTAAAGACTTGGGTTGATTGATCTGAAAGTTGGTAGGCATGTTATAAGTCACCGTCACACGACCTGTATAGGTTTTGATGAGTGTAGCATTTATAGTTTCTTTTACACAGACATAAAGAAAAATTATTTATCATTATGGCCAACGTAGTCAAATTTTTTAAAGTGTACTGGCTTCCAAACACCTTATTCAACTGAGCTAAAAGTTAGTAGGTATTATATGAGTAACCATCGCATGAACTGTATAAACTTTGATTAGTTGAGCATTTATAATTTTTTATAATCTTCCATAATCTCATAATCCTCATATAATGCATTGTGTGTCTGGAAAAAGAACTATGTAAAGTCAATAATTAAAACATTAATTTATTTTAATCATCGTATCTCTTACATTTGTTTTCATTCATAATCGGAAATTACAAAGATAGTATACATTGTTGGTTGAGAACTTTAAAGAACATTCTATAATAATTGAAACATATGTTATTATTATTATTATTATCATTATTATTATTATTATTATTATTATTATTATTATTATTTCATTTCGTATAAAATATAAAACAACTATTTCATTTAAGATCTCTTTGTATTTATCTATATATTAATAGGCAAGCGTGAACATTGTGGTACACTTTTAACATATTAATTATGGGAGTAAAGAGTTAAAAATGGTGTCATTCGAAAGATATGATTAGCTAGATTCCCAGAATAAATTTTTTTTTCTTACAATGTCAAGAAGGTATTTAAAAATACTTTTATTTTTTACACATTTTTCCATTTTATATACATATTCTTTTATATTAAAAAACACCTAAAGTACAAAGTTGTTAAATCTGGCAATTTCTTAGAACTCAAAAAAAAAAAAAAAAAAAAAAAAAAACAGTAATTTGTATAGATATAGCAACACTATACTCCCGACTTTACACTTTTTGTTCTAAGAGAAAATAGCCAGCAGAATGATAAAAATTTGAGTAGATGAATGTTAAATCGAAAGTTTGTACTGTTGAAAATGTACGCAAATTAAAAAAGGATTTTATTTATGAAAGTTCTAATTTTTTTCTGATTTTTTAAAATCTAATTTCTTTTTTCATTACTTTCTTTCATTCTTTTTTTGTGATTTACGCCAGCTCTAATTGGAAGACGTATTTTTATGCAAAAACATAATGCATTCCAATCAACTAAAATTGACTACTTATTTAAAAAAAAAAAAAAAAAAAAGGATTTATTTACGCAAGCTAAGTGATGACGTCACTGATCGTCCGCGAGGCCACGCAAAAGATTTTCTATGTTAATCGTCCATTTTTTTTTTTTTTTTTTTTTTTTTAATCTTAAGGAAAATTACCTCCCGTTTTTAATCTGCATATTTTGGGTATAGTTATATATAACTTACTGTCTGTGTGTGTAATATTGAGTTATTTTTTCTGTAAACTTCATAAAATTTTTATTTTAAATTTCAAAACTGTAGAAAAATAAAATGGCAGACTTCCATTTTCGAATGTAAACATAAACATTTAATTTCAAAGGAATTAGATTTATTTCAAAGGAAGAGATTTGATATATGCCGTCCTAGAGGGAAAAAAAATTAAAAAAAAAATTAATTAATAAAAAAGATCGACAAATTATCTGGCAAATATATAAATTCTTTCGAAAATGATGGTTATTTTAATAATATATATTAAGAGGGCAGTCAATAATATGAAACAATATTTCGTACAATATATATATGTATGTATTACGAAAATATGCATCTGGCATGTATGTTTTCAAATTACGTTTTTGATTGCCAAATACACAAAACGCCAAGGACGAACATATATCAAATCTAAGCCCTTTTTAACACGCTTTTATTAGCTTCACCTGTATGTATGTTTATATGTACGTTTGTATGTCTGTATGTATAATGTATGTTTGTAACCGCTCTGGGAGCAAACAAAAAATCTATATTGTAAAAAATATAGTTTAAAAAAACTAAAAAACACGCTTTTAAAGCACATCAAACTAAAAAGTGAAAAATAATTATTAATATAAGCTGAAAACAATAATGAACGAAAAATACTAGTATAATTGTGAAAAAAGCGTGGGGTGCTTTGTACCATATTTTTCGTATATCGAGCAACCCACGCTTTTTACACAATTATACTAGTATTTTTCGTTCATTATTGTTTTCAGCTTATATTAATAATTATTTTTCACTTTTTAGTTTGATGTGCTTTAAAAGCGTGTTTTTTAGTTTTTTTAAACTATATTTATTTTTCACTTTTTAGTTCGAAGTGCTATGAAAGCATGCTTTTTAAACTATATTTTAAACTATATTTATTATTTTATTATTTATCACATAAATAGCTACAGTATGTAAGTTTTTGGTTAAAATATTTACACACAATCGAAAATATCCCCATTCGACTTGCAGGCCTCTTAAATCTATCTGTACCAATTTTGAACGGCCTAACTGTATTTCTATTTGTTTTTGCCCCATAGCCCCCCCTTACCCCCTCATCCCCCTACCCGCCTCTCGTAATAATTTTACAAATTCAAAAATATCCGTAATCGATTAGTAAGTATCGAAAACCTCTATGTACCAATTTTGAACGATCTGACACTATTTTCATTTTTCCCCCCTTCTTGCCCCTCCTTATAATTTTACAAATTCAAAAATATCCGCAATCGATTTGTAAGTATCGAAAACCTTTACGTACCAATTTTGAACGATCTGACACTATTTTTATTTTTTTGCCCCCCCCCTCCCCTCCCCCACTTCTTGCCCCTCCTAATAACTTTACACAATCGAAAATATCTCCATTCGACTTGCAGGCCTCTTAAATCTATCTGTACCAATTTTGAACGACCTAACTGTATTTCTATTTGTTTTTGCCCCATAGCCCCCCCCTTACCCCCTCATCCCCCTACCCACCCCTCCTAATAATTTTACAAATTCAAAAATATCCGCAATCGATTTGTAAGTATCGAAAACCTCAACGTACCAATTTTGAACGATCTGACACTATTTTTATTTTTTTGCCCCCCTCCCTCCCTCCCCCCCCCCTGTTGCCCCTCCTAATAACTTTACACAATGGAAAATATCCCCATTCGACTTGCAGACCTTTAAAACCTATCTGTACCAATTTTCAACGGCCTAACTGTATTTCTATTTGTTTTTGCTCCATAGCCCCCCCTTACCGCCCCACCCCCTACCCGCCCCTCCTAATAATTTTACAAATTCAAAAATATCCGCAATCGATTTGTAAGTATCGAAAACCTCTATGTACCAATTTTGACCGATCTGACACTATTTTTATTTTTATGCCTCCCCCCTCCCCTCCCCTACTTCTTGCCCCACCCCCCTACCCGCCCCTCCTAATAATTTTACAAATTCGAAAATATCCGCAATCGATTTGTAAGTATCGAAAATCTCTATGTACCAATTTTGAACAATCTGACACTATTTTTATTTTTTTGCCCCCCCCTCCCCTCCCCCACTTCTTTCTCTTCTAATAACTTTACACAATCGAAACTATCCCCATTCGACTTGCAGGCCTCTTACATCTATCTGTACCAATTTTGAACGGCCTAACTGTATTTCTATTTGTTTTTGCCCCATACCCCCCTTACCCCCTCACCCCCTACCCGCCCCTCCTAATAATTTTACAAATTCAAAAATATCCGCAATCGATTTGTAAGTATCGAAAACCTCTATGTACCAATTTTGAACGATCTGACACTATTTTTATTTTTTTGCCCCCCCCCCTCCCTTCCCCCCCTCTTGCCCCTCCTAATAACTTTACACAATCGAAAATATCCCCATTCGACTTGCAGACCTTTAAAACCTACCTGTACCAATTTTCAGCGGCCTAACTGTATTTCTATTTGTTTTTGCTCCATAGCCCCCCCCCTTGCTGCCCCACCTGGGGGCTAAATTTCTAAAATTCCAGAAATTGGTTTTTAGATAGTTGCCTTAGCTATATTTTAGAGTAAAAATTTCACGTATATCTATTTTTTTTTTTTTTTTTTGTTTGGGATATATAGGATTATGCGAAATCACGTTTTACGCATGTGAAATCACGTTTTGCCCCCCTCCCACCGCCCCCCTTTGGGACCGAATTTCAAAAATTCCAGAAACCGATTTTTAGACATTTGTATTAGCTATATTTTAAAGCAAAAATTTTACGGATATCTGTTTTTTTGTTTGAGATATGAAGGATTTTGTGCAATCACGTTTTGCTCCCAGAGAAGTTACAAACATACATACATACAGGTGAAGCTAATATAAGCGTGTTAAAAAAGACTTTCCCTACGTGAACGCTGTGGCTGTGAGATAAAGCTCCGCGCTATGAACCTAAAGGTCTAGCGTTCGAGCTCAGTCAGGGGAGATTTTTTAAAAATGGTTTTTGTTTAATTCTAAATTATTTTAATTAAAGATTTAAATGTTGTGTCACTCACACGATTTTCTCTTACCCTGCATTTTAATACTAAGATAGATATTTTGTGCTTTTAATTCACATTTCTATAAAAGCGACCACTGGACGATACTAGTTTATATTATTAAATGACTCCTGGCTCCATATTTTACTCCCTGGTTTCTTTATATATTTTCCACATGATGAGGAAATAAATGTATAACTTTGCATAAAAGTCTGTGTCATTTTTAACTGCTTACGAATTCTATATCTGCTCATAATCCATTCAAGATTTATTAGAATTCTCGTTTCATTTTTTAGTGGATTGAAAAAGAAGTACTTCCATATTTTTATGGTTGTTTAAATATTGAGTTGCATCCCGGGAAGAATTCAAGACTATACTTTACAAATATTTAATATTTTCATCGTAATATTTCTATGTGGAAAATCCAGTCGATATCATTTCTTTCTTAAGACAGAATAAAATTTTAAATCTCGGAAATATATCTTTATATTTAGAAAATTGGGGCTTTTTATGGAAAATTAAATACTACTAAGCATCTTCCGTATAATTCTACTACGCGTAAATAACACAAACATACATTATTATCCCTGTTATAGGTATTTGTTTTAAATTTAAATAATTTTTATTTAATATAATCTAAAATATAGTCTGGTGTTGCTCACAGCATAATAAGGTGGAAATTCTTCTTATTTAAGGAAATAAATAAAATTAGGCAGTTTTTCATAATAACCTCCTTAACGGCCCTCTTCACTTAGCCCGAGAAGCCCGAACCAATGTTATTCTATGGGAAATTTTCTTTACTTATAACTCATTAAGTAGTACATATTTTTACGATCTGTTTTCACATTCAGAAAATTCCCAACTGTTAAATTGACGGACCTTTTTTAAAAAGTATTTTTTTTTATTTTTAATATTTTATTTTGAAATTGCAAAATGAAACATTTTACATATTGAAAATTCGTATTTTACAGCTTCAAAATAAAATATTAAAAATTTAAAAAATAACTTTTTAAAAAAAGTCCGTCAATTTAACAGCTGGGAATTTTCAGAATGTGAAAACAGAATTAAAAAATATGTATTAGTTAATAAGTTATTTGTAAAGAAAATTTCCTATAGAATAACATTAGCTTCGGCTTTCGGTGAAGGTGAGTGAAGCGGCCCTTAAACGAAATTTTAAGTAATTCGGTTCCATAGATGATGAAATTTAGCTGAGCCGCTAATTGAGTAAAGAACTCCATCTAAAGTTAACAAGTATATAGTTTTCTGTAGTAAGTATATATCATATGAAATACTTTCTGCAATTCTGTTTATTTTTTAAACTTTATTAAGAACTCTGCTGTCTAAATACAATTTTTAAACGAAAAATATTTTTAATGGTTCTATATGGAACTGATGGCAATCATAAACAGCCTGTGTAGAATAGAGTTTTATATGTAACTAGCAAACCCGTGCAAAATTTTCGCACTTAATTTTTATTTTATTTTTTTTTCTTATTTACCTCTAAAATTTGAATCTCATAAATATTATACCAATTTCACTACCTAATTAAAATTTAATTTACCAGAAGCCATATTATTATTAGAAACAAATTAATAATGTGTAATAGCGAAACCAAAATCATTCAAAGAAATGTTTCAAAATAAAATTCATGGTTGCCGACCCAATTTTCATACTTCCGCAAGCAGTACAGTTTTAGTATAGAGCTCCATGACTCCTCTTAAATTTTTGTCGCCATTTTGGCGGTGACATTTTATTTATTTGTTTTGGCATAATTTTTTGTTAAAAAAAAAAAAAAAAAAAAAAAAAAAAAAAAAAATCTTATTTTGATTATACTTTTTATGACTGCGTTTTTCTGTTAATTTATGATAATATATCATATACTGCATATATCTTTAAAGTATTGCTAGGTTTAAAAGGACGCTTGCAAAGATTCTGAAGAAGCAACTTTTAAAAATACATTTTATAATAAAATGATCTCATAAGAGAAATGTCGTCATTTTTTCTAATTAGATCATTAATCTGAGACCGCGTGCTTAAATTTTGTTCATTTATAAATATTATTTTTTATACCCTTGCGTATTATATTAATTACATCAATATCGTATCGTTTCAACAAAATGTAATCGAAATTGGTCCCCGTTAGAGAAATATTATATATATTATTAATGCATATTTTTTTATTGTTACGAACTTATTAGAATCCCTTTCTCTTTATACTTAATTACTCTTTAAAAGAAAACTACATAAAAAGGCTTAATTAACATATTTTCCTCATAGACAGTTAAATTTCTTTCAAATTAAGTTTTCAAAAGCGAAATAATACACCCAAATTGATTATCCACATATTTCCTGATTAAATATCAAATGCTTGGAAACAGATTAATTTCGTCTCTTTCAGATTTAATCGACACATTCAGAGTTGAATAATTCATACGGGGCCACAATATGCTGCAGCGCTGTTAAAGGTTATATATCGATAAACATCTACGCTGTAAATGGAGACAAGAGCTTTTCTGTCATATCCCAGAGGGAGTATTCTGTTCATAAGAGCTGTCAAATGCATTCTAGTTTTAAGGAAAAATATATAATATAGATTCCTTCTAATTATTATTCCGGATATCTACACATCAGAAGGGAAATAACTTATTTAATTTAACAATATTAATATTAAACTATTTTCGATTTTGTATGCATGCATGTATTAATAAATAATATTCTTAGTTGTACTCGCATTGCACATATTGCATTCAGTATATGTACAAATCTGTTATAAATAATAGCACTGTTTTAGGAAGCAAAAATTTTACTTATCAGGAAATAAATATATATATGTGTGTGTGTGTGCGTTCAGATTAAGCATAAACACAAAATTTTGCGTATATGGATATAAGATTATTGCATATATGGATATGCAATATGGAATTGCATATATGGATATGCAATATTGCATATATGCAATATATATATTGGATATATCAATGTAAGATTATTGTATATTGTGAATAAAGTTATAACTTTAATTAAAAGAAATGAAATGTATAACTATATTAAACAGGTATGTAAAAATGCCAGAACATGAATATTTAAACAACGAATGCAGAATGAAATGTTCTTAAAATTTATAAAGATGACTCGCCTCATTGTTACACTTAAAAAAAAAATTTTTAATTTCACGGACACATTACGATGATACACAGTACACAAAAGAAATAACTATTTACAAAAATAAATGAAACATTTTTGGTTAATCGGTTAGAGAGCCACTGCTACATATTTGCACACCGCAATACCACACTTCTAACTAAAACAAAAGTTAATCGTAGCTCTCTTTTTGAGTGAGTCACGTGACATAGTTCGATGGTAGGGGGGAAAATTCACAAATAGTATTGCGCAATACTTGGAGCTTTGAAAAGTTGTTTTTTTAACAGTCAATGTTAAAGAAGAAAAGGATAAATCTGATGGATCAGTTTTTTTTTCCTTTACAGACTTCCCCTCAAGCTGTGTACATCGTCCTCGGTATACAGCTTGCTTTTCTGGGGGGTTGCTTCCTGGTGGGCACAGCAGGGCGTTTGGGGAACTGTTCTCGTTGTTGACCACCTTTCCTACTAGTTGAGGTTGTAGTATTCGTCGGTCGACCTCTCCTTTGGATCGGACGAACAGGAGTAGTGTCCTGACCTGTATATGGTTGCAGAGCGGATACATGGTAATTCCCTATGGGAGTAAAAGGATTATCTGTAGTACCTAATGTATACGAAACTGGTGATCTCTGTGATAAAATTGTATAAGGGCCATCGCGCCTGGGCATGAATTTGGAAGTTCGGTTTTTACTAGAGTCACTAATGGGGTGGGTATTAACCCATACCTTGTCACCTTGCTTGAAAGAAGGAGCCTTTTTAAATTTTCTGTCTGCATAGCGTTTATGCTGGTCTTGTCTTTCCTCAATTCGATCTCGTACTTGTTTAGTGAAATTGGCAAATTTCTTCAAGTACGGTGTTATTTCGGGAACGAAATTATTATTGTGCACAACACTTCGGAAATCATGCGCAATATCATCGGTAGTGCGTAGTTCTCGCCCAAACATGAGATATGCAGCGGTCTGGCCAGTTGAATCACATTTTGCTGTGTTAAGGGCAAATCTAATTATTGGTAGCTTCTCACTCCAGGTAGTATGATCATTCCCAACCAACATGGCCAGACGGGGTTTTAGATCTCTGTTCTTCCTTTCCACAGGGTTTGCCTGTGGATGATAAACCGGAGTTAGGGTTTGTGCGATTCCCAGGATGTAACAAACTTGTTGCATTACAGCACTTACGAACTGCGGCCCGTTGTCGCTTATTACCCTTCTAGGCAAACCATACCTAAGGAACACTTCCTCTATTAGAGTGATCGCACACTCTTTAGCAGTTGCGGAAGTTAATGCAAATAGTTCCACCCATTTGGTGGCACAATCTTCTATGATGAAGATCCATTTCTTTTCATTGCTTTTAGGTAAAGGGCCGAATAAATCAATTGAAAGTGATTCAAATCGTTGATTATAGATCGGTGTTTGTAATAATCCAGATGGCTTCTGGTTACTAGGTTTATAACGACAGCAATCGGGGCAATTCTTAATATATTCTGTAATATATCTTCGCATACCAGTCCAGTAGTACCGCTTTGCGATTCTATCGAATGTTCCTTCAATTCCGTAATGTCCAGCTGAGGGTGCATCATGATGCTCTTTTAACACTCTTTCTCGCTCTTGAACCGGGACTACTAATTGCGCTTCTTCTGATTCTGTTTCGGGAGAATATCTGTATAAAACACCTTGATTCATCAAGTAACCACGACTACTCCAATTAGCGAAATCTTCATTCTTATCGATACTTTCCAAAGACTCGATAATTTTCGTTATATCTTCATCTTTTAATTGTTCTTCTCGTATTTCTCTTGGACTTCGCGGAGGGATATCTATTGAAATTGAACAAATTTCACATTTTCCTTCTTCGTGTGGACAGAAGGGTCTGGACAACATATCAGCAACAACATTAGCCTTACCAGGCACGTATTCTATCTTCAGGTTGAAGGATTGTACCTGTAGTGCCCATCGCGCGAGGCGACCTGTTGGAGACTTTAAGTTCATTAACCATCTAAGAGGTTGATGGTCGGTTGCTACAGTGACTTCTTGACCGTCAATATATGCACGAAACTTGTCCAAAGCCCATACGATGGCTAAGGCCTCTCTTTCAGTCGTGGAGTAGTTTCTTTCGGCCTTTGTGAGTAACCTACTTGCATACTCAATTGGGTGTTCTTCTGCTCCAGTGCCTTGTAACAAAACTGCACCAAGGGCATAGTTACTAGCGTCTGTTCTTAATATGTATGGTTTAGTTGGATCATTTTGACTGAGAATGGGTGGACTCATTAGAAGATGTTTTAGGGTTTTGAAAGATGTTTCTTGTTCTTCTCCCCAAACCCAAACAGCGTTTTTTCTTCGTCAAATTAGTCAAAGGTCTAGCAACTTCAGAGAATTTTGGGATAAACCTTCTATACCATGAGCAAGTTTGCAGGAAGGACTGCAGTTGCTTTACATTCTTTGGAGCTGGTATTTCTTGTATTGCAGCAATTTTATCAGGATCAGCTTCAAGTCCTTTACTAGTAATGTAATGTCCCAGATACTTTACACGGTTACAAGCGAAATTGCATTTTTCACGGTTAGCGTGCAACTTAAATTCTCGTAATTTCCTAAAAACTGCACTCAAATTATCTAAATGTTCATTAAAAGTTTCAGACAAGATGATAATATCATCTAAATAGGAAAGGACCAATATGTTCTTTAAGGAATTTCTAAAATTATCAATCATACGTTGAAATGTTGATGGGGCGTTCTTGAGTCCGAAAGGCATTTTCCGGTATCGGAAAGTTCCAAATGGACAAATAAAAGCAGTTTTGTCACGGTCTGCAGGGTTTACTTCAATTTGATGGTATCCATTCCTTAAGTCAATGGTTGACATAAAAGGGGTATGTTTAGCTTCGTGAAGAAGATCATCAATTCTGGGTAATGGGTATTTATCAGTCTTTGTAATAGAATTTAGTTTTCTATAATCTACGCAAAGTCGTACTTGACCATTAGGCTTAGGTACTAATACCACCGGTGAAGCATAAGGAGATTCACATTCTTCTATTGTTCCGCTAGCTAACAACTCGTCTAGCTCTTTCTTCAACATCTCTTTCTTTGCTGGGGACATGCGGTACGGCGGTACTGCGACAGGAGGACTACTTCCAGTGTCAATATAGTGTTGAATTTTGTTAGTCGGTTCTTCCCCTGGTTCAAAGATATCTTCATATTCATTCAATAAATTATTCAGTTCTGACCTTTGTTTATCAGAAAGATGGGCTCCTTCATTTTCTTTTAACATAAGCTCGTTAACTTCAGCAGAATATACTGGATTTTCAGACGGCCTGAAATCATCTTCACTGAAATCAAATTTCTGCTTTGGATTATCATGGTAATACCATATATTATTTCGAATATCCAAAACGATTCCAGCAGTACGCAAAAAATCATTTCCCAACAATGTTCTGTTATTCTTTGCAGTAGGTAACGCAAGCAAAGTTATTCGGAAAGATCGTCCTTCAATTTGTACATCTACTTCGGCTGAATAGATTTCAGTTTCTTTTTGGAGACCATCAGCTAACGTTACATTCATACAAGTTTTCTCAAATTCTACACCTCGTTTTGTTAAGAGGTGATATAATGTTTCACCAGCTATAGTGTGACTGGCTCCAGTGTCAGCACACACTATTCCATTTATTCCATTAATTTTTACTCTTATAAGTGTCGACTGAGGTTCTTCGATAGATAATGACTGAAGGTGAATAGTTTTGAACTCAGCTGAACTTTTTCTAGAAGAGGGGGAACAGGCGGAGCATTTAGCCTTAATAACACCTGGTTTGCCACAACCATAGCAACTAACACGTGGTCGATCTTCATTTTTCGTATAATCTCTCGATGACGCAGTTTTAGAATTTTGGGGTTGATTTCTTAAATTTTGGGAAGTATTTCCATGTGGGAATTTAGGGGATTCCTTTCTAACATTTTTATTTCTTACTAGTCTAATTTCTTCATATGAATCTAGTTTATCGGCAAGTTCAAGAGGATTGTTCCACTCGCTCCAGTGGTCCAAAAAATGCTCTTTGTATTCGGGAGGAGCTTTCTTTTTTATTTGATCTGCCAGTATTAAATCTTTTAACTCTTCCAACGATGAAACTTTAGATTCTTTAAGCCACCCATCAAAATAGTTTTGCAAATCAAAATAAAAATCTCGCCATGTACTTTCTGGACATTTACGGTGTTGGGCAAAAAGTTGTCGAAACTTCTCAGCACTTAATTTAAAACGTTTTAAGAGAATTTCCTTAACATTATCATAATTCTGAGCATCATCAACTGATTCTTTTGCAATTAGTTTGGCGACATCAGTTGGCAAAAGACCTACAAGATATACGACCCACTTTGGTTTTGGTACCTTCAAAAATGTTAATTGTTTTTCAAATAAATCTAAATATAAGGTTATATCAGCTGTTTTCGGATCGAAATTTGGGATTAATTTGCTTATTTCTAATTTTGGCATGCTTGTGTCTACGGAAGAAAGGGCCATGATAGGTAATACTGCATCAGGAGCAGCACTAGCTTGTGCCTGTAATTTGGTTTTCTCTAGTTCAAATAACCTTTCATATTCTTTTTCTTTCAGCGAAAAATCTTCTTTTTCTTTCCTATCCCGTATGATGCGATTCAAACATTCTTTTGTGAATTCTGCATCATAATCTGGACTTTCGACTATAGCATTTCTAATGTCTAAAAGTTTTAAATTTTCATCTATTTTTATATCTAATTCACCCGCTAATTCAATTAGATCTGTTTTTTTCCCTCTAGCCATATAAGACATGATTAAACTGAATTTTAATAATTTAAAATATATCTAAAAATGTGCAGTACGCGAACGTATATAGCCCAAAATATTTTATATAAATCACAGAGATCACTTATATATATATATATTATTGTTATATGTTAAACAACTTAAATTAACCAATTTATTCAATAAATAAATTCAAGAACTAAAGTAATAAAGAACATATAAAGGAAATAATAACTCTTTTAACCCCTATTTTCAAATAATTATTTCAAAGTAAATAGAAATACTCTTCCTGAAACATTTTTGAGTAATTGAAAATACAAGATATTTCAAATTGATGTACAGATTCCACCAAAATTTTATTTTTAATGCAAATGATAAAAATATAATTATCAATCCAACAAAATAAACAAGATGTCTATTTAATATATCTTTAATATAAACAAATCTGTGTAAAATTCGTTTTATTCAACAACAACAAAAAAATTGTTTATTCATTCTTTCATTATTATTATTATGTATTATGAGTTGCTTATTATTTTATAATTCGTAAATGTGTTCAAGAGAAAATAATATTTATTCTATGATCATTTATCAGAAATAAATCTATTCAATAAGATTAAAATATTTATACAACAACCTTTATTTAATCTTTTAAAGTGTCATAATAAATCATAAAGTAAACAAAGCTTTTTTCTTTTCGCTTTTACTGAAAGCGATTACGCAATAATAATGAAAGTTCACTTGTTTATTTTTCTTCCAAAACGCAATGGCGCCAAAAAACAGAAATGTTGTTCTTAATTTATTCTAAGCAACTCGATGCTATGATTTACTTAATTTATTTTTCTATGTTAGAATTATATTAGAATATATTTTATTTTACATCAATACACCATTATTTCAACTTATTTCTTAAGAAATAGCATTCTACATTCTTGTTTTTAATTATCAAAATCTTAATATATCAACAATTATGAATCAAAAATAACTTACAGATACTAAAGGAAACTGGTATGCAAATATAATAAGATCTGGGCGATCTAAAATTCGTTAAGATCAGGATGATCGACTGTTAAACATATCTAGAATTAAGATTCTAAGAAATATCTAATCATTGATTAGGATAATCAATATTTTCAAGTGTTAACTTGTTAACACACTCTGCACAATGCCCAAATTCCTTTAGCTCCTGTTCAAACAATCATCAAATAAATATTAAAATTTACTTATCTGTAATTATTTTCCATTCTATAGCCGCCGACATCACTTAGTCATTCGGCCCAACGTTGGGATGCCAATTTAAACAACGAATGCAGAATGAAATGTTCTTAAAATTTATAAAGATGACTCGCCTCATTGTTACACTTAAAAAAAAAATTTTTAATTTCACGGACACATTACGATGATACACAGTACACAAAAGAAATAACTATTTACAAAAATAAATGAAACATTTTTGGTTAATCGGTTAGAGAGCCACTGCTACATATTTGCACACCGCAATACCACACTTCTAACTAAAACAAAAGTTAATCGTAGCTCTCTTTTTGAGTGAGTCACGTGACATAGTTCGATGGTAGGGGGGAAAATTCACAAATAGTATTGCGCAATACTTGGAGCTTTGAAAAGTTGTTTTTTTAACAGTCAATGTTAAAGAAGAAAAGGATAAATCTGATGGATCAGTTTTTTTTTCCTTTACAAATATACATTTTCGTCTGCACAAGCCACGCTATTCAAAATATTTATAATTGGAAGATATCTTTTCAAGAAAAAAAAATAATCCTTTAAAATTTCATAAATATAAAAGCGTAATTCATAGAAAAACATAAACAAACAATTTCATTAAAAAAAAAAAAAAAAAAAAAAAAAAAAAATCAATATACATAATGATATTTGAACAAATAGAGAATATAAGAAACAGAAAAATGTTTAAAGCAAATATTTGTCGCAGTTCAAAGACTTGGTTATAAAACGAAGCAAGCAATGAAGTAAAACAATACAGCAGAAAAGCCTAAAAATGCAGTAAAAAAGCATTTTTGGTATCAGCATTAAAAATGAGAACACAATGGTATAGTAAATTTCGAAACACTGACAAAACTTCCCAATAGCAGAAATTATGAGTTTAAAAGACTTCGGCATCCAACCCGTTAAGCTTGGCCGAGTCCAGGCAGGCAGGGGCTGTCCAAAGGTTTCTGAGTTTAAAAGGCTTTATATCGTATGAGATGTTGTAAAAAGTACCGAAAAATCGTGTTTACTGGATGAAGAACAAGAATTTTTGAAGGAAAATACAGGGCATCAAAGACGTGTACCAATTGTTTCGGGAAGTAACTATAAGGTACGGCTCTTCTTCAAAAGAAATGAGATTAGGCCCGATGAAAGCGGAAAAGCAGTTATAAACGTTGCACTTGTACCGACATTTTTCTTTCTCTCTGATAAAGGCTGATGCTTAAGTATCTAACAATCGTTGCTCAATTTTTAAACTTATGGTACTTGTTCTATTGTTTTTTCATTAAGATTCATTTTAAACATAAGTGAAATACGTATTTATCTATGTTGAAAGGGAAAATTAGTACTAATATGATGAAATATAGGTTAAATGTATATAAATATCAATGTATATAATTCAGTGTTAATAATACCATGTAAATTAAAATATATTTCACCTCACAATATAATAAATATATTTGATCTGTAGATTTATTTTTTATCAAAAATTATAGACATATTTTTCGACTTAATTAGAGGAACGGTGAGGAATATGAAAGATATGAAATGTCGGATAAAATGGAATACCGTTAATGTTTCACCTATACGGTGCTGCAACTTAGCGAAAGCGCCACAAATGTCTTCCAAGGTATTAGGCCAACGGTAGTTCACTTTATTTTACATTGTGTCAGTGAGAAGACCAGTTTCTGTGTCTTAAAACGTGTTTGGTTTGAAAAAACTCAGCTTTTGTCTTTAAGGTATGTATTACGAATTCTGGTGTCTACTTACGAAGCAATAAAATTGAGTGAAAAACTAGTGTCATCGCCCATAGGAAAGTTGATTCATTTAATAATCTGAATCCCATGAAATTATTTTTACAAATAAGTGATTGAGGTTGGTTTATTCTCCGACATGGTGATTCGTGCAGTATTAAATAAAAACTATTTCATAATATTTGTGATTTTTGTGAATGTTGAATGTTGATAATTATTCATTACTGTTTATTTTCGATAATAATTCCATAGCAAAATGTTTACATTGCAATTATTCATGATTTTCTGTAAAATTGGTACCCTATTCCGTAATCCTTATGGAAATGGATAGTTAATATTTCCCTTCATAACTATTACATATTACCCTCTTGGTTGATGTAACACTGCAATAGTTTTTGTTTTTGTTGATTAAAATTTTTGCATGCAGACTATTTTTTTGTAACATAAAACTACCAAAACACATTAACAACACTTGAAAATTACCAATAGTCGAATCCGCAATGGTAAAAAATATTTCAGTTCATTATAGTGAGTTTTTATAGAAGTGGTATTCCATATTTCCCTCCACTGTTCTAATTTACATAATTTTTAGTAAGAGCGATTTCAGTTTGGATGGAATAAGAATAACTGGTTCCCTAGGTAGTAATTTTAAGTTTTCTGCTTAAATTAATGTGATACTACCTATATATTTTAGAAAAATTATGTATTATGTATATGTTTGCTCTGTACAGGATTTATATTAACCCTTTATTTTTATAATTATCGTCCATTTTTAAATATTCCTGTACAATATTATAACTCATATTAACTTTTTAAATATCTTTTGCCTTGCATAAGGCTTCATTTCCTCATATGGTTCTTTACTCATTAATCCACATCTTCTTCTCTGTTGTTTGATCACTGTGTGAGGAATTATTATTACTATATATGACATTCGTATTAAATATGCAGCTATTGCACTGTTAATTTGAAAGTTTTTTACTTTTGTAATTCTGTGTGAATTACATTCATTTGAAATAACTTCACTTTTAATGATACCTATTATAATATATTAAATTTTATGCCTGTTTTTAACGACATAACCCTAGTTTCAACTATATTTTGCCAAATTAACTCATTTTATTGTGTTATATACATGGACTTTTTGTGCATTATCTATTGGTATTGTCCGAATTAATCCACTAATTCTTTTAATATTTGTTTGTTTGTTTTACCATTATATTTCATTCTATTATAATGGGGTGATTCTGGATTACTTTCTACATGTTTTTCGTTTTTGTCCTATTTTTATAATTACCCTCTATTTTTAAATATCTCTGTATATTATCATAATTCATATTAGCTTTTTAAATACCTTTTGCCTTGTATAAAGATTCATTTCAATATGTGGCTCTTTGTTCATTAATTTAAGTCTTCCTTCCTGGTTTTTGATCGTTGTATAATGAATTATTATTATTATTATTATTACATATGTTCATACATTTATATTTTCACAAAATAGACAACGATAACAAAGTAATTTAGAAATGCTGTTATAGTGGGAAATATCTTAAAGCTGTTGCACATCACATAGTTTTTGTAATAAGAAATTATTAATACGTAAAATTTATTATTTAAAATAATAGTATAAACATTATTCGTAATGCAAAAGTCGAATTAATTTTTAATAAAAATCTTATTAATTATTTTGTAGAAGTTATTAAATAGATATAAATGAATGTTAATAAATATCTCTTTAAGGTAATTAGTTTTTATTTTAGCGATGTTTTAAATTTTTCTCTTAATTTAATTTATTATTAATACTATTTTAATAATGTTTATCACTCTCTCTGAAAGGGATTATAATTTACATATGAATTAGAACGTTTAATTATTTATTCTTGTAATAATATTTTAAGTATTGTTCCGCACAGCAGATCTAACTTTCAAAAAAAATTATTAAATTATTTAGCAATTCATCAATTAGTAATTGAAGATTTTTTTTTTCTAAATTCTGAATTATAAGGAATTAAAATTATTATTATTATTATTATTTTACTGATTCGTTTTATGTTTTTTTAAACTTTAATTGTAATTAAATTTTTATACTAACTTTGGTTGGGGTTTCATCATTTTTTTTATTTTATTTTTAGTATTTTTTTGTTGCATTTTGATAGGGTCATTAAGGTTTTGACATAAAAGAAATTTGTAAAACGCATAAACATTATTGCATAATATACCAATAAAAAGTTACGTAAAAATTAATGAACATGTTTCAGTATTCAAATTTGTTACTATGGATATAAATAAACAGTTAATGCTTCCCTAAAAACTACATATTCAGGACTTTTGTTGCAGGACCAAAACATTGCAATCAGATAACTTTATAATTCCAGTCTCTCTACCATGGTACATTTATCACGAGTTAAACAATTGTTTCAGATGTCTGAACAAAAATCTAAAAATAATGCTTCTATATATATATTATTTCAATTTTTATATTCCTATTATTGAATTTATGCATTTCTTAAATAATTTTACTAAATTATTAATTTTTGCATATTATATTTGGCATTTAAATGGATGTTTGATATACCAACACTATTCCTCTGAAATCGAAATAAATCTCAATTAAAATTTATTTTTGTTGGTATCTTCATCTATCTTTTGTCTGCTGAGTGTTACTTTACAATGGTACTAATATATAAGTATTAATAAGTACTAATACTTTATATATGTAAAGTAAAATGTTTTTGATAAACCATGTATAAAATAAAATTCCATTTTCATGTAACGAATTTATAAAATTATGAAATTTTACAAATCAGAAAATTTAAGAAAATTTAAACATTTACAGCAACAAAATGGGTTTGTTTAGTTAAACCTCTTAAGTATCATATAAAAAAAAAAGCCAAATTAATCACACATATATGGATTCTCTTTATATGTAAGTTCATTTGGTGGAATTATTATTATTATTATTACATATTAATATATTAAATGATAAAATATAATTTTATTATGCATTCCATCTATAGAAAATATTTTTAGACAATAAATTTATTTTTAATTTGTAGTTAATATTTATTCTCTAGATCATGGTTACATTTTATGTAATGTTTCATTTTGTAAAAGTATTATATTTATTTATTTATTTTAGATAAAATGTATAGATTTTATATTTATGATTTTTATATTTAATAACTAAAAAATATTCATTGAATTGAATCTCTTAAAATTTAAACCAATAATACCCCTTTTACTAATAATATAAATTTATGCGGTATTCTTTAAAACATCATACTAATCTTTGCAGTAATATTGCTGCAAAAGGTTCCTTTATATTTTGTATAAAACACGTCACACTTTTACAAAATAAACATAAAACAAAGTTAAGCAAACCATAAAGGATACCCCTCCCCCCCCCACCCAAAAAAAAACGCTTTATTTTTGTATACGTTACAGAATATTGTAACCGTTTTACATTAACAGTTTAAGGAACAAAAGTAAAGTACTCTACAAAAATAAATATTTCAACATAAAAATCCTTATTTATTCTTTCTACAATATTTCTTTTATATTTATGTTCATAACTGTTCAATATCAAGACAATTAAAAATAAATTCCAAGTTATCCCTTATCGAAATGCTCTCAAAAATGCAATTGTGCATTCCTAATTGTCCGTTATTCAATCACTACTTTCACTGACACAAAAATACTGCATTACAAAAAAGTGTATCACAACATTGTAACTAATCTTACTATGTATCAGCCTTTTTATTTAATGATAGCTTATCCTAATGTAAACAGAAATTTACATTTAATTACTTCCTGACTAATTTCTCCATATACCTTGAACTAACAAAGATGTAGAATAAAAAGACTTTCTTTTAATAGAAACTGAAAGTAACATTTACTTTATTTCAGTAATTGGATACTCATCTGAAATAGAATCAGGGAATTTTATTCACAAACAATCCTGCTTCATTTACCTCGATAAAATTTAATCCTTTTAATTCCAATTTTTAATAGAAAACTCCTGATTGGCTGAAGTGCTTACATTTCTGTTTCTAAAAGATAAAAGGAAAATTTTATTTTATTATTTTCGTTAGCTTAAGAAGATTTTTCTAAAGATTTAGGGATGTTTAGGCAAAATATACCAAATATGTTCTCTTATGATTCTATTAATATTTTAAATGTAAATTTTAAGTACGTAATGATACGATATTAAATTTCTTAACGTACTGATCATTGAACCTTTTGAAAAGTTGATTAAAGGCATGTTTTTTTTTGGTTTTATTATACAGTCGGTAACAAAAGTGTCCGAACACTAGCAAAAATTCCTTTGTAAAAAAAGTACATTTCATACGGTTTTGTTAAGTAAATCCTTATCGAATCTTGTTCTTACACTGCCTAAGAACAGGATTCGACAAGGATTTCCTTAACAAAACCGTATGAAGTGTACTTTTTTTACATAGGAATTTTTGCTAGTGTTCGGACACTTTTGTTACCGACTGTACAAAGGTAAAAATTGTTAGTTATGTATATTAAAAATCCATTTATTGCATAAGGCCAATTAATCAAAATTCCAATCAAAGTGCGCTGGGCATGTCATTTTTTTTTTTTTTTTCAGCAATAAATTAAATTTAGCAAAGTTTATACAAATATAAAAAAAGATTAATAGCAGCAATATTTGCCAAAACAGAACTCAGCATGGTATTGGTGGTATTGGTGTATTTTTGTTACAACAGCGATATTTTTCTATAATACAAGTGGTTTTATGTTTCAGATATATTTTGGGTATTTTTCTGAGCATGTATAATCAATGAACAACTATATGCTTCCTATAATAAGTGAAGAAAAAGGGTGTTTCCTCAATAATGTAACATAAGATCTTTTAAAAGGCGTTCTTAAAAGCATCTTACAAACAAAATGTTCAGCAATAGTTTTTTTTTTTTTTAAATATTTTTACTAAACGTGATTTCTTTGTTCGGAGTCTAGATTGATTAAAACAAATTCAGTTAGTGGTTTTAGAATAAGGTCATTTGTTGAATAAGAACAATGCTAAATATTCAGCGCCAGGAAGCAAATTCTTACGATTTCCGTGCGTGACAAGTTTTAACGTCACGTGGTAATAAATGGCGATTACGGTCGCCGACTTTTCCCAATGAAATGCCCCCGTTGCTGATCAATAAGTAGGCTGTGTCTGCCAATCCATCAGCTCTCCCTGCAATCACCCCTTAACTGACGTCATTGCAAGGTGATCACATAATGTAATGCAAAGCTAAAAGCCAACGGGGAAAAGTTATATGACGATTCTCCCCATTTCGTATTTGAAAAGAATTTCAACGCCCGATGCTTGCACAACTGTTTCAGAATCATCTACTAACAGCTTCCTACCGTGTTTGCGAATGGAAATTGCTTTCGAGGGGAGTGCTGAAATGTAATTCTTTTAAATGAGAATCGAACAGTCTAACTAGATATGGAACTCTAGATAAACTGAGACAATTACATATTTTTCAAAACAAAACAATTTAAATTTTTACATTCGTGAAACACATGATGATTTTTCAATATTTTCAATTTATAGAAACGAACATTTCATTTAAAATGTAATTCTTCGCCAGCAAATTCTCGACAAATCTTTAAGTTCTATTTCTTTACAAAATCTTAATTTAGAAATTTGAGTGGATATTGTGAACTATTTTACGGTCATGCTTATACAGTTTCAGAAAATTCTTTCCTTCTTCTCCATCCTCTTAGATATCTTTAATTATGTTTTATATGGGGAATTAAAAAATGATGATCACTCGTATGCTAATCTTTCTTCTCTATCACGTAATCTATTTTGTACTAAATAATGATGAATATTAAAGAAAACCAGACATAAGATGTGTCATAAGTTTTTCTTTTCTTTTCTTTTTTTTTCCTTTTTTTAAGTTCCTTAAAATAAGCTGTGCTAGTTTCATATTTATCATGTTTATCGTAACTACAATAAGTACTTAGTACTTTTGGTCTTATTATATCTCTTTTTCTTCTACAACGATCTACAACGATTCTACAACGATCTAATTAACCTATTATATTTAACTTCAAATTCGATCACACGCGATTTTTACTTAATTCCTTTAATATTTTTCTTAAAACACCTCAACTCCATAATCTTTTTTAACTACTCGTTCACGTATGTGATAGTTTACATCATAAATTATGTTGACATTGTGATTATCCTGATTCCATAACTACTTTTATACCCATACGATGCATTCTTTCTCATTTAGGTTGGCAGTGTTTTATGTTCTAGAAAAATGTTTATAAGAGAGATCAAAAGTGAGGTTTCATGCTCATCAAGCATAGCAAGATTTTAATGTTAGGGAGTTTAAAAAAAAAAAAAAACTCCAGTCTTCTTATTTTCAAAATAAAAATTAATAGTAAAAGTACTATTGCGTATCTAAAACTGTAAGAACAATTAATGCAAATTCTTGCAGTTATTTAATTAATATTATCACTAATCTAAACTTTCAAATGTAGTAGCTTTCCTTTTTTAAGCATCTTCACTCAAAACAAATCACCACAAATATGTGTTATGATTTATAAGATATATCCATTTTTACGATGTCATCTTTTACTGTCTTATTGTTATTTTTTTCTATTAAATAGTAAACGAAATAAAGCCAATTATAAAAGATGAAATTCCTCCAAATTATACAAACTTATTTTTGATTTATTTATTTTAAAAAATTTAGAAATGCTTCTTTCATTCGTCAATGAAATGAGGAGTGTCTAAAATCTAAAAAACAAAAGGGGGGGGGGGGAGAAACTTGAATGGAACAATTTAATTCATAACGTACAACAAGAAGGCAATTACTGATATAAAGAAAAGAACTATCCTAATGTTGGATTACTATTTTTATACACTCGATAACATACATATTTACCAATTATTTATTAAAAAATAAATATTTACACTCTATTGTTTTTCTTTTTTGTCTCCTATAATTTATTATTTTCTTATAATACAAAAGTGTTATGTAAAATTTCTACAGGAAAATTTTGATCATAGTTCTAATCCTTTTATAATATAAATAAGAATAGTAATTAATATGTTTATATATATATATATATATATATATATTTCCAAATATTTTTTTTCTAAAAGATTGATCAACTTGATGTAAATTTGTGTGTAAAATCCAAGAAAAAAAATCAATAAATAATAATGCTAAAATATAATATAGTAAAATGCTTTTCTTAATGTTTAAAAGAACAAAAATAAATAAATAAATAAATAAAATATCCTGTATAATTCAATTTATTTGAATAGTAAATGGATTTTGTAAGTACTAAAGAGCATTAAAGTTTTGTAAGTACTAAAAATAAAACTGAATTAAAATATTAAGGAAAGAAAGAGTGAAAATATTTAAACTAAATAAATAATGTATTGTACTAAATGTATACATCCTCAGTCATAAAATTTTTAATAAATTGCGTATCCAAATCTGCAAAATATTTATCTTGTAAATGAACATGATAAATTTTGGTGCAAAACTTCCATATTTAATATCATAATATTAAATTTTCGATTATCATGTAATTGTTTAGTTTCATGCTATTGTAATTTCACAACTACTTAACTAATATTTTAAATGAATGAAACTGTATTTGACATGTCTTAAAAACTCGATTAAAATTAAATCTGTAAAATCAGGGATAATTGACATACTTCAAAAATATGTTCTTCAGATATTAAAGATTAAACACATGTTGCCACTTTCAAAGATAGTTTAATAGAATCATGCAACAATCAAAAAGAAACAACAAGTTAAGTGTCGTAGGTTACAGTCACTGACATACCATTCTGAATAATGGAGATAACAGAATTTGAAATTACATCTCAACTAATCTAACCATTTGTTAAAATTCTTTTAAACTAACTAAAGGCAAATTATCAAACTAAAACTGCTATAATTTATAAGTAACATGCATAAAATATAACCAAATATTCTAATATTTTACTATGCACAAACAGAACATATCTTTTTAGAAAATTTTTCAGTATATTTTATTTAAATATGTTAGCAATTAAAATCTTTTAGCAAAAAAAAAAAAAAAAAAAAAAAAGACTTTAAAAAGATGACTTTTTCTTAATGCTTAAAAATCTATTTTTAAATATGGGGAAAACGCTTGAAGAAGAGTTATTTCTCTTAATTCATTTTATTTGGACCATTAATGGCTGTGCTAAGATGTTTTAAACATAATTCTCTTAGTATTTAAAAAAAAACTAATAGTTTTTTTTTTTTTTTTTTTTTTTTTACTTTTAAGAGCAAAAGTTAAAAGTAATCTGAAAAGAAAGATAAAGGTTAAACATATTTCCTCAGTCGAATTTCGTTAGACAAAAAATGAAGTAATGAATAAACATTTATAAGTTCTAATTAAAAAACAATTTTCAAGCAGTAATTTTTTAATAAAAGTATTTTTTTTTAATGGAATAGTAATTAAAATTCTTTACCGTTACTAATTTATTTTAAGTTGTGTTATATAAAGTTTACTTGTAAATTAATTTTCAGCGATTAAAATTTATGTTTTCTGTCAAATACAGTAGGACAGTTGATGCTCGAATTTTAAATTTAGCTAATAATTTAAAATTCTTCATTATTTATATATATATATATATATATATATATATATATATATATATATATATAATTATATATATATATATATAATTTTGATTTATTAAAAATGTATACATTTTTTTTGTAACTTATAAAATACCTGGTATATTTGATAACATTTATGCATAAAAATGTTTAATTTTTTTTTTTTTTTTTTTTTTTTTTTTTTTTTAAGTATGTACGTAGTAGTCGAAAAGTATTTTCGTATAGATGAGAGGAGAGTATTATGGAACACCATTTACATTTCTTAAAATAACTTTACTTGTTTTTAATAAAAATCCCCAAAATCATGATGAGTACATAGTGTAATTATTTGTTATGAATTGACAATGAAAAAAATCCAAAAAAAAATTTTGTTGTTATAAAAAGTTTACTTTTAAAAAAAAGTTACAAATGGAGGTTAATATGAAATAGTCGGGTATTATGGAATAGGTGGTTTAAACTGTTTAAACCATACAGAAACTAATTAGACTTCATAAAGTCATCTTCGGAGAATTTTCTGTGACAGAAGATACATTCGGCATCTTTATTTTCTGTTTCTTTAGTTGAATACATGAAGTCAATTTCAGATGATACTATGAAATACCTTGTATTCCGTAATACCCGATACGCCCTCTTTAAAAATGAACTTTTAAATTGATGGACAAAATATTTTCAGCTAAAAAACGACCAATGTATAGCAAAATACAATTATTTGAGCATACATTATGCTTAACATCAATGTTCAAATCACATGTGTACTAGTAAGTTTAAATGTTTGAAAACTTACTTGCAAAAATTTTTAAAAATCACAAAACATGCTTTGTTCTATAGAGAATGATATGACAGCAACAAGCGGTTGCTTCTTACTGCATTGCTTCATGGGAATCCTTCTTGAGTAATTCATAGTATTTTGAAGAGATAGCAGCACTAATCAGAGCCGAAACCTTGGTATTCCATATTTTCCGACTGTTCCATAATACCCTCCTCTCCTCTACTTTAATTGTAAAAAGTATATGAGCACATTTTACACAGTTTATACTGAATGAACATTCTGTTTAAGTTATGCTATTATGACTATCAGAACAAATATGCTATACAGAGTTTAGCAAGAGTATTATAGGCTTTTCAGATATTTACAAGCATTCCTCAAAACTGAAGAAGAGTTTCTTGAAAATTTGTGAGTAATGCATTGAAAACCTCGTGCTTCTTTCGGTTTGGTTCTTCGTATATGTCTTTTGAATAAAAAAATTTAATTACATTATGCGTAATAAAGCTTTGAAAGTCTGGGATTTATTTAGACTCTTGTACATACTGTATAATATCAATTAATATTATACGATTTGAATGATTTATTAATGGTTGATTAATATTTGAAAACTAAATATGTTTCTTTCACAACGATTTAAAATCATAAAGCAAGTCAATAAAAATTACGAAGCATTTATTACTAGAAATCGAATGTTTTATTCTCGATATTGAATTTAATTAACTAGCAAATATATTTTAGGTAATAAAATATGTATAGTTCTGTTAATATACTTAATTGCCCCCTTTTCACAATTGTAATTCTTAAACAATATGGCACATAACGTATTTTTAAGCTTCAATTTTATAATGGTTGTTTTATTTAATATTTTAAGCCCAAAATATTTATTTTTGATACATATTTATATATAACTGTAATGATAGAGCAACCAGGATGTGTTTAGTTGTACTCAACTTCCATCGATGTCATTTGGAATCATATGTTTTAAATAATTAAAAATATCATACAAAATATTATATTTATATTAAATTTTTTAAAAAAATATTTGTTAAAATGGTTAAGCTATAACTCTGAAAAAAGTTTAAAAAATGAAATAAAAGAGTGTTAATTCTCTTAAATTTTTCCCAAAACGAAACTGATTTCGACATTTACTATTAGAATAAGGCAAATATTTGTTTCTTTATTAACAAGAATAGTGCAATCATTTACCGACAGTATATATATATATATATATATATATAATCTTAATTCTCATCTCTAGGTCTTAAAGTATAAATATTTAGAAAAATACAACCCAAATTTATTAGCAACTCATACATATTGTATCTGTTTTAAAATTTTCAGTTTTAAACTTACTTCCACGAATCTTAATTTTGATGCGAACACATAATCTATGAATTTTATCAGATGATCCTGATAGTAAAATTATCATTCTAAAGAATTTTCTTAGTCCAAAATGTTTATGTTTCACACACACACACACACACACACACACACACACACACATATATATATATATATATATATATATATATATATATATATATATATAACAATGAATTTAAATTATGATAAGTGAAGATATGAAAGTGGAATGTAAAAGCAACTAAAACAAATACTTTAACAGTGTTAATAAACAATAAAATAAGTTAAATTTAACATTTTTCAAGCTAAAAATTTCAATAATGCTGTGTTTTCTTCATCAGCAGGTGGGAACATAGCTATTAAAAAACTCTTGTATTACTATAACAGGTTTCTGGAGATATGTCAAGCTAGCATACTCCAGATTTACAAGCATTCATATACAACTGAAGAAGAATTTCTTGAAAATTCGTGAGTAAGGCATTGAAAACATCATGCTTCTTTTGATGAGGTTCTTCGTATATGTCTTTTGATCAAATTTTTAAATTTTAATATAAAATTTCAATATAGAATCACACATTAATAATGGAATTTGATTTAAAAATAAATTATTTTTCAAATAAATTATAATTTAGTTTTTATAACTTCAAGTTTGCTTTACTATTCTGTTTGAAATTTAATCTAGATCTTCAGAAACCTGTTAGTACTACATAGTTTTTTAATAGCTGTGTTCCCACCTGCTGACGAAGAAAACACAGCATTATTGAAATTTTTTATTAACACTGTTAAATTATTTGTTCTTGTTGTTTTTACATTCCACTTTCATATCTTCATTTATCATAATTTAAATTCATTGTTTTACTTTTGTACATACATTTAGTGCTGCGTTAGACGCTTATTTTATGAAAATTAAATTTTGTCATTTATTTTAAAATGAATATATATATATATATATATATATATATATATATATATACATTTTGAAACACATTTTGAATGCAGTCATAAATATATCTCAAAAGTTCCAAGATTAAAAACATGAATAATAGCACTACAAATCAATAGTAAGCGACACAGCAACCAGAGTATATTTAGTTGTAGCCAACTGCCATCTATGATATTTGCAATTTTAAGTTTAAGTTTTTTTTTTTTTAATATTAAATTAAAAAAAGGATAAAAATACAATTAAGAACATTAAAATAATTGTGAGGATGCTTTTATCTGCGCAATCATTGGTGGCAAACATATATTTTTTAAAAATATAAGCATTTATGATATAACATGTTTAAATTAAAAAAATAATTTTTTAAGAACTGCAAAGACTAACTTATTATATAGTCCCCAGGTCCCTATAGTCATATTTAGCGAAAGTTGAAATTCATTTTAATATATATAACACAAATGTTTCACTTCTGTGAGCCCCAAACTGACCGAGATGTTTAGTCTGAAAGTTTAGAATTTTTTCGCATTTGTTCATGCTTTATTCAACTGTAAAAAAATTGAACACATTTTGCTGGTCAGTGATCGTTAAAGATTTTACAATCACTGACTGTAAAAATAAAGTCATGCCCATAAGGTTGTCATGACTGACCGTACAATTAAAGTCACATCCTTAAAGCAGTAATTTTTTTTTTTTTTTTTCCTCGAAGAAGGGAAGTGGCCTTTTTTAAATGGTCAACACTTTCGATTTTGCAGCATTTTCTTACAAATATGAGAACTGGACTTTTTTTTTTTTTTTTTTTTTACGAAGAAGAGGGCTGGCCGTATAATTTAACGGTGAACGATCTGAATTTCAATTATTTTTTTTTTTTAGAGTGTACTGTACTATTTCCCCAAAGAAGGGAGCTGTCTACATAATTAAACTGTCAATTCTTCAAATATTACTGAAATTTCTTACAGTCTAAGGATTTTTTAACCTTTAATAATGAAGGCTGAAAATATGTGGAAAAATCCGAAATTCTTAAATTAAATGTCTCAGTCAATTTTGGGAGCATAGAAGGGGGAAACTTTTGTGTTATATTTGTTATGATTACTGTCAACTTTTGCTAAATATGACTATAGGGATCTACGGACTGTATGAATAATTAGTTTTTGTAATTTTCAATATATATATATATATATATATATATATTAATTTAAGCATGCCATATCATAAATGCTTACATTTTTTTTAGACATTTTGTAATTGGAAGTATATGTCTGTGACCAATCGTTGCGAAAATAAAGGCTTTCTCGCTACTTTACTTTGCACCCTGTTCATATTTCTGTTGGAGAATGCAGGCACATTATAATAATGCTACTTGAATTAGCGGAAATATTAGAAAAGAAGAGAAAAAAATGTTGATATTATTCAATTCTCATCTCTGATACTAGAATGATTAAAAATAACGTTTGAAAAAATACAGTGCAAATTTATTAGGTACTAGTGGATATTGCATCTGTTTTAAAAATTTCTATTTAAAAGTTACTTCCGTGAATATTAATTTTGAGGCAAATATATAATTTCTGCTTTTGTCAGATGCTGCTGATAATAATATTGAATTTTCTTCAAATATACTTTGCAAATAACTATTAGTAGTGTAAAAGAGGTTACACTACTAATAGTACCTTACTAATGTAAGATTCTTCCTTAATTTACTGCGAGTTCTGACCGCAAAATCGTTGCTCAGGAGAGGTATAGAGAAGAATAGTCTTCTTGTCAAACTCATCTATTTGACTCAAATGCTCTAAAAATCGAAGTGTTGTCATTGAAAAAAATGCACCCCCATCAAATATAAGTAACAAAATAGTATATACATATTTTGAACCTTAAAATTTATAAATTAAGTGTATTGGATAATTTATCACTGCAGTATAAATCTAAAATTTAATTTTCGCCAATTAAGCATTTAATTATTTATTTGAACTTAAAAATCTCATCACACACTATAAAATAAATGGAAGAACTGTCAGTTTCGAAAGAACATGGCCTTTCTTCTTCAGATGCAAAAAAACACGTGCTACGTAGTGACGTTCACTGCGTCCTTTCCATATTGATATTGTTTGCAGTTATTTTATAATATTTGAAGAAGTTTTAAAGTAGAAATATTTATTGTACACCAGATTTTTGACTTTTTTTTTAATTGTATAATTATTTATTTAAAAAATCACACGAAGTCACATCGTGTTAATTTTCTTTTATTTTATTTTATCTTAAGTTAGTTTAGTGTTAGTTTTAATAACTTATATTCGTCTTGTAATGGTATTATTTTGCTTCGCGGAATCTGTTTTAACTATGAAAAAAAAAAAAAAATAAATAAATAAATAAGTGGCTAACATTAAAAATTCAAATTAACAAATAATTCAGATAACTCAAATATGAAATACAAATGTTTGAGAAAAGTCATGTTTCGAGAATGTCACACCATCACAAGGTTACTTCCAAGGTACAATTAAAAAAAAAAAAATCAAATTGTTTTGATATTTATTTAGAATATAATGTAGTAAGCTAAACCATTATGCATTTTTTTTTTTTTTTTTTTTTTAAGATGAGTTGATAAGATTCTACCTTTAAAAATATTTTATAATACTTAAAAATGAGTCAAAATATTACACCCGTCACCATGGAGTGGTTAATATATAGTTATGCATTACCAAAAAAAAAAAAAAATTAATTAATGGAGAAAATTTGCAGTATACTAATTTCAATAAATAAATCGAATAAGTCGACATTTTCTTACATTTTCCCGTGCCTTCAACCATTTAAGCATTAAAAGCCAATGCCCGTACTCGACAACTCACCGGGTGTCACGAAAGGGCTGCCGCTAAAGGGGGATTTATTTTAATTTCCTCCTTGAGTATACACACCCCTGCTATTAGAATGTTCCGGCTGTCACTAAAAGAGAGCGATACTGCTATGAAATAAAAACAAAGTGCTACGAGCACCATGTTTGTCCACTAATATGACTAATTTTCTTTCCATATACAATAGAAGTTTTCTAAGGGAAGATAAATAATAATATTTCGCATAGAAAATATAATTTATTTTCTTTGTTTATTTATGATACATTGAAACCAATATTAATTAAACTTTTATGATATGTATGTCTCTCTCTAAAATAATAATAATAATAATAATAATAATAATAATAATAAATACATAAATAAATAACAATTTGGGCGGTATTAAAAAATAATTAATGAAAATTTTAAATATTCTAATTTCGTAAATTAAATAGTTTGATTTTTGCAATAATATCAATTATGACTTTTTTTTTTTTTTTTTTTTTTTTTGCAATTTGCTATATTGCATCAGTGGTTTTTGACTGAAGGATTTTATTTTAGTTTTCAAAATTCTGAACCAAAATTAATATGAGGAAAACAGATAAAAAGCTTTTCACCGAATTAAAATCAATAAAAAATTTTAACAATATTCTCTCTTTTGTTTTCACATGTGCATAGAAGACTTACAACAAAAAGATAAATGAAATCTATTTGGAACATTTAATCAATGCTTGTATATATATAACTTTTTCATAAAATAAAAGTGAAAAATATAAAATTACTAGCAAGTTTATCCGATGTTTCCCAGGTTGGAGACGTGTTTATAGAATTTTGAAATCAATGAAAGAACTGAAAAAAAGATGTAAAAAGAGAAACGCATAAAATATTTTCGAAGTCTTTAATACAAAATGTTATATATATATATATATATATATATATATAAGCACAGGTTTAATATGGGACCCCTTGGCAACTTTAAACATTTTAAGAAACTTTAAATATTTTTAATATATAACTTTAAATATTTTTGCGAAGAATTGAAATGGCTATCTCAGTCGCGTAACTAAAGATCTTGACGAGAAATGTCCCAACTACTTCGGTGTCAAATTTCAAATTTTGCCAAAGGGATCCGATACTAAAGCTGTTCCATACAAAAAAAAAAAAAAAAAAAACCTGTTGTATGATACTTACAAAAAAAAAAAAAAAAAAAAAAAAAAAAAAATCTTAATAAAATCCAAATTATAACTATTTACAATTACGGTCAAAACATAAAAGAACCTCATAATATACACAATGAAAACGAAATATATTGTTTTACTGTGGAAAAGAAAAATACTACCTAATTAAATAAAAATTTTAAGCAAATGCCAAATACCTCTATGAAAATATTTATCCACACCCGATTTCTTAATTTTAAAAAATGCACCAACTTCCGTAGCGTAGCTCTTTCGTAGCGTAACTTTTTTCTTTTCTTTTGTATAACTTTTATTATTATTCACGCAGAATAAAAAATATTTTATTTCCGGGAAAGAAAAAATAAATAAATAAATAAACGTGTACTTTATTTCCTTATTTTGGGATAAAATATTTCTTTCTTTTTAATCATTTTAAAGTTGAAATGGGGGTTTTATTTAATATATTTTGATCCAATTAACAGACTGAGCTATAAATGTCCTATACAAAAACTATTCCTTATTTAAAAAAAAAAAAAAAAAAAAAAAAAAAAAAAATCTTTTTTTTTATTATTTATTTATTTACAAAATCAAAATTTAAAAAATCTTAATGAAACCCATATTATAACTATTTACAATTAGGTGAGAACATAAATGAACCCCATGAGTTACACAATAAAGCCGAAACATTTTAATTTACTGTAGGAAAGAAAAGTGCTACTTAATTAAATAAAAATTTTAAGCTAGTGCCAAATATCTCTTTAAACGCATTTACCCACAGAGTTTCTTATTAAAAATAAATAAATAAATAAATAAAAATAATAATAACATCAGTTTTCGTAGGGTAACTTTTTTTTTTCTCTAATCTATATATTACTAGTATGAAAATTGTGGTGCACTTTTAACACATTAATTATAGGAGTAAAGGATTGAGAGTGGTATTATTCGAAAAGTATGATTAGCCAGATATGCAATATACAAAAATTATTTTCTTACGATGTCAAGAAGTTATTTAAAAATATTATTTCTTTTATTTTTTATACGCTTTCCTTTTCAATCTTTTATATTTAAAATTCCTTTCATTTCAATCGTCTGCGTTCCTATAGCAACGGCTCGAAATTTCATACTATTGAACATATACACAAATTAAAAAAGAATTTAATTTATAAAAGTTCTATTTTTTATTATAATTTATTTATTATCTAATTTTCTTCTTTTTTTTTCTTTCTTTCTTCTTCCTCTTTTTTTTTTTTTTTTTTTTTTTTTTTTTTAATGATTTACGCGAAATTAAAAATATTTTATTTTATTTCCGGAAAAAATGCGTGTATTTTATTTTTTATTTTGGCATCAAATATTAATTACTTTTTAATTAGAGACTTTTTTTTAGCTTGCATTCTCTGTCATAAGTCGCCTACCGATTTCTGCTGAATCCGGGTTAAAAACGGGGAAAGAGGAAAATAAATTAGAAATATCGCTCCTATCATTACAAATTTGCTATCAAATGAAAGGGGAGACTTTTCTGAATCTAGGGGTGCAAACAGTATTTCAACACGACAATTAGATTTTTTAACATTAACTAAAGTATGAAATTTAGGTGGCAACACTTAATTTTAATTTTTTCATACTTTTTAGTGCGAATAAAGCTAAAAGAAAAAGTCTTTAACTAATTTTGTTTTTTATTTGATTAATCATATTAAAATTAAAATGGGGTTTTTAATTAATATATTTTGATCCAATTATCCGGCTTAACTACAAAATACGGCGTTAGCTAGATTTTGTCCTGATTAATAAGTGTGCCATTTTCCGTAGCGGTCGCTTGAACGGTGTAGATTTGTATAGCGAACTAAAAATCCGGGCAAACAAATAATCAGCTTTATATATATGAAAGGTATAAAATGAACACACATACATACATACAATTATATATATATGTATGTGTATGGAAATTTTTAATAGTCTTATAACACTTAAATTTTAAAATAATTTAATAATCAACTTACCTGTAACCACAATCTAAGAGTCCCTCGACATTATTACCGTACAATTTTAAATATTAAACGAAGTCTAATAACATTATTGCACATTTCTATAGTTATATTTAAAAGAAACAAGTATGTTGTGGTCATCGTAAAACTGTTTCTTTCTTTCTTTTTTTTTTTTTCTTTTTTTTTCTTTTTCATATTTTAATATACAAATTCACACAATTTTCCATTATGAATGCAGTTTTTTTTCATCTCAGTATTACACAAAATATCCAAAAGAATAAATTTTTACGGTGTAGCTGACATCTTTCCCATTCTTGGGGAAATTTTATGTATAGTAGCGCCACTATCGGTCGATATACACCCAAACTGAATCAGTATTATGTATCATAATTGTCTTTTCACGTACCAAATTTTGTTCGATTATACGCAATAGAACCTGAGATAATACCTTCCCTTAAATTGCTGAAATCGCTGTATAGCCACGCCAGCTGTTGAGCGATTGGTACCAAATAATGGTAAGCACTAATTTATGTAAACGTGTATCTACATATAAATTTGTATGCAATTTTGTGTAGAGTACCTGAGATATAGTCTTCCCTGAAATTATGGAAATCTCTGTATAGTAGCGTCATCTGTTGAAATATTAGCAGTAAAAGATGATAGGCACTAATTTATATGAAGGTGCAACTACATATAAATTTATGTGTAATTTTGAGTTGTAATTCTTGAGATACAGTTGGAAAAATATTTTTGTCACACACAGACACATAGTTACACAGTTACACTGACATACAGATGCATAGGCAGACAAATAGCTTCTAAAAATGGTCAAATCATGGTCTGGGCCTCTCAAAACGTGCAAATCCATCGGGAACCGGAAGTCGAAAGTTTGTAGGAATACAATACTTTTTTTTTATTGAATGTAGAAGAAAGTAAAAAATGAGTTTACGTAAATTTTATTTGTTAATTGAATATTGTAGTTAAATTTTTAATTTCTTCTGTATTCAATAGAAGAAGGTATTGGATTCATAAAAATTGAGAGGTCCAGAACACGATTTGACCTTTTTTAGAAAATGTCCGTTTGTTCGTGTAACTGTCTGTCTCTCTGTGTGTAACAAAACTTTTGTGGTGACTGTATCTCAAGAACTCTGTAAAGAACTGGATATAAATTTATATGTAGATGCGCCTTGACATAAATTAGTGCCTACCAACTTTTGGTGCTAATCGCTCAACAGTTCGCGTTGCCATACAGCGATTTCTGGAACTACAAGAAAGGCTATATCTCAGGAACTGCGGCACAAAAGTGTATACAAATTTATATGTTGATGCACCTTGATATAAATGAGTGCCTATCATTTTTTGTGCCAATCGCTCAAAAGGTGGTACTACTGTACAATTTCTGCAATTTAGTGAAAGGCTATATTTCAGGTTCTATTGCCTAAAATCAAATAAGATGGGATATGTGAGAAATCCATTATGAGACATTATGCTGCCTCAGTTTGGGTGCATATAGGCCAATAACTAGCACCGCTATACTGCAATTTTCCTCGAGAACGGGAAGACTAAATTTCAGATTCTCTTGTGTATAATTGCAAAAAACATGTTATATGAGAGAAACATTATGAAGCACTACACTGATTTAATTTGGCCTTGGTGGCTCTCTATTGATTAGAAAGGCTATATCTCAACTTCTATGGCATATAACTTCACAAAACTTGATATGTGAGATAATCATTATGTAAATGAATATTCACATAATTTAGATGTATCAACCGATAGATAGGGTCTGCGATTATGATATTTCATATAGCTGCATCTCAGGATATGTTAATTAAAATTGCATCAAACTCCGTATGGGAAAATTTTATTGTGAGAATCTAGGCTTAAACTTTTGTATACTTGTTAAACAGTAAGTAGTTCTGTTATATAGAATGGTGTATAGGAAGGTTTTGTGATGGCCACAACAGACTAGTTTTTTTTTTTTTTTTTTTTTTTTTTTTTTTTTCATTATAATTGTTTGCTAATTTTATTAAAGCCATTTATACTGATTTTTAAACACCATTACATTTCCCTTCTTTATATTTCTATTGCATTCATTGAAAATGCTTTCCTTGAAATGAAAAACAAATTAGAAGAGATCGCTCCTGATATGTTTTCAGAATTATCATTACCCTTCTTTTATTCTTTAGAGAGAACAAAATTTGTAATATTGCCTTAGCAGCCGAATTGATCAGCTAAAATACGAAAGTGACAACTGAATTCTCATATTTGATATTTCCGTTTCAAAACGTTTTTTCTCCGTCAGTCACTATGAAATTTGACATCAGGGAAAAAGAAAGTGCACAAAGTGGAAAATTATATTTCGCTCTTCTACAATATATGAAAAACTATTTCTCTTAGAAAGGATTTTTGTATACTTTGGGAGATATTATGTGCATTGCAGTTATATTTAAATAAAATTTATATATATATATATATATATATATATATATATATATATATACACGTTTCATTCAAAAAAGTATATAATATTTTGTCTTTATTGTATAAATAAAAATAAAGATATCCATTTACAAATTGAAAATCAATAAAAAAAAATCCTATAATATATTACTCTGCATGAAATATAAGGCCAAAACACAGAGAGAAGATGAAAAAAATATTAAATATGAAACCATTACAATATTCAATGCTTCATCAGAGGCATATATTGAAATATTGTATGCAACAATACAAGTGATTTCTGTTTATTTGTAAGCATCAAGCTGAGATTTTTAAGAGATAAATATACCCAATCACTTACCTAACGAAAGGACAAAATGTGGCAGTAAAATAAATAAATGGATAAAAACAAAAAGTTCAAAAATATAAACAAAGACCTACAAAACAGCCATGCAACTTAGAACATTCAAAATGTTTTAATAATAAAAGATTACAGAAATGTATGTGCCAGCCATTATATGTACAATATAAATTCAAGTATTGATTAAAAAACAAAACAAACACCATATATATAAAGAGAGAGAAAATTCTGTCAAAGACATCATCAAAAATTTACAAAATTTTAAATTAGTATAAAGTTGATTTCTTTCATAAAAATACATGTAAAGAACGGCTAAAATACCTGATGTAATATCACTTTTTGGTAGTCGGATGGAGTGTTTCTTAATTATAATATTAAATATAGTATAATTACAATACATAATAAACCTAATTAAAATATTGAAGTAAGACAATGTAACTTTTTTCATTTAGATTGAAGAAATGTAAATTTTCTTTAAATAGAATATTAATAACTTTATAAAAAATCTTGTATGTTAATATTATTAAAAATTTCATTAAAATTAAAAGTTTAAGTATTATTAATATTAATTTGATTTTTAGTGTACTCCATCCGTTGAAAACTATTCCTATATAGTAATTATTGTGTATATAAATAATACAATTATATAATTTTGTAAGAATACTTAACTATACACAGCCTAATAATGTAACTATTATAAGCTACAGTTGCTAAACCAAATTTAATGGGATTTTTATGAAATCTGTTTATTATTTAAATAGCGTAAGAAGTTTCCTAATTTTTTTTTTTTTTTTTTTTTAATCAATAGAATAAAAAATAAGTTGCTTATAGTAATTTTTACAAATAATAGCCTAATTATTAGTTGCGATATCATTATAATAATACATTTATTTTGAAAATCTATAATAGCTTGAGACTTTTTATAGTTATACAAATATTTTATGTATGAAAAATTATACCTTTTTTTGTATTAAGTCTAATTTATTATTCTAAAGAATAGCTTTCCAAGATTTAAAAAAAAATCATCAAGTTTATTGTACTCTAAAACAATTTTACAAATAAGTAAATCTAGATCCAAAATAAACTGTGTTAGAATTTCATTAATATTGTATTTGGAAAAAGTGAGAAATTTAGTGGAATATTGAATATATTTTTTAAAGGTAAAATTTTCAAGAATAGTAATATCACCACTAATAATATTTTCATGTGAATGATTTGAATAAGGATTATATTTTGAACCAGAACAAAAATAGGGAAGATTATTCTCATTAGAAAGTTGTTTCGCAATATTATTGTAATTGAAAATTCTTCCTTCGGGAATAGTTCGTTATATTCCTTCGTTGTATTTCAGGGCTTCACGCGCATCAAAATCGTGAATAGGAAATTTATTATTATAATAATTTAATAGATTATGGAAACTAATTTTATTTAAAATTTGATTAGAAAATATATAATTATTTGTAAATTGCTAATTTTATAACTAATTTTTAGAGAATGTTTTGCATGAACCAACGAAGTTTTATAATGTAATAAATTAATTACAACATCACTGAAGTAAGATTTGGAAGAGTTAGAAGAGAATATTTAAAAATTTAGGATGAGAAATTTCTTTTGAATATTAAATATATATTAATGTATAACCATCCAATTATGTTTATAATAAAATAATTTCTCTAAATCAACCAGAAGTTTTTTAATGGCATGTTTATTAAATTTATTAGATAGAATAGATGGAGAACGTTTTGCTTATTAGAAATTAACATTAATATAACCAATCAAATTTCAAGGTTTTATAAATAAATAAAACATATTCTAATTTATCATTCTCGTTTACTCAATGGACATTTGAAAATTTAAAATTCATTTTAAATTACCGTCAATTAAATAAATGTGGCTACATATATATATATGCACATGTTGCTACAAAAATGGGTTATCCTAAAAAATTTATTTATTCACTTGTTTATCATAAAAGGTCTCTGTCTAACACAAAAAAAAAACTACTAAGGTTTAATTAAAAAAAAAAAACTGGTGGATGGGTGGGCAGATGTTTGATTAAGGAGGAAGGGTGGTGTTGTTTGGCTGGTTGGTTGGGAGGGTTTGATGCTGAATAAAATAAAAAAATATAAAAAAGGTGGGGGGATTACTGTAAGGTACATTCTTATTTTTTCTGGTTGATACTATGAATTTTGAACTCTTTTATCATTAAATTTAATTATGTGCATCTGGCTACTTGAGGCTTCCCTTGTTAAGTTTGAACAATCCATCTATTTGCATAACAAAAATAAGATCTTATATTATTTAAAAAAAAATCTTTTAAATTATAATTTTAATTATTGATGACTGCATTACAATGCTTATCCTTATATGTGTGCTCTTTGGCATTATTGCTTGTAATTGAGTCTTCTTAAAACTTAACATTTAATACTTTGACTTCAAGATTACTTAATTTTGGGTTAATCATATAAGTTCAATTCTTCTTATTACTTAATCGGTGCTAAACATTATTCTTATTACTTGATCGGTGCTAAAAATTATCTTAATCTTACAGTCAATACTTCTAATTATCTTAATCTTTCAGTCAATACATTTTAATTACACTCCTTATTGCATTGGCTTTTTCTCCTGAAATAATTTAACTGACTTATTGTTTTTATAGCTAACCAAAAGATGGCGCTTTCACTCTGATGTCTTATGCATTCATTCTTCAGTCCTTAACTTAAACGGTTTAATTATTAATGTTTTTGGTACGATTTGATTTATCTCTACTAGTTTTAATTTTAATTAACTTTAAAATCTATTTTAACATTATCATTTAATATTTACTCTGTGTATTTTATCTTTAATGAATATGCTCTGAAGTATATTCGATTAATCGATATCTGTCGAGCTTTTATTTTAATTTCAATTTAGGTTTTGGCATCATCTTTTTCTCCAGTTTGTGTTAACTAGTTATACATGTGGTTACTATGCATCTTTCATGTTATCACTTTGGTTTCCATTAAGATTTTAATTAATCTTTATTTAATCTTTGTTTTAATTTAATATTTCATTTATTTCTCATTCTTTATGGTTCTTGCTGCTTCGATCGGGGCGTGAAATGATATAAATTGCTATGATTAGCAATATCGTTTTACGAAATCGTTGCAGCTTTCACAGCTTTATGAAGTATGCGCCCCTTCATAAGTATGCTTCTAATTTTAAGCATTTATATCCAATTAATTCTGTCGTTAATTATTTGTTTTCTCTCTCATAAGTTTAATGGTCCTTTTTTATTATCATTCAGGTCGGCGTAAGTATTTTAAGTTACTATCGTAACTCATTGGTTCTTAATCTATATCGCAACTTTTTGTGTCATTCTTTCCTCTATGTTAAATTCAGTTCTATATTTTTGTGTGCTGTTATTGTTTTAGTTCTATTAATTGCTAAATTTTAAGATTAAATTTTATTACGTTATCTATTATATATATATATATATATATATATATATATATATATAGAGAGAGAGAGAGAGAGATAAAAAAAAAAAAATAGTGCATTCTCGTTTGTGGGAGTAAAAAATAAAAAATAAATAAAAAAAATTGTGTACAAATTTATTTCGTGTGACAAAATTTTTCGATTAAAAAAAAAAAAAAAAAAGTAATTAAAATATAAAGGAAAAAAAGAAAACTAAAAGAAATATTAGTTTCATAATTAATTTTATAATCATTTTGCATAAATTTTTAAGTAAGGATTGTCAAATTAACAAAAATAAACAAATAAACAAAAGCATAGACTGAATAAAGATGTTTTTTTGCTTCTTCTTTTTTTTTTTTTTTAATTTTGCTTCATTCTTTAACAATGTTTCGTTATTATTATTTCCAGAAAAATTAAAAAAGGGAATAACTGTGATAAATTAACTTCTCGTATCCAGAAATAATTTCATAAATAAGAATAAATATACTTAAACATGACAAATTGATTAAACAATTTGATAAAATGTCACCAAACTAGAGTTATTTCAGATTGAACAATAAATGGAAAATGGCATGTTTTTAGCTCTTTTAGAAATGCTGATGGAAAAGAATGTCTGAAATACTATTGTTCAATTACCTGAAGAATGCTTTGCGATAATGATTTTCATTTTATCCAAACTAAAAGGAAAACTGCAAAACAAACGCAGACGTAAAAATCGCAGATCGCTTTATTGTTGTTAATGTTGTCAAATAATTAGAATATAAATAATCATTTAAAAATATTTCTTAGGGTTAATAAAAAGTATCATACATTTCCAATTTTACTTTTTGATGTGTATAATTTTATTGATATCCCGTTGTACACTCCACATGAGTTATTTCATAGCACATTGTTTTCAGTGTGAAATTCACTGTCTAAAATAAAATTAATGATAAATAAATAAATAAAAATCAATTCTTATGATATATTTATTTTTCTATAATAAATACTTTTTTAATAATTTTTACATATATGTAACATTTTTATTTATTTAACATATATATTGACAAAGATGCTCCTAAATAGTTTTACAGTTAGTAACTTTCAGGTTTTCCGAAGTATACTCCTGAAAATTTTAATTATCTTCATACAATAAGTACTTTCTTGGACTAGGCCTTTATTTTAAAAAATAAAATATGTTCCAGAAGCCTTGATGTCACATCTTTGAAATATTTATTTTATTCATCGATGGGATAACTTAAATCATGCCAAATATAAAAATAATTATATTCCCTTTAAAATTAAATTTTTTACATTTTTTAATTCATTCGATTTTTTTCTGATACACAATAAAACTATTTCGGTTTAATAATTTATAATATTTTTTCTCTAAAAGAAATGGAATAAATTCTAAAAGATGCTGAAAGAAACTTTAATTAAAAATATATATGAATATTAGTGTTTATACAAAAAATAACAATCACAAATTGCACCAATTACGCCAATCTATAAAAGAGTGTAAAAGGTTAATGGAAAAACGTGTTTAAATAGATATCTTGTAAAATTAATAAGTTCGCATTTTATTTGATAAGATTGCGATTCAGCTCTTGGGCACGTATGCTTATGTATGTGTGTCAACAATCAATATAATACAGTCACATACATATATAGTCCACTTGATGCAGCGTCATAAGGTTGTGCCTATAGTTACTAATAAAATATTTTCCTTCATGCCTTTGAAAAATTTTGTTTTTATCCTTTTTAACTGAATATATTATAGTTTAACTAATACAAATAAAACATTTCATTCTAAATATAATGAAAAAAAATCATAAATTAACTTATAAAATTTTATTCTAATAAATATATTAGAATACACTTCAGTGTTATATATCATAGTTTTAATAATTTAAATGTGTATAATCACTGTTATTTATATGTTTATTACCAAAGCTCCAAATAAAATTTTTTATATCAGTTGAACAATGCTTTTATGTATATTTTTATCATTTTAAATGTTGAATATTAAATATTTCTACCTAAAAATTTAAAAGTACATATTATCTTCAATTACAAAATTTTACACTATTAAAAAAAAAAAAAAAAAAAAAAAAAAAAAAACTAACAATTAAAATAAATCAAAAAAGTGGGAAGACTCTTAAACATAAGTAGAATGTAATCTACATAGTACAAAATATGAATGATATAAACACCTTTAAACATTTCAAGAATTATGTTTCTCAGTTAAAAAGTTCTGTAATCCTTAAAAATCTTACAATTATCATAAACGTTTTCAATCTGTAATTTTTAATTAATTCACGATATATATATATATATTTTTTTTTTTTTGTAATGAACTTAACGTTTAAAATTTAAAATTGTTTGTTTCTATTTAAAAATAATTTCTAAATAAATATATGAAAAGATAATTTAAAACTCAAATAAAATTTTTAGTTCAACATTTAAACACTGCACTCTTTAAAACGTTTCAGCGATTAAAATAAATATAAAATGAAATAGATAAAAATAAATCAAGCTTTACATAATAAAAGCATAAGTGTTTTTAGAGTAACACTTAGCTATTTGACGGTTTTTGTTTTTCTCAGCACCACTAAAAACCACCAAGTTACGGTCAAAACATTTATCTAAATCAGAGTAAAATGCAAAAAAGTAAATACAATGATTATACTAAATGATAAAAATAAATAACATTATTAATATAAATAATAATAATAATAATTTCAAAGTAAAAATTGGTATGTTGTGGCTATTACATGACTTTCTTCTATATTTTCCTATACTAATTCAATCAGTAAAAATTATTTATTAAAATTATTTTTTATTAAAATTATCATTCATTAAAATTACCTTTCATAATGAATGCAGACGATTTTCATTCTATAGAAGTATCCATTAAACTATCAAAAAGAAAAAAAAGAAAAAGAAAATTTATTTTCTATGTGACATCTTAAAAAAAAAAAAAAATGAGGTGTTTTTTTTTTCTCTTAAAAATGCAAAAAAAATCAATTTACATTATTTTAAATTATCATCACAGATGTGTGGTTCAACCATTCATCTTAAATATATTGACGAGAACAATTAGTTTCTTTCTTTCTTCCTTTTTTTCTTTTTTTTTTTTTTTCAAATCATAACATTGCTTTCAAATTATTCAATTATATTTTCGATAAATTTTCGATTTTGATAAATGTCTAACTATCGTAAAACTGGCATCGTAAAAATCAGTAGCTTGACACTAATAGTCCTCAGTCCTAAAAACAGAATAATAATAAAAAAAAACTTTTACCAAAGAAACCAAAAACTGACAAGGATGACAGAGGCATACACAATAAATAATTTTTACAAATAATTGAATTCAAATTACATTTCATTAGTGGAATTCCATTATTTTGATTAAATAACGCAGTTGAATTTTAAATAATCGTTTTTTCATTATTGGCTATTTATCACGAAATTTGCCCACTGTTTTTCATATGTTGAATATGGCAATTTAAAAAATAGGTTCATTTGGAAATATTGACCACTAGGCGGGCGAAGACCAATTAGTATATGAATAAAAGAAAGTAAAAATTTGCACTAACCTCACAATTAATAAAATATTATTACTATATCAAAATTATCTAAATAAAAAGTGGAAAATTTAACAAATGCTAATTAATTTCATTTCGATTCTCATAAAACACCATATTAAGTACAAAACAAACTGCATCAAATTAACACAGATTAAATGTAATGGTATTGCAAATAAATTATACAAAATCTGCGAAAACAAATAAAATGAACTACAATCTCTTTTAATTTTGTAATGTTGGTATTTTCATTTATCTTTTGATTGCTGAGTATTATAATGGTATTAAATTATTCAATTTATATATATATATAAATATATATCAAAATATATCAAATATATATATATTAAATTATTTAATTCCTTTACAATACTCAGCAAATGAGAGAAAGATGAAAATACCAACAATGAATTTAATAATTAGATGTATTACGTATACATTTATTGTCACAATTACCATTTAAGTAAATTTCACTGAATAGTAAAAACATGTTAAAGTACTTACGCAGAAGAGAAATGACGTAAATCACTTAAGCCTAAACTATGAGTTAGTTGTCTTAATCCATTAGTCCAGTAAATTCATGCAACACAAGATAAAAATTGAAAGAAATTAACCAAATGACTATTGAAATAAAAAGGAATGCATGAAGGAAAAATGGAGTTAAAAATGTTGAAATCCAGTACCGATCTCATCAGGAAACTAGCAGTACTGTCAACAATTAATGCAAGATTTCGAATATTGTATAGCTTTTCAGCAATATACAACACTAGTTTCAATCTTGCATAAAAAAAAAAAAAAAGAAAGAAAGAAAGAAAGATAAAAGGAAATTGGCTGATAAAATAACTTAACCATAATGAAAATTGGAATTCGTGAAAGGTGCTGGCCACATGTAAATTAAATCCAAATCGAATAAAAGTCCGGGCGGTTGCCAAAACGAACAAACTGAAAAGAAATAATTAAAAGTAGAGAATCGATTAATCGAAAGTTTCTGAAATGAAATAAATGTAAGCATGAAGTGATAAATATTGTTCTTAAAATTTAAAAGCTGAATTCACAATTAAATAATAGTCGAGAGGTAAATTTAAGTAAAAATAAGATTAATACGATTTTCACAGTAGGGCATACGTTCGACTCAACGTATGAGCGCGCCATCTAACGTGGAAAAAATAAGTTACTATTAAGTGATTTAAGAAAAAGTGTACGATAGATGTTCTATTGATATGAGTGTAATTTATAGTCTTAAGCTAACATAAGAAAAGGCCAACAAGTGATAATTAAGTTATTATGATTAGGAAATTGGTGAATAATTTTAATTTTAAAAATTATTATTGTTATTAATATTATTATTATTATTATGAAATAGGAAATTGGTGAATAATTTTAATTTTAAAATTTTAATAATTATATATATATATATATATATATATATATACATTATTACCTGCTATGCTATCCATTTTCAAACTGATATCTGAATTTTAATATTTTAATTGTCCAACATAATATTGCGATAAAATCTGACTAAAAAATGATTGTGGTAATATGAATTGTTTCCTTTTCTAATATATTTAATCCAACATGAAATATTAAGATCAAATACGAAATAGAATAAATTTCCTTAGATAACATTAGGTACATTCAAATGGTTTATCGTGAATCACATAAACCAAAATTATGATAAAATTGAAATGTAAATGAAAGATTTATTATATGATACTTTTTTGTGTGTTTTTGCATTCACTATTTAAATTACCGTTAAAGCGTGGTAAAACAATAACAACAACAACAAGAACAACAACAATAATAAAAGTAATAAAAATAATATAAAGGATAAGAAAAAAAAATAAGTATAAAAAAGTAGCATGAAATAACTTTATCGTACTTTCATAAAGGTAACAATACATTTCATGAAAAAAAAAAAAAGATTGTTTATGGAAGCTAATAATTCTTTATATTTTACTCTAATAAGCACGTTTTTATTTCAAACTTTGTCATTTCACTTCCAATACAACATACGTAAGAATACTTAAAAGTAGTAAAAAACAAGCAACGTTAAAAAAAAAAAAAATATTTTATTTAATTAAAAACAAAAATAATTTCTTAAATAAGCGAATTTTCCTTATTTATTTAAAATAAGGAAAATATTTCTACAAACCTACGTAAAAATATCCTTTAGCAGATTTTAGTTTTAAAATAAAACATGTTTTATGGCTTTTAATCCACAACGAAATCTGTCAAAAAAAAAAAAAAAAGTTTAGAAGAAGGGAAAATGTCATTTGGAAAAACAATAAGTCTTCTTTTAGTAAATAATTTCAATTTTATTAGGAAAATATTCTGAAAATTCTAAAGAAAAAAGAAGCATTGGCAATTTTCCGAGATGAAGAAGACAGCCAGTGTGAAAGAAATATGGTTTGTTGTCAGTGAAGAGAAAGCATCTGAAAACAAAATTGATATGCCAAAATTATTAAGCTCATTAAATCTAAAACTAAGTTTTTATATAGATAAATAAATAAAATAAATCTGCTTTAATGAGTTCTGACACCATACGAAATTAGAAAGAGTGCAATTGTTTTTATTATGATTATTATTATTTCTTTATTTATACACGTTTATTTAAAATAAAATGAATTGTGACAGGAATAAATATTATTTCAAAAATAAATTTCATCATTTCATATTTTATGTTAACTTAGGTAATTCATTCAATATTATATATATATATATATATTTCAATATTATTTGCTAAAGATTTGTGAATAAAGAGAAAATAATGTATTTGCTAATCTTAGGGCTTAGTGCAAATAGATATAGAAGTTCATAGAATTATGCATCTTCATGTAAATAATAATAATAATAATAAATATTGGTAGAATGATTTTAAGGATAGAGTAATTACTAAGATCATTGTTTATACATAAATTTGGAGTTTCTAAATTACTTACAACTTATCTTATTTAAACTCTTGTTTAAAAATACTGGGCAAGTTTCCACCACTGGCCGGTGCTTGATAGTTAAAATTATTACTTATTAAAATGACTGCCACGATGAATGCAGGCGATTTTCATTTCAGAAAATTCTAACACCAAGTGTCTAAAGAAAGCCAATTTTGTGTCCTATAAATCAGGGGTGGCCAACCCGCGGCCCACCGCGTTATTTCTTGCGGCCGGCAAAGAAACTAACGATATTTAGTTCGCCCGGTTCCCGCTGTTCAATGTGTTTTTCTAGTCAATTTTGTCCCCTTATTACTTCCGGTGTGATTTTTTTTTTTTTTTTTTTTTTTTTAACACACTTGACATTGTGAGTTTTTTTGCTTTTCTTACCATGGTATTCCTATGGGGTTTTTAGCCTTTTTCCCCCTCTTTTTCTACATTCTAAAGTGGCGGTGCTACCGCCACTTTAGAATGTAGAAAAAGAGGGGAAAAAAGGCAACAAACCCCATAGAAATAGCATGGGAAGAAAAGCAGAAAAACTCACAATGTCAAGTGTGTTAAAAAAAAAAAAAAAAAAAAAAAAAAATTCACACCGGAAGTAATAAGGGGACAAAGTTGACTAGAAAAATACATTGAACAGCGGGAACCGGGCGGGCTGGGGCATGGGTCCTATCGTCCAGGATTAATACGACTCGCCTAGTATAACTCTTGGCGGTGGTGGGGGTGATCGAATCAAAAATTAATAAATACGTTCTGACTTTTCGAAATGAAAATACCTTTCAACGATTATGGTAGATAAGGGACTATTGTAATGGAATGTTATTAGATAGTTTTTATATATAGTCGTAATTTTTTTTTTTTTTTTTTTTTTTTTTTTTTTTTTTTACAATTCTATTGTTAATTTATGAATGAAAGTAATTTAAATTAATGTATTCTTCTCCGAATTTTCACCCTGCCCTTCTCCGAAAAAGTATATACATGCATGAATCCTATACTCACAAACATATATACACATATGCATATGTACAGTCATAAAATAATAATAATAATAATAGTAATAATTTCCTCCCCGACTAATTTCGCCGTAAATCGTCGTAGAAACTAGCAGCTGATGCCTAACGATTGGTAATGACATCTAATTTTTAATCCAAAAAGCTTGTCAAAATTGCGGGTTGCCTTAAAAAAAAAAAAAAAAAAAAAAAAAAAGAAGAAGAAGTTGATGCCAGTTTTAATATGTATACATCCCTTAAGCAAAATCTAACTGAACCGTCTAAACTAGGCCTTATTACTAATCGATTGGCACCAGTCGCAAGTCTCTATATTAATTTACGGTGGAATTAGTCGGTAAAGCAGGGAGGGGGGGGGGGATTTTTTTATGACTGTACATACAATGTGGCCCGAATGAATAAAATATATTTCTAATACGGCCCACCAAGTGTTTTGGGTTGGACAGGCCTGCTATAAATTACATCTGTAAAAATGCATTCCTTTTAATTTTTAATTTATTTATTTTTAATAAACAAATCTATAACTCTGCGTGAAATTATCGCGGATCTGTTGCTCGACCTCTCGTTTCAAAGATATTGAACAGTTACTTTAAAAAATATACTTTTTCAAGAAGGGAGGATTTACTTAACGAGAGAGGGGGGAGTGGTGCACTGTTAAAAAAATGCAGAAAAAATACAGAAATTCTCTGTAATTTCAGAAAAAAAGTCGTAAAATACGTTTTGTCTACGTAATTTTTTCGTAATTTACGCCTTTTTTCCTGAAATTACAGAGAATTTCTGTATTTTTTCTGCATTTTTTTAACAGTGTGGAGGTAGTGATGTTCCTACATGTACCAAAAAAAGAATTTTTTTTACATACAATGTTTGGCTTTTTGTGGATCTATGCATTTAATGGCTCTTTGATGTAGAACTGCTTTATCTAAGTTCAAAATTGGGATATTCCTTTAGTAGTTTGTTTGTGCATAAATGAGTTTTGACAATTATTATTATATTTAAAAGTATTTTGTTTGTGCATAAATGAGTTTTGACAATTATTATTAAATTTAAAAGTATTTATGCATAATTTTTTTAATTTTCATGTGGTTTAAAATTGTCATAATGATCATTTATTATTCACTTATTCCATTTTAGTTTTTCATTGGTTAACTTATGCATAATTTTCTTAAGTTTCATGTGGTTAAATTTTGACATCATGAGCATTTATTATTCACTTATTCCATTATAGTTTTTCAATAGTTCATTTATTCAATTTTAGTCATTTGATTTTGAGTGTTTGGTTTATAATCATATTGCTTCGGGTTGAATTTTACTTTGGATTGGAACTTTTGTAAATATTTTGTATAGTTTATTATGTAATTATCCCTGATTAAATGATTAATTTTTATTTATGTATGCCTACATTAATCAAGAATGTTTAATATTAAATTTGTGATTTTCAATATGTTGGTGGATATGTATAGGCTGAAGTCTATTTTTCAAGCTTTATTATTCATGATTTTTCAATTTTATTATCTCTCTACTTATTCAAGAATTTTATTTATTTATTTTCTCAATGATAGTTTTAATATATAATACATGCAAATTAAAATTGATTTACTTATTTTATATAAAATCACTCTCTTATTATGAATGTTCTCAGTAAATTAGTAGTGCCTGGCAAGAAATGCTCTGGTTTCCCTCAGTATTGTGCCCGGTACAGGAATATTTATAGGGATATTCCTGGATCGTCATCAAGCTACCTATACTCTCCTCATTCCAATCTTAAATTTAGAAAAAAAAAATCTTTTAAATTTTAATTTTTAATTTTAATTTATGATGACCGCATTACATTGCTTATCCTTATAGTTGTGCACTTTGGCATTATTTGCTTGTAATTATGTCTTCTTAAAACTTAACACTTAATAATTTGACTTAAAAAAAAAAAAAAAAAAAAAAAAAAAAATCTTAAAAATTATTTAAATCTTGCTGTTACTACTTCTAAATTATATTAATCTTTCAGTCATTACATCTTAAATAAAAATCTTAAAAATTATCTTAATCTTGCTGTTAATACTTCTAAATTATCTTAATCTTTCAATCAATACCTCTTATATAACTGTTAATACTTCTAAATTATATTAATCTTTCAGTCATTACATCTTAAATAAAAATCTTAAAAATTATCTTAATCTTGCTGTTAATACTTCTAAATTATCTTAATCTTTCAGTCAATACATCTTATATAACTGACTTAATGTTATTATAGCTAACCGAATGATGGCGCTTGTACTTAGTAGTCCTTAACCTTCATTCTTCAGTCCTTATCTTAAACGATTTAATTATTAATATTTTTGGTACGATTTAATTTAACTCTACTAGTATTAATTTTAACATTATCATTTAATATTTACTCTTTGTATTTTATCTTTAATGTAATTGTTATTGTTCTGAAGTTTTTTCGATTAATCGATATCTGTTGAGCTATTATTTTAACTTCAATTTAGGTTTTGGCATCACCTTTTTTCCAGTTTGTGTTAATTGTTTTCCATGTGGTTACTCTGCTTATTTCATGTTATTAATGTGGTTTCCTTTAAGATTTTAATTAATATTTATTTATCCTTTGTTTTAATTGAATTTTTCACTTATTTCTCATTCATTATGGTTTTTTTTTTTTTTTTGCTGCATTGATCGGGGCGTGAGATGATATAAATTGCTATGATTAGCAATATCGTTTTACGAAATCTTTGCAGCTTTCTCTGCTTTATGAAATATGCGCCCCTTGAAAAGTATATTTCTACTTTTAAGCATTTATATCCAATTGATTATGTGGTTTATTATCTTTTTTCTCTTTCACAAGTTTAATGGTCCCTTTTTTATTATCCTTCAGGTCGGCGTAAGTATTTTAAGTTAATATGGTAACTCATTGGTTCATCATCGCAACTTTTTGTGTCATTCTTTCCTCTATGTTAAATTCAGTTCTATATTTTAGTGTTCTGTTATTGTTTTAGTTCTATTAATTGCTAAATTTTAAGATTAAATTTTATTACGTTATCTATTATTTATATTTGCATTTAAATTCTATCTGCTGCTTATGCGCATTAAATTTAAATGTATTTTGTTTAATATAAACAGTTTTTTTCTTTTATTTAAAATCTTGTTTATATATTAATGTATATATTATTATATATATATACGTTTGTTTGCCAATTTGGCTTACCATCAATATTCTAAAAGTTTACATGCACTTTGATTACAGCTGCAATGGCGCTTTTTCTGATGTGTATTATTTCAATTGTTAATCATATACAATGTTTGGCTTTTTGTGGATCTATGCATTTAATGGCTCTTTGATGTAGAACTGCTTTATCTAAGTTCAAAATTGGGATATTCCTTTAGTAGTTTGTTTGTGCATAAATGAGTTTTGACAATTATTATTATATTTAAAAGTATTTTGTTTGTGCATAAATGAGTTTTGACAATTATTATTAAATTTAAAAGTATTTATGCATAATTTTTTTAATTTTCATGTGGTTTAAAATTGTCATAATGATCATTTATTATTCACTTATTCCATTTTAGTTTTTCATTGGTTAACTTATGCATAATTTTCTTAAGTTTCATGTGGTTAAATTTTGACATCATGAGCATTTATTATTCACTTATTCCATTATAGTTTTTCAATAGTTCATTTATTCAATTTTAGTCATTTGATTTTGAGTGTTTGGTTTATAATCATATTGCTTCGGGTTGAATTTTACTTTGGATTGGAACTTTTGTAAATATTTTGTATAGTTTATTATGTAATTATCCCTGATTAAATGATTAATTTTTATTTATGTATGCCTACATTAATCAAGAATGTTTAATATTAAATTTGTGATTTTCAATATGTTGGTGGATATGTATAGGCTGAAGTCTATTTTTCAAGCTTTATTATTCATGATTTTTCAATTTTATTATCTCTCTACTTATTCAAGAATTTTATTTATTTATTTTCTCAATGATAGTTTTAATATATAATACATGCAAATTAAAATTGATTTACTTATTTTTATAAAATCACTCTCTTATTATGAATGTTCTCAGTAAATTAGTAGTGCCTGGCAAGAAATGCTCTGGTTTCCCTCAGTATTGTGCCCGGTACAGGAATATTTATAGGGATATTCCTGGATCGTCATCAGGCTACCTATACTCTCCTCCTTCCAATCTTAAATTTAGAAAAAAAAATCTTTTAAATTTTAATTTTTAATTTTAATTTATGATGACCGCATTACATTGCTTATCCTTATAGTTGTGCACTTTGGCATTATTTGCTTGTAATTATGTCTTCTTAAAACTTAACACTTAATAATTTGACTTAAAAAAAAAAAAAAAAATCTTAAAAATTATTTAAATCTTGCTGTTACTACTTCTAAATTATATTAATCTTTCAGTCATTACATCTTAAATAAAAATCTTAAAAATTATCTTAATCTTGCTGTTAATACTTCTAAATTATCTTAATCTTTCAGTCAATACATCTTATATAACTGTTAATACTTCTAAATTATATTAATCTTTCAGTCATTACATCTTAAATAAAAATCTTAAAAATTATCTTAATCTTACTGTTAATACTTCTAAATTATCTTAATCTTTCAGTCAATACATCTTATATAACTGACTTAATGTTATTATAGCTAACCGAATGATGGCGCTTGTACTTAGTAGTCCTTAACCTTCATTCTTCAGTCCTTATCTTAAACGATTTAATTATTAATATTTTTGGTACGATTTAATTTAACTCTACTAGTATTAATTTTAACATTATCATTTAATATTTACTCTTTGTATTTTATCTTTAATGTAATTGTTATTGTTCTGAAGTTTTTTCGATTAATCGATATCTGTTGAGCTATTATTTTAACTTCAATTTAGGTTTTGGTATCACCTTTTTTCCAGTTTGTGTTAATTGTTTTCCATGTGGTTACTCTGCTTATTTCATGTTATTAATGTGGTTTCCTTTAAGATTTTAATTAATATTTATTTATCCTTTGTTTTAATTGAATTTTTCACTTTTTTCTCATTCATTATGGTTTTTTTTTTTTGCTGCATTGATCGGGGCGTGAGATGATATAAATTGCTATGATTAGCAATATCGTTTTACGAAATCATTGCAGCTTTCTCTGCTTTATGAAATATGCGCCCCTTGAAAAGTATATTTCTACTTTTAAGCATTTATATCCAATTGATTATGTGGTTTATTATCTTTTTTCTCTTTCACAAGTTTAATGGTCCCTTTTTTATTATCCTTCAGGTCGGCGTAAGTATTTTAAGTTAATATGGTAACTCATTGGTTCATCATCGCAACTTTTTGTGTCATTCTTTCCTCTATGTTAAATTCAGTTCTATATTTTAGTGTTCTGTTATTGTTTTAGTTCTATTAATTGCTAAATTTTAAGATTAAATTTTATTACGTTATCTATTATATATATATATATATATATATAAAGGTTTACGCATGTGTTCTTGAACTACAAACTACCACAAAATTTTGATATACACACAGACAGACAATAGTTAAGCCATGGCCCTCTCAAAACCGGAAGATGAAGGTTTTTATGAACTGAACACTTTTTTCTATTGTATATAGAGAAGTAAGAAACAATGTCTGCAACAAAATATCAAATACATACACATTTATAAAGCAAAGAAAAACGAAAAAATAATAATAAAGATTGTTATTGAAATACGATAGCTTTAATTTATTTTAGTTTTCCTTTTTATTTATCGGTAGAATTATTCCATATTATACGGAGTACACTAAAATATTATTTCATTTCACAATTTAGAGATCGATTTACTCAAATTTACTAAAAATCTCTTTATATGCTCCAGTAATACTTCAGAAGAAAACAGCGATAGCAAACTAATCCATAATTTAAAAAAGAAAAGTACGAAAAAGGGAAAAACTTTCACTCTACGATTTTAGAAATATTAAACATGTGTTAAAAATGTTTTTCTAAACAAATAATCCTGCTTGTAAATGAAATAGGTTTAATAAACCGAAAGTTTAAGTGTCTATTGATTAATATTTATTATAGGAATTAACGTAAAATAATGAAATATCTCTTTGTATATATATGCGAATGATATATAATGTGATTCGATCACATAAGCTTTTGTAAAAAACTTTGTATATATTTTTTCAAGCTATATCTGTTTTTCCATATTATTAATAACACTTTAGGAAATTTGTGAAGCCTATCACTGACGTTTCAGTTTGCCGCACGAATTGTTTTATAGAGTTTATTCTTTACTACGTTTATTATACTTCGAACGAATGCATTTGTGTGTCATCGTTATTTCAATATTACTCTAAAAAATAGTACATTGTGGCCACCCCAAAACTTTATTCTGTGCTTTGCAATATAAATTCACGCAGGTTATTAAAATTATTTTTTTCTGGCGAATGCAAACGATTTATTTTTATTCTCAAAAACACACAAATATTAAATGTAGAAAGAAAGTTAATTTTGTCCCAATCTTTATTTATTTACTTATTTATTTATTTATTTATTTATTTATTTTTGTTAAAATTGAAAAAAGTATATGGTTCAACCATTCGCTTCAATGGTGTTCAAGCATTTTTTTAAACGTCACCCATATTAAACATTTACAGCCCCTGGGGTTATTTCCTTGAAAGGGGGGTGGGGGGTAAGCGATGCCCTTACACCCTAGATATATTTTTAAAGTTAAATATAATTGTTATTCTGTACATTTATATGAAATTTTGTAGTTCACTACTACACTAAAAATTAGAAAAAAAAAATGGAATGACAGTAACACCTGTTGAGCAGTTCATCCCAAAATGTAATGAGCACCAAGTTAAGTCAAGTTCCGAGTAAATATCAAGTTTGGTAAAATTTCATCCATTGGTTCGTAAGATACAGCGTCCATAAATGTTATTATTCACACACATAGACACACAGACAGACCGACACTTGAAAAAAAAAATCAAATCATCTCAAAAGGTGTAAATCTATTGAAAACTGGAGGTCAAAAATCTTTGATGAATGCAGTGCTTTTTCGTATATATAAATGGAAAAGAAAGTAAAAAGTAGAATTTAGTGAACAATGCATATTAGTACTACTAAAGTTTTAAACACGTTCTATCTGAGATAATGAAAGATGTTCATCCTGTTATGAAAAGAAAAACATTTTTACTTATTTTAAATGCATTTATAAACTCAAATTGATATGTATATTTAAAATTAAAGGTATTTTCGGAAAGTGATATTCATTTAATTAAAATAATGTGTTTTGCTTCCATGAAGGCATTTTGAATTGACTTTCGATTCAAACTGATATATGCATACTTTCAAATATACTTTTTGATCTTAAGCGTACAAAATCTGCATAATTTTTTATTTAAATATTTTTAATTGAACAGTGTTTTTCATTTTCTATTAAAACAAAATATCAGAAAATCGGATAAATATGGAGTTTATTTTGCATTATTTCGCTATGCATCATCAGTAAAAATGTTTATAGTGTAACTCAAAATATATTCCACTTTCTTTTTTTTTTTTTTTTTTTTTTGAGAAATTTTCTCAACTCTCTCTTTTTTCAGAAATTCTCTCAACCGACCAGTACTGTATGCTAATATTATCTAAACTTTCCATTTTAGATAATTCTTCTATATATATATATAAGAAAAAATATTGGAATCGTGAAAATTTTAAAACTTCACATTTTGCCGAATTTACACGTTTTAAGATGTCCTGAATACGATTTGACAGCTTTTAGAAAATATATGTCTGTGTGTCTGTATGTCTGTATCAGAAATTTCGTGGACGCTGTATCTCACAAATCAATCAATGAAACTTAACCAAACTTGATATTTCCTTGAACCTTTACCTAAACTGATGCTGATTACATTTGGGAATCAATCACTTAATTGGGGGCGCTGTGATACCCTTTATTTCTAAACTTTTAACACAGCAGTATAGGACAAATTTTTTTATAAATGTACATAATGAGAGTATTTTTAATACATGATTGTAAAATGAATATGAATTATCGATAATAGTACTAGTAAACTAGGAAAAAAGTTCAAGCATGTAAGAACATCGTTCCTCCATGAGGAGCAAGTACCCTCACAGAAATTAATTGACTATCTTCGGATGTTGGTACAAAATTGGCTCTCTTTTAGCATTTAGTTTTATGCTATCTCTAAGATAAAAATTGTCAGCTTTCACTATGGAAAATAATTTTCATGAATAGTAATTTGATAATTAATAATTTAAAAATAATTTGCACTGCATAAATTTATATAACATAATATATAGAAAAAGTCTTGTAATGGTCATAACATATTAGTGTTATTATTATTATTATATTCCTGTTGCTAAAACATATTTATAAATGTAACTTAATGAAAATCGATTTTTTTTTTATCTGTACACTTTACATATATATTGATTTCTAGATGAATTTGTTTTTTTATTACATTCATTAAAACTTGTCACATCGCCTTGCATCCTCATCGAATATCAATCTAACCAATAATTTCTGATGTATCATCTGGAAACGAATCTAAACTGAGCATTAGAAGTCAAGTTAAGAACTTAACATTATTGATCCATTGGAAGTTGTGTAAAAGGGAGAGACTGTCTCGATAAGAATCCGCTGCGGCGTAAAAGTTTCATTAATCTAAAGATTTGGTCAGAAAATAATAATCAGAAACGAGTTTTTCAGACATGAAAAATGCATTTTGGAAGTACTTAAAATTTCCAATTAAGTTGTCAAAAAAAATGGGTATTATTAGTTCTTATTTTATTCGAAACAATTTACGCATGAATGCTTATTTCCTTTTTATGAGCATAAATATTTAAAACAAATTATGAATGATGAGCAACTAAAAACCGAATGATTAAATTAAATGTTCAAAAAATTCAGGGTAACTTCATTTGACGTTTCGAATTTTCAGAAGTTACCAAGCGCTTAAACAAATTTGAATCAGTGAATAATTCAATAAGGAAAAATGAAAATTATAATAGTATTTTTATTAAAATATGGTTTCACTATGTCTTCCGAAGTGAAGTATATATGAATGCTTTAAAATGCCCTGTAAACTGCTAGCATACAATTTATATCGTAGGAAAATTCAAAATTATAATATAAACAAAAATTGCATAACATATAACAATTTCATTTTCGTTTAAATTGCTTAATCTACATTAAACAAAAATATATACAGGGTGATTATAATCAAAGTTACGATTCCAAAACGCTATAATTTTAAAACTACCCATCAGAGCGATTTGATATTTTACCAGAGCAATTGTGAGGCAATGAAATTTTGTTTGGCAAAGGAAAAATATAAGTTCCAATATGTGCCTTTAACCATTCATAAGATTTAATGAAATTTTTATTTTTATTTTATTTTTTCTACTGAGTGAAAATAATGCCTGGACCGGGAGTCGAACCCCGGATCTTTGACTTACAAGGTCAAGGCTCTACCAGCTGGCAATGGTCGGCCTGGATAGCTCAATTGGTAGAGCCTTGACCTTGTAAGTCAAAGATCCGGGGTTCGACTCCCGGTCCAGGCATTATTTTCACTCAGTCAGAAAAATAAAAATTTCATTAAATATGATTTTCTTCCAATCAGTTGATTGTGATTTTAATTTAAAAAAAAAAAAAAAATTGCGTTCGTAAGATGTTTGTTTCATGAAGCTCCTCTTTTTCTCTTGTTCCTATCACTACTTCCGCTGTAAACACGTATTCTTGTCTTTTTGCTTAAAAACATTGTCGTAAGTAAACCCTTAAAGTCTGTTGTTTCCTGCTATTCTATTCTATTGCTAGCAACATTCCTATGTATAATGAATCTATTTCGACATTTCTTTTTATATTACCTTGACAGCGCATTCTACAGGTACATTTTATGAAAAAAATTCCTTCGCGAAATAAATCTCCTTACGATTGTTCTGGTAAAGTATCAAGTCATTTTGACAGTTAGTTCTAAAATTATAGGGTTTTGAAATCGTAACTTTAATTATAATCACCCTATATAAATCGGCTCTCAACTGTAGTGCATATACTGTCAGCAATTTGACCTTTATATGTGCCGAAAATCTTATTTGTGGTACGTGATTTACGTAAATTATATGATTTATTCAAATAGAATATTATTGATATAAATTAAATTTACAGTATATAAATTGAGCACACTGTTGTAAATACGTGTACCGTAAATTAGAACCTATATTTCTTAGAATTTACAGACAATTCCCAACAAACATAATATGTGTAAATTATTAAAAGCTTTTCGAAAAAATTAGAAGTGCTACACGCATTATTTTTAACACTTTCCAATAAAGTAGAAAAATGTTTATGTCTATCCGTCAATCTGACCGCGCTCTAACTCCCGTAAATATCAATGATTTTTTTAAATTTATCATTCAAGTTTACAAACAAAAGTTTCCTATTTAAAATGGAGTAAATACCACTACTGGTTTCTGTACAGGGACACTCGAAAGTATTCCAAAGCATTACGTTCTATGAGAGATATTTCTGTAAACAATATTTTAATACCTATGCTTTGCACGAATCCTAATAAAATTTAAATATATCAATAAAGTTCACTATCGAATGTTCTCGTAAATACCACCAATGGTTTGTGTACAGGAAGACCTGAAAGTATTCCAAAGCATTGCGCTCTATGAGAAGTATTTATATAAACCATACTTTACAACTTTTACTTAGCATAAATATTATCGAAATTGAAATATTTTATTCAAGTTCACTATTTGATTCTCCATATTGAAAATAGTATAAATACCATCACTGGTTTGTATACAGGGACACATGAAAGTATTCGAAAGCATTGCGTTCTGTGAGAGGTATTTTTATAAACCATATTTTAATACCTTTACTTTGCACAAATCTTTATGAAATTGAAACATGGTATTTAAATTCTCTATCGAATATATTGGACACCCCAAAAATACCAACGTATTGCGTTTTATGTGAGACATTTGAGAAATCACATTTAAATGGAACAATTAGTCTGTCTGCCTTTCTTGTCTTTTGCCTTTCCGTTGTGTGATAACATAGCCAATGAACATTGAAGGTTAAACGATGCAAACAAGTACGTATAGTTGGAAAGTGTTAATAATCAATGCGAGCTGCTTGATTTTTGTTTTAATTTGTTAAGGGGACTCTCTACCTATCGCCTCCGAAAGCCGAAGCCAATGTTATTCTAGGGGAAATTTTGCCCCATTATAATTCATTAACTAATACATATTTTTAAATTCCGTTTTCACTTTCCGAAAATTCACAACTATTAAAAAATTTCTCGCTTGCTAAAAATTGATTTATTTATTTTATTTTATTTTATTTTTTTTAAAGATTTTATTTTTAAGCTCAAATATGAAAAATTTCACATTGTGAAAATTCGCATTTTACAACCTCAAAATAAAATATTAAAAATAAATAATAACAATAATTTTTAGAAAGCGATAAATTGTTTAATAGTTGGGAATTTTCGGAAAGTGAAAACGGAATTTAAAAATATGTATTAGCTAATAAGTTATAATGGGGCGAAATTCTCCATAGAATAACATTGGCTCTAGCTTCTGCGGACGACAAGTGGAGAGACCTCTTAAATTAAAAATTTTGCGATGCAAGATAACGTCTATCAACTTTGTTCGGTTTTAAATAAATTAAAAATAATAAAATGTACTTCAAATAATGTAAGATCATTGGCCGTAATGCATAAGAATATTTCTTTGTATACCTCTTAAAAAGTTCTATATTTATGAAAATCTGTTCGTGCGATAATGAGTTATAGATGGCCTACTAAGCTTAAGTGCAACCAAACGCAGCTTTAGCAACTGTTGTATTCATTTGCAAATGCATACACAGATATACCACTGCCCATTATGCATAATTGTACTGCGACGTTGATCCATAATAAACTAACATTTAAAACAAAGTAACAACCGCCTATTATGAATGAAAATTTTATACTGGAGTTAGCAGCTGGTATGTAAATAATAATAATAATAATCCGGGTGTGGGATATGGATTGTATTTAATATTTTTTGTACCAAATTTTTGAAAGCTTAAACCAAAAAATATCACGAGAACGAAAAATACAGGATAATAACTCAGATGCCTTCAAGGACAAAGCTTTTCTATAACATTTGTTAACCCTTAAACGTCCATTATATTTTCTTTCTTAAAAAGTAAAACTAATTTCAAAAATAGCTATTGGGCACAAAGTCGACCATAAATATGTAAATTTAATATATATATAACTAGCATTTTAAATTTTCGAGAAAATTTTGCTTTGAAACATCTATATGTAACATGATTAAATTCACATAATAATTAATTTATTTAATAAATAGATTTGTAAGTAAACACTATAAATCACAAAATATTTCAACAGTTGTTTCAGTTCAAGATAACAGCACGGTCCTTCATCACAAGAATAAAAAACTGCACACGAGTGCATCATTAAAAAAGCCGGACGTACTCGCACCTACTTGGGAATTTAATGTGACTTTTGCCTTTGCCTTTCTATGAAAAATCATTTGTTAAATTTCGTATTAGACCTGATATCTACAGAACAGAAATGGAACAAAATAAATTAAAACAAGGAAACAATATTTAAAAAAATTTTTGCATAAAAAATGTTGAACGTTTATTTCAATGCCAATCGAATAAACGTTAAAGGGTTAACACGTTGAGCGTCACGCAAATTCCTAAAATCCATTAAAATTACATAATGATTCCTCCTGTAATAAGTAAAAATTAAGCAAATTTTTAATAAATTTTCAATCATTAAATGTAATATTTTTAGTTTTATATCCTATTTTATATCCGCCACCCGACGGTTGACGCGGCTTTATATCATATTTGACTCTCAGCCACCGATGGCTGACAGGGCGCTCAACGTTTTTAATTTTTTATTGGTACTGCTTTTACTTTCGGGGTAAAACTTTCACGGAAATGTTTGAAGTATAACGTGTTCTGTACACTCCTAAAGTTTCAAGGTGATTCCTTCAGTACTTAGAGATATATGACAAAATGTCTAGAATCTAAAATGGCTGACATGGCTCTCAACGTGTTAAGGAGATGTTTTCGTAAAAAAAAAAAAAAAAAAAAAAAAATCATTCTTTGCCTATTAAAATAAGAGGGTAATATATGGCTGCCAAGTTGTAAAATAATATGGTCTATTTAAAAATATTTATTCCACAATAACTCAACACATAGTGCACAAAGATTTTTTTTTTTTTTTTAATGGCTTGTTTGCTATATTTTACAAAAACTTTAATAAAATGCCGAAAACGTAATTAAAATACTTTCTAAAAATAAGTTGGAGACAGCTTAACTTTATTGATCCACATTTCGATTCATAAAATGGGAAAAGAATCTTTAATATAAAGACTCAACCAAGCATAAAAACTTCGTTAATCTTGCCTCTTCATGTCTGAAAATGTGTTTTATCTTTCTTTCAAAGAGCTATTTTCTAACGATGTAAATGAAGTACAGAGAAAGAAAATCATGGAGAAAAGCACAAGTTTTTAATTACAACTTTTTCAAATATTCTGTACAAATGACAAACTCATAAGTCATTTTTAGAAATAATCTTGCAATAAAAATATATAATTAAATCCATTTTTTTTTTTTTTTTATCTAATGCTAAAAACTTTATTGTGATACGCAGCTTAATTTTTTTCCCCTTTATTCTCCCTTCAAAATAAAAAGCTTTTACAAACTAAAAGAATAAAATTAAAATAAAACATAAATCTCATTCCACTCTTCATTTCTTATTTACTGCTAATCTTGAAAGTAGTTCTTTAGCAAATTTCCTAAGTATTTTAATCGAATATATTTTTAAAAAGGTAAAAAATTAAAATACAACTTTGAAGAAACATTTTTTTTAAAGCAAGAAATTTATATTTTCAACAAACTTTTAAAAAAGTGTAAGTAATTCACACAGAATAAAGTAATTCATGGAATTGATTTTTTAGAAAAGGGGACATACATTTTTCTTTTCTTTTCTTTTTTTTTTTTTTTTTTTTTTCCATGTTGCTTTAAATGCAACATTTTAACCGACAAAAGAAAATGTAAACTAACCATAACTTAAAGGAAATTTTATTGAATGGAAATAATCGAAGAAGTTTTAGAAAGTGTAATTATTTGATTATTTACCTTTGAATCGATTTCGAAATTGTTCTATTTTCTCGAATACCTATTAAGGTGCAGATATTTTTTCTCAATTGAAATTTTGCATATTGATTATTTGTCCATAGTTTAAAGTACTTTTTCATTTTTTTCTCTTTTTTAATTTAAAAATATGCTAAAGGTGTGCAATATGCAATAACTCTGTTAATCCATTACAGCAATTTTTTAGACTAACATAGCAAGAGTATGTAGTATGACGTTGTTTTGGAGTATTAGCGAAAATGAAAATAACTTATTTAAGGTGAAATCAATAAAATTGCATTGAAACTTTAAAGGTATATGAGAAGACGTATATTGGAAAGCAGCATTTAACTATTTCAATCACGGTTACTCCATATTAGATACAAAATCAGTTTTATATTGGAGAAATAGAAATTTGAACACTATTTTTGTAAAAATCCCAAATTCGTATTAATTGTTTAAAGTTAAAATTATTACGAAGTACCTTTCATCAGACCAATAAATATAGATATTATGTACAATGTAAAAATTAAAAATTAAAAAGGAATGCATGCAAAAAATTAAAAAAGAAAGCAGGCAAAAAACTCAAACAAAATTTATATCAAATCTAAACTAGTATATTGAGGCTATCACAAAACTTTCTATTATATTATCCTACACAATTTCATGCAATGCAAATTATTTAGTAAAATTATTTTCCATGATGAATTCAGACGATTTTTATCTCTGAGAACTATAGCGCTTAGTATCAAAACAAAATCAATTTTCAGATCTACAGACAGCATTTAAGAATTTTTTTTTAATGGGGAAAATATATATATATGTATATATATATATATATAACTGTGTTTTAAATTATCACAGATCTACGGTTAAGTCATTCTTTTAAAGGTACTAAGGAGTTCTTTTGAAAGCTCCCCATATTGAAAATTTACATTCCCGTGGGAAAAGGGAGTGATGCTAAGTGCATACAAAAACTTTTTTTCTAGATAGCTATTACTATTATAAATAATTCTCTTAAATTTTATAATGATTTATTAAAATAATTCTCATTACACACATTTATATGAAATTTTGTCCTATATCGCCATAATACAAATTTAGTTAAAACGAAAAGGCAAAGCTACCCTCCCGTTTTAACCCTTTATTTTATTTTATTTTATTTTTAACAAAAAAAAAAAAAAAGTCTATAACTTTCTTTTAAATTATCACAAACTATATGTTAGGAGGCACCGGAACAAAATAAAAATAGTGTGGGAATAAAAACGGTATGTCAGACATGAAACACACCTAAAAATGCTTGAAGGTACCCACCTATTTCCTTTAGAAGAAAAAGCATCATTCTGTATAAAAGTTCAGATGCCAATTATAAAAGTTTAGAGAATTTACAAAAACGCTTGATGGATAGAAACTTACAACCAGGGAAACAGAAAAGGAAAACTGCCCAGGCTATATAAAAAAAAACCCCATAAAATAAAAACAAGACCCCCCACAACAGCCTTTTTTCCCAAAAAGCTATAAAATATTATTATATAAAGAGTATATCGCGGATTCACACGCGTATGGCCCACCTGAGAATTTTTCTAGCCACCTGAGAATGTTGGGATAGGTTCAGATAAATTCACCTGACTATTTTTCCTGGAGCAAAAAGATCCCCTGTAATTTTGGTTCTTGATGAAGGGGTACGTGATTTAAAAAAGGTAGAAGACTGACCACTAAAAATTCAAGGGGGCGGAAAAAGAAACCAATAAAAAACGGAATATTGACCATTGAGGATCAAGGAAAAAATAATATAAAAATGGTATACTTTCACATTGGTTAAGATTGGAAAAGGAATAAAAGAAAAAAGAGTAAGAAGGCGGGAAAAAGAAAAGATAAAAAAAAAAAAAAGGGGGAATGGAGGATTTTTTTATGGGAAGAAAATAAGAGAGAAGAGGATTCGGAGAAGATAGAGTGAATCGAGAGGACACGGACCCTCCTTCTCATGGATTAATACAAACTCATTTTTTTTGTCCTGTGTGTGAGTGCAAAAGGCCATGGATCTGCCCTTAAGTATCATCGCCCAACTGCTAAAACGGGGTGAGTCCAATTTCTCCTTTTTTTTTCGTATGGTGTTGGTGATCTAAAATTTGATGATATCTTAAATTATTTATATAATAACCTAACCATTCTCTTGAAACTATAAGAACATTCCGGGTGTCAATGATTTCCCGAAAGTGTAAATGTTAAAATTACATGTAATAAAAAAATATAATCAGTATTTCTGAAATTGTAGTTTCTTGCTCTGTAGTGTTTTTTTCCTACTATACTAAACTGATCACAGGTCTTCTTCTAGCTATTTAGGTTAAGTAAACTAGTGCTTAAATTGTAACTAACGATGCTTAGTATTAATTGCTAGGAGTAAAAGAAGCTTAGGTGGCACTGAGCCACTTAGCAAAATGGTGCGTGACCATTTACGAACATACTTAAATTAATATTAAGTAATAATTAGAAATTTTAAAACTTTATTATATATATATATATACAATAAATATAATACAGAGCATGAAACTTTAATAAATAAATTATCAATTAGGAGCAAATTATAAATTTAATTAATTAATTAATTAAAATTAAAATAAATAAATAATAAGCAATGATATTTAGATGCAACAAATGCATTTATAGACATTAAACAAAAAAAAAAAAAAAAAAAAAAAAAAAGTAAATATTTCGGAAAAGAAATAGTAAATTAAATTTTTTCCAAAAACCTAAAGCTGCTGATTTTCTCTTTTTTTTTTAATGCATTAAAAAAAAAAAAAAAAAAAAAAAAAAAAAAAAAAAAAAACTGTTACTTATTTAATTATTTGTATATTTGTAAAATATTTTTATTTAAATACTTGAGGTATGGTAATGATGCAGAAAAAACTTGAAAGTAATATGTGTTAAAAAAAAAAAAAAAAAAAACTTAGTTATCTGCTACCATTGATTAAAAGAAATATAGATATTTCTATTTTATCCCAGTACTTAGCTAAAAATAATTCATTTGCTAGTTACAATATTTCCTTCTGTTTCTTTTTTTTTAGTGTTATTGCATCTATTTTTTCTGTTGTTACAACATTCTCCGGTATTTATTTTGGGAATATTTTAATAACAATTTGCATTTAAACTTTCATTTTCTTTAGTTGCCTTTTTATCTTGCATTCTTTTGAATCTATATTATTAATTATCAAAGATTAGTTGTTTTCTTTTTTTTAAATCTCTATTAATATTCTGATTTTCCCTTCATATTAGTACTTATCTATTTCCATAACGAATGTTACATATTTTATTCTAACTTTACTTTATGTTTGTACTTTCCAATTTAACGTTACTACTTATTTCAAATCTCTTTCAATTCGTGAATTTGATCCTTGCTTGTTGATAATTATTTTCCCATTTATCATAAGTTTATTAACATTTCTTAAATAATGTGTTAACATTAACTAGCTTTTAACGTTACTCCTTTTCATTGTCATTTAAATAACGGGGGGTACTGTAAACAAATTTTCTACCAGTTTACTAAATTCCAGGTTATAAAAAAAAAAAAAAAAAAAAAAAAAATCTGTTTTTACTTTATTGTGATATTATTTGTGTATGTAAGAATTCTTTATTTAGTCTAGTGTTAATAGAATTTTATAATTTAATCCAATTCATTGAGTCTCCACTCCCAATTCCTTACTAAAATTTTACTATAGAAATTTTGTATACTATTTACCTGTCCATTTGAAAATTCAAAATGCCGGACACTCCAACTTCCGGTGAACACAACAACACTCAAAATAATTCAGGGGCATTAGTAGCTAAGTTAGCGGGGTTCCACAGCATTATCCCACAATTTGACAACCAAAGTGCTGTTACCCCGAAGTTCTTTATCGATAATGTTGATCAAGTCCTATCTATTGCAAAATGCACTGACCCTGAAAAATTGCTAATTTTAAAGAGTCGAATTAGGGGTGATGCGCTGTCGCATATTATTAATAATCCTGATTTATCTCAGGAAACATCCTACCCGGAATTTAAAGCAAAATTTTTAGAGTATTTTGATACAAAATCGAGCTTAGCTGCCAGGCAACATCAATTTGCAAATTGCCGTATGGAGCCCAATGAATTAGCAAAAGTGTATGCCTCTAGAGTTACAGATGTAACCCAAAAATTTTTCGGAAATTTTAATATATCTAATCCCGATGTACAGGCTCTATTTGAGCAATCTAAACTTTCAAAATTTTTAGAAGGCCTAAGGCCTGAATTTAAAAAACCCACTCTCATGAAAGATCCACAATCTTTTAAAGAGGCATTAAGTTTCGTAGAATTACTTCAGACAAATGACTCTCAAGAACAAACACCTAATACGATAAATAATTTAACGGGCAATCCCAATCTTAATGCTACTACAGACCAAGACGCCTTAATAAAACTTCTAAGTTATCATTCTCAAAAAACGGAAGAGAGTATTGCTTCTCTCACGAAGCAAATAGATGAATTGAGAGTAAAATCATTATCTCGACAAAATACATTCTCTAAACCACATCACAATAGACAAAATTTCGGCCGGTATACGAACATGAATAGCGAACCGAGAGTTCAACAGCCTCATTTCAGACCCTCTGTACATTTTCGGAGGCAAAATTTTCCACCATGCAACTATTGCTCACGGCAAAATCACACTCCTGACAGATGCTATTATCGCCCTCGACAACAAGGCAATGTATCTTATAATCATTCTACAGTCCCGATTCCCTCGAACGAAAGAAGGAGATTCAACTCTCAGAGAATTCCTAACAACCGTCCTTTAAACGATTAAGGAATTCGGGGGGAAAATTTGCGTCGGACACCCTGAATTCCCAAAATAGTGAATTTATTGCAAATTGTAAAAGACCGGATAATTATTACATTCGGTTAAACAAGCAATTACCGACGCTTATGATTAATACAAATGCTCCTATTGTCAACTTCAAGCACCAGTATTTACCAGTAATAGATATTCTATTTGTAGATTATTATGCAACATCCCTTCTAGACACAGGAGCTTCCTGTTCGATTCTAGAAAATAAGATTTTTAACAAAATAAAGCATCATTCTTCCATTACTTCGTGTGATATTGATGTAAAAATAAAATCCATTTCCGGTAACTATATGCAAATTGTCGGATGTTACATAATTCCTATACGTTTAGGTAACAAAGAAATTACACATAAATTTTATGTCGTACAAAATTCTCTCTCAACTCAGTACAATGCGATTATTGGTTATGACCTATTAAAATTATACAAATGTATTATTTGTCTAGATTCTGACACATTACGATCCGGATCTACCATCGTAAAAATTCGTGATGCAAATTCTCATCCGATACATAATGCAATTCCTCAAAATTTTGCGAGACTGGAGACGAAACAAATTTTATTGCCTAAAGAGACTCGTAGAATATTCTTAAAGACTGACACACCTCTAAAACAAATACATTCTTTAAATTTCACACGCATTCTTAATAATGTGAACATTAATATGTCGGAAGCCTTACCAATAGATAATGACAAAAAACATATATCAATACTAATCTCTAACTTAACTACCCAGCAAATAGCTTTGAATAAAAACTCACGTCTAGGAATAATTTCAGAAGAGAAAATACATAGAGATATGTCTCAAATTACAGAATTAAGAAAGAAAGAATTAAAAGAGACAGACTTTAATTTAACGCATATAGTAGATACTTATACTAGAAACAAACTTTTATCTCTCCTTTTTGAATATGCTGATATTTTCAGCAAACGAATCCAAACCATAGGTCGAACACAAATGATAACACCAACTTTACACGTAGACATTTCAAAATTGCCATCTATACGTCCGTATCCAGTCCCACACGCATTACAGGACGAATTAAAACGTCAACTAGATGATTTGCTCCAAGCAAACATCATAGAAAGATCAGATAGCCACATCAGTTTTCCACTTTTAATGATAAGAAAACGGAATAATGTAGGTGAACCAAACAAACAAAATTGGAGAATTGTCAATGATTTTCGTGCTTTAAATATGCATTTAAAATATCCCCGGTATAAGCTGCCAATAATTCATCATTTACTTGAAAAATTACGAGGCTCAAAATATTTTACATCTCTTGATCTTTCCTCATCATTTTGGCAGATTCCTTTAAAACCAGAGGACAGAGATATGACAACTTTTAATTCCCCATATGGTAGTTTCAGATACACAGTACTTCCTCAGGGATTAAATGCCTCCAGTGAATGTTTCAGTCAACTCTCAGATAAACTCTTAGCCCCAATATCAAATTTAAAAATATCAAATTTCATTGATGATTTTTGTATAGGATCTGAAAGTGTAGATGACATGATTTATAAATTGAGGCAACTTTTCGAAAGAATCAGGCTCTTTGGACTTACTATAAATCACGCGAAATGCTGTTTTCTCTTACCAGAAATAAATTTTCTAGGTCACAAACTTACAGCATTTGATATTCGACCAGTGGATGACAATATAAAAAAAATTACGCAATTTCCAATCCCCAATACCGTTCGTAAAGTTAGACGTTTAATTGGAGTCTTAGGATATTACAGACGATTTATTAAAAACTTTTCAGAACTAACAATACCACTCACAGACCTCACTAAAAAGAAACAGCGCTTTCTTTGGACTCCCGCTGCCCAGCGTTCTTTTGACATTCTAAAACAGAAACTTTCCGAACCCCCTATCTTAGTACACCCCGATTTTGACAAACCCTTTATTCTCTCCACAGATAGCAGTGACTCCGCATTAGGTGCATGTTTAGGGCAAAAAGACAAACATGACATTATACATCCCATAGCGTACTTTTCAAAGAAATTAAATAACGCACAACTTCATTATACAATTATGGAAAAGGAACTTCTTTCTATAGTAGAAGCCATAAAAAGCTTTAAATATTATTTATATGGTAGGAAATTTACTATACGTTGTGATAATGCAGCTATTACAAAATTATCAAAACTCGAATCGCCAGGAAATCGAATTACACGCTGGTTTGCATTCTTATTTGATTATAATTATGTCTTTGAACATATCTCCACTAAAGACAATCAAATAGCAGATATTTTATCTAGAGACTTTTTTGCGGAGAGCTCAAACGAGAATTTACTTACTAATTCACAAAATCAAAATTCCAAACAGGAAAATTCACATTTGAATACTCTAAAGAAAAACTTACCTAAACCTAGAAATCAAAATTCACATACTGTTCAGATAAATCAAATTCACTATGCAAACATGAACTATAATACGGAAAATAAAATAGGACCAGGTTTACTGAACAAGGGAAACACTTGCTTCATGAATAGTATTTTGCAATGCTTGACTTACTGTGCTCCACTAGTAAATAAAATCTTTGACATTAATTATCATGTGCCATGTAATGACTTTCATAACTGCTTACTTTGTAAATTCAAATTACATGTAAACATAGTCAAAGAAAAAAGTCATCATGTGATTGATCCGGTAGACATGCATAACTGTCTACATTTGATAGCGCCGCATTTCCAATATGGTGTACAGGGCGACGCACATGAATATCTTAGGTATTTTCTAGACAAATTGCATTCTGCATGCATAATGCATAACACTGAACAGGGTTCAGCCACTAAGGAAAACAATAAGACGGTTATTGACCAAACATTTGCAGGAACCATTAATTCAGATTTTATGTGCGTAAAATGCAATCGAACATTTTCTAACTCACAAAAGTTTTTAGATATAGCATGTAACATTACTCAACATACGTTTTCGTTAGAAGACTCACTCAGGGAATTAACGAATATTGAAAATTTATCAGAAGACAATTGCATATTCTGCCCTCAATGTTGTCTGTATCAACAAATCACTAAACAAACGAAAATTCTTCAAGCGCCACCCGTACTCACTTTTCAGCTTAATAGATTTAGGTTTAATCCAACCACTAAATCAGTAGAAAAATTAGATCAATACATAAATTTTCCAAATAAATTAGATATTGCACCATATATGTCACAGAACAATTACACTCAGAATTTTTATAATTTAAATGCTATAGTTGTACATGATGGGATTTCTCCCAACTCAGGGCATTATTACGCATACGTTAAGGATCCGAATGATCATTGGTTTAAAATGGACGATTCTATTGTCAAAAGAGTAGACTTAAATGAAGTACTACAGCAGAAGCCGTATATCCTATTTTACACAAAAGCGCATTTTCCACACAAAAACTTAACATCGGAAATGGCGCAGAATACACAATTAGATAACCATTTTATAAATACTATTCAAATTGATTTACCTACCATTGAAGACATTAAGGAAGCTCAACTTAAAGACACTAAGTTGTCAAAATTAATAAATCAGTTACAAAATCAGCCATCATAAAAAAAAAGTGAATATTGGATAAAAAACAACTTACTAATGCACACGGCTTATATTCCTCGACTTCGAGGAACGCAAAAGGTTCAGCAAATTGTTATCCCCGATATATTCAAACCACACATTCTCACCATTAAACATTCACCCCATTTTGGACATATAAAAACATACAATGCCATTAGAGAGAAATACTACTGGGAAGGCTTATATGCTGACACTAAACATTTTGTAAGCACATGCAAACAATGCATATCATTTAAATCACCCAACAGATTTGCTCTCGTTCCTATACAACGAAATTTCATCCCTTCTGCACCTATGCAGTTTGTATCTACGGATTTTTTAGGAAAATTCCCCACAACCAATAGAGGAAATTCCTACATCATAACTTTCGTTGACAAATTCACAAAATTTGTAAAAATGTTTGCAATTCCGGACCAGTCCGCAAACACAGTTGCAAATAAATTTTTGGATTATGCGTGTACTTTTGGTTTCCCGCGATACCTATATTCCGATAAAGGATCATCATATATGAGTGAAGTTTTTCGAATTCTATGCCAAAAATTAGGTGTCAGTAAAATTAATACCACACCACTGCATCCCATGAGCAATGGCGCGTGTGAGAGAATTAATCCGAATATAAAAAAATCTCTCTCTATTTTCGCGCAAGATACAAAACAATGGGATGAATATATAAATTTTTATGAATTATTTTATAACTCCACAATTCATTCAACTATAAATGAAAAACCTTCTTTCTTACATTTATCTTATGACACTACAATTCCCACGGACATTCTATCGGAAGATATAAAAAAGACCCCTACTAACTACCGTGATTTCATAACTAATAAAACTATACAATATCAAAAAATTTTTAAAGACGTTCAAAAATCTTTAATTGAGAATGCAGAGAAACAAGAGAGCTATCAACACAAAAAAGCAAAATACAGAGACTTTAAAGTAGGCGATTTAACTTTCCTTTATACTCCAGAATGTGACAGACATTCTCAGCTCCCTAAGAAAAGACAGTTCAGTGGACCATATCGAGTTCTCGAAATTCACAATAGAGTCCTAATCACGGTAATACACATAAATGATCCAAAAGCAAAACCGATCAAAGTTAATACCCTGAGGTTAATTCCTTATACGGAAAGAAACCCTCTACTTGATTATTCTACGTATATAGTAAAAGAGAATGAAAACAAACCGCCACTGGCCCTTCCCAAGTACGATGAAAAACCTTATGCGACTTTCGGAGATGAATCAAGTGAAAGTCTCCCATATTATTTACTCTCAATGCAGGATACTTCTTCACAAACTTCAAATGACTGTATGTCTAGAGAAACGAGTGTTATTGTGCCTAAGGAAAATGCAATTCCTTCTCCGTGTAAATCTGACTCTACGGAAATATATCACATTGAGCATTTGGAAAATAGCACGACAGAACCTCCTCCCTCCCACATTCACAGATATCCCTTAAGATCTTTGTCACACTCACACAATAGTAGCATTTCTGCGGTTTCCACTGAACAAGCCCCTAACTTAGCGGATAGAATTTTCAAATGGACACTTTCTTTAACAGAAACCCCTCATAATTACAATGAAGAAACTCCTGCCCCAATTGCATTTTTACAAAAGCTTAGTGAGAAATTGGATTAAATTTTCTTTTCTTTTTTTTTCTTCGTTCCTTCCTTTTCATTTTCTTTCCCTTTTGGCAAAAAAAAAAAAAAAATAAATAAATAAATAAATAAATAAATAAAAAAAAAAAAAAAAAAAAAAGAGGAAAGAGTCTAAAATTCTTAAATCAATTATCTCACCTTTTCAATGCATTTTCTCAAAAAAAAATAAATAAATAAATAAATAAATAAATAAATAAATAAAATAAAAACTAAATAAAATAAAATGAACTAGATCACCACATTATATGAAGGGTAATTGGTCTCATTTCCTTTCTTTAGGACTCATTTGTTTATTTCTACTACACTCAGTAATGCCCTACCGACACAGCCACGTCCAACATTGTGAATTCAAAGAAAATCAATACATATGCATGGAACTCACTAAATCAGCTGTGAAGCAGATCATGCTTCCCCCTTCTGCTTGCATCTATCAAAAATGCTCAAACTGCATTGTTTCATCGAAAACTCTGATATTATCAGAGGATGAACTCCTAGAGCCAAAATCATTCATTCTGCAACAAGTTAACAACTCCGACAATACTTCAAAGGAAACAGTACTTATACATATCGCTGAGGAAAAGAGATTCTGAACCCTAAGCTAATCACTTTCCAGACATGTTTCTTCAAAAAATCATTTCCGAGAAAGAAAGCCTTCCACTCAAGGCACCTCCTGGAAAGTGAAACTGCAGTTTTTTCCAACCACAACCTATCAATAACTTTCAATGATCCGTTACTTATTTTACCCGAAAACGGAAAGGTTATCATCAAAACGACTGACTTTGAGGCCATCTATACCGTACCACAGGATCTCACAATAGAATTGCCATACGAAATCTTAGCCTTTAAGACAACGATTTATATCACATACATTAATATGAAAGGGCATACAGTCTCAGGATTAGTACATATTACAGGAAAACAAATTTGTCAACAAAGACATTGTTACATGTGTATCAAAGTTGTAAAATACCTAAAATGTTATCCAAGTTACGTAACATATTCTATTTACATATCATTAATTTTAATTCTCATGGGTTTTGTATGGTGTTTAAAAACCCTTTTGAAAGCATTTCTGTACATATTACAATGTTTGCTGATACTCATTTGGACCTTATTGAGAGTATTAAAAATCTGTGCTCGTTTTTCATTGCTGCTCGGATCTTATTGTGGCTCAACTATTAATCAAATAATAGTCACAATGTATCAATTCTTAGAACACCATGGTGAACAAGCTGCACAAATTCCCTTTTCACACCTTGTCATCATATCCTTGTGTTTAATGATATCACCAGTCCTTTCAGACTGTAACACTCAGGCAGTAATACAGTCTGAACTGCGTGCGTGCCAAGAGTCTTCGGACGGTTTAACCGTGTGTAAATTACACACCACAGCGGAAATCACACTCCCGACGATTGATTCTGAATCATGCATTTATTTTCTTGATAAACAAGACCAATCACTTTTTTCAATGAAAATAAAACTCCAAGCAGTGAAGTGTTCATTTTCCACAACAAGACAATATTTCACTTTTCCAGTCCGACAAAAACAGATTTCCCAGATCTCCTGTATATATAATGAGTATTGCGGCCAAGGCGTTCACTGTTTAAGAGAAAAGCTCGGAAAATCAGGACTCAATTTTGAAGCAGAAACTCCGGATAGCAAAGAATACCCAGGGATCTCAAACTGTGTAGCTGGCGGCCTGGGAACCGGGTGTACGATACTAACCAGACCAGCGTGCAACTTTTATCGAATTTGGTTTGAACCAGAGCTCATAAACAGTTATGAGGTATCAAAGATCACGGGTCAACAATGCTCATATCATATTTCTCTAACTCATCTCGAGAATCAAACACAATCACATATATCACTTACTGGGAGTGTTTATACGAAAAATGGAATTAAAGTGTCTCTGCTCGGAGCCTATAATCAACCCCAAGTCTTCATTAGCGAATCCTTTGTGCAAAGGGTAGGAAACCCACAAGAGGCGTACTTAGTCACGACATCGGAGAAAAATCGCCCGAAGGCAGGAACAATAGGTAGCATCCAGGCTAATAGCTCTTACACAAAGGACTTTATCTTTGATAAGGACATTACATCGTGTGACTTTTTCGAGGACACCTTGAGATGTAGTTCTAGCACTGACCCGTTAATTAAACTCAAAGACACGCAAGAATTTGCACTTCCAATAGAGCGACACTTACATCTATTCCAAGTAAAGGAAGGCAAACTCACCTCTACGTTACTTATGTCAAGTCCTGTTCGAATACAACTATTCTTTAAAGATTACAAAATACAAACTCAAGTAAATACGGTGTGCCCTAAAATTACAGAAGCACCTTTTGAAGTTAGAGGGTGCTATAAATGTGCCATTCTTGCGCGCCTGCAAATCCAAGCATTCAGCACATGTCAAGCAGGACTTGCAATTATCACTTTCCAAACTATAGATCTACACACAAAGGCCCTTTTATTACAAACCGAGGCACAAGAACACACAATAAAATTCTCAGGAAAGCAAAAATGCTACAAAGAAAAACTATGTCTACGATCCAAAGAAATTATGCAGTGCAAAGTGCTAGACTTTTGCCTGGAGGAGCCATCAATTGAATTAATGAGTATAATCACGAACAATACAGTACACACTAGTGCACAAACTGCAAACAATTGGATAAATTTTTTCAACATGCCAGCAATGAATATATCCCTACATTTCATAAAATTTATTAGCTCAATAATAATCATACTGGGGATTTGCATTACAATATTCTCGGCATTTATCACATGTTGTTGTCGAAGAGTTAAAAAAAAAAAAAAAAAAAAAATCAGTAAAAAAAAAAAAAAAAAAAAAAAAAAAATGTATGTTATGCATGATATTTTCCGTCCTCTCTGTGTGTATTATTTTCTTTAGTTTAAGTATTGTGCATTTATGTTATGCTTCTATGTATGTTATGCTTCTTATATATTCGTATATCATTTATTGTATTTATTTACCCTTTTACTTCCAGTATCTTAGCATAATATTATTACATGATTTTCTTGCTGGTTCAATTATACCTATAATGTAAAGATCACCAACACACACACAAAAAAAAAAAAAAAAAAAAAAAAGAGGAAGGAGAAAAATTTCAACAATTGGATTCATCCCGATTTTTATTTACTTATCTAAATTTACTTTTAATTTTCTTTATTAGAAGAAGCTTTGAAAAAAAAAAAAAAAAAAAAATCCGGACTTTTAATATTTTTTTTCTTTTTTAAAATTTTTCTTTTTTTATGCAAGTCGAGTGTATATATGTTAGGAGGCACCGGAACAAAATAAAAATAGTGTGGGAATAAAAACGGTATGTCAGACATGAAACACACCTAAAAATGCTTGAAGGTACCCACCTATTTCCTTTAGAAGAAAAAGCATCATTCTGTATAAAAGTTCAGATGCCAATTATAAAAGTTTAGAGAATTTACAAAAACGCTTGATGGATAGAAACTTACAACCAGGGAAACAGAAAAGGAAAACTGCCCAGGCTATATAAAAAAAAAAACCCATAAAATAAAAACAAGACCCCCCACAACAGCCTTTTTTCCCAAAAAGCTATAAAATATTATTATATAAAGAGTATATCGCGGATTCACACGCGTATGGCCCACCTGAGAATTTTTCTAGCCACCTGAGAATGTTGGGATAGGTTCAGATAAATTCACCTGACTATTTTTCCTGGAGCAAAAAGATCCCCTGTAATTTTGGTTCTTGATGAAGGGGTACGTGATTTAAAAAAGGTAGAAGACTGACCACTAAAAATTCAAGGGGGCGGAAAAAGAAACCAATAAAAAACGGAATATTGACCATTGAGGATCAAGGAAAAAATAATATAAAAATGGTATACTTTCACATTGGTTAAGATTGGAAAAGGAATAAAAGAAAAAAGAGTAAGAAGGCGGGAAAAAGAAAAGATAAAAAAAAAAAAAGGGGGAATGGAGGATTTTTTTATGGGAAGAAAATAAGAGAGAAGAGGATTCGGAGAAGATAGAGTGAATCGAGAGGACACGGACCCTCCTTCTCATGGATTAATACAAACTCATTTTTTTTGTCCTGTGTGTGAGTGCAAAAGGCCATGGATCTGCCCTTAAGTATCATCGCCCAACTGCTAAAACGGGGTGAGTCCAATTTCTCCTTTTTTTTTCGTATGGTGTTGGTGATCTAAAATTTGATGATATCTTAAATTATTTATATAATAACCTAACCATTCTCTTGAAACTATAAGAACATTCCGGGTGTCAATGATTTCCCGAAAGTGTAAATGTTAAAATTACATGTAATAAAAAAATATAATCAGTATTTCTGAAATTGTAGTTTCTTGCTCTGTAGTGTTTTTTTCCTACTATACTAAACTGATCACAGGTCTTCTTCTAGCTATTTAGGTTAAGTAAACTAGTGCTTAAATTGTAACTAACGATGCTTAGTATTAATTGCTAGGAGTAAAAGAAGCTTAGGTGGCACTGAGCCACTTAGCACTTTGATTAAGCCATCCTATTTAAAGGTATTCACGATTTCTTTTGAAAGATCTCTATACTCAAATTTTACACAGGGGAAAGGTAGCTATGCTCCCTACATACATATATATATTTTTTTTCTAGTTAGCTATTGCTATTACATATAATTTTTATAAATTTTACAATGATTCAATAAAATAATTCTCATTGGATTCATTTATATAAAATTTTGTTCTACTTATGAAAATCTGAGCATTTTTTCTTGAGCTACAGTTGCCACAAATTTTTTGTCCCATACGCACAGATAGACAGACATTTTCTAAAATTGGTCAAATCCTGCTCTAGACGACTTAAAACGTGTGAAACCGGAAGTCAAAATTTTTTACGAAACCAATACTTTCTTCTATTAAATATAAAGGAAAGTAAAAAACTTTGAGTTTATCTTCAGGATAGTCCCACAATGCAGGATAGAAACAGCCAGAAGTTTCAAATGCTGCTAATAAAAACCGAAAAGGAGAATAGTACCGTATATCTTACTACGAGAAAAAAATAAACCCACAAAAGTTCAGAATAGAAAAATCACAAGAAAGAAAAATCAATTACATTGCGCTGAAAAAAAAAAAAATAATAATAATAATAATAATAATAATAATTCAAGCCCTGATACCATTCTTGCTGATTTTTATGTAAAATGACCTCCTCAATCCGAATATGACTCCAATTTTTACCAGTCACCCACCGTTTTTTCGGGACACCACCCCCTTCTCCAATTGTTATCACTGTTCGGTACTTTTATGGCCATAAATTTTATTTGGTAAATGAAAAAGAATTAATATAACACTTAAAAACAAAAAAATATACAATGTTTAACAAACAACATTAATAATAGATTAAAAAAATATAAGAAATGTAATACATAATTTCAGTGGCAAATCCTCCCCTAAATTTTCCCCTTGTCGCAAATGTTGATGTTTTAAAATTTTCCGACTCTGTAGCCCCTCAGAAGATATTTAACAATTACAATAAATCCCCCCTAAAAATTATAGCCATAATTAGCCCCCTTAATTTATAGCCATGAAGTTACCAAAAGTGATAAAAAATAGTGGGCCGTCCCTAAAACTCAGTGGGTGATAGGGCAAAATGGAAGTCATATTCGTATTCAGGTGGTCATTTTAAATAAGAATTTGCCAAAATGGTGTTGTGGCCCATTTTCATGCAGAGCAGTGTTATTAACATTTTCCAACTGTACCTACTTATTGTATCGTATAACTTTTGATGTTTTTTGCCTACTTTATCACACAACGGATAGACAAGAAGGACTTAAAGCATACTGTTAGACTAATTGAATTCATAATCACTCTTAAACATTGATGGAAAGTCTTAAAAATGCTTAACACAAAACAAAATGCAGACTTTAATGCATCTGAATATTTCAGTATGGCCCCTTAAATCTAAGGGTAAACCATATTTTCTATACAAAACAATTTAAAATAGTAATAATAAATTTCACTTTCTTTAAGATTTTTCAAGTAGAATGTTATTTAAATGTGATTTATAAAAATGTCTGTTAAAAAACGGAATTCATTGGCTTTTCTGGCGTCTCCCTGAAAAACTAGTTGTGCAGCACCTATTAATGCCTTTTTAAATATGAAACATTCCATAGTGTATGTGAATAACTCATACCATTTTTAAGAAATTCTGAGAAATTTTACGGATACTGGAAATGGGAAATGGGCAGACGGACAGAGATATAGACTGATAGACAGTCAGAGAAATACACAAATTCAAATCATATTCATTCTTAAACATTGGTAGAATCTATTAAAAAAAGAAAGAAAAAAAAAAAAAAACGCTTAATGTAAGCGAAAATGCAATTCTAGCCAATTTCCACTAATAGCCGTTGATGTAGCTGAATATTTCTGTGTGGCCCTGTAAATCTCAATGCTAACCATACTTTATTCTATAGAAAACAAAAATTTGTGCATATATATAACGTATTTCAATTTCATTAAAATTTGTGCAAAGTAATGTTATTAAAATTGGTTATTAGAAATACCTCCCATAGAACGCAATGCTTTCGAATTATATCGAGTGTCCCTGTACTCAAATCAGTTGTGATATTTATTCCATTTTCTATAAAAATCATCCGATAGTGAACTTGAATAACATATTTCAATTTCATTAAAATTTGTGTAAAATAAAGGTATTAAAATATGGTTCGTAGAAATAGCTCTCATAGAACACAATGCTGTAGAATACTTTCGAATATCCCTATATATGTACACAAATCAGTAAAGGTATTCACTCCATTTTCAATGGGGAACATTCGATAGTAAACTGGAATAACATATATCAGTTTCAAGAAATTCCGTGAATATTTACGGGAGTTAGAGCGCGGGCAGACAGACAGACAAATTAAGTCATTAACACTTTTCAATCTTGTTGGAAAGTGTTAAAAAGAGAAGAAAAAAAAAGGGGGGGGGAGACTTGCAAAATACACAATATTTAATACAAATATATGAACGTTAAATAAATTGAAAAAACAAACTTACATAAAACACGAACCAATAAGTTTCCTTGTGCAATAAAGATTAACATGAAAAATCAATTACATAAACAAACTTCTACAGCGCTTTCTAGATACCACTTAACAGTTGAAGATACCAGTTAAAAAATAAATAAATAAAATAATAAGTAAGGCAACCGTTAAATATCGCAGCCAAAAACAAATTGCAAACTGCCTCATTTTCTTTCATATATTTTTAATGATAGTTCATTAAAACTATCTGTGATTATTAAATGACAATTTACCATGTTTGTCTATACAATTTTCATGCTTCGTCATTCAGCATTAGTTTTTTGTTGCACATTACATTTTCAGATAATTTTCGTTACTTTTATTTGTAATTATTTATTTTTATTGGAATGGAATACTTAACAAAATATTTGTTAAATATAAAGAGACGCTTGCACTCAATAAATAAATACGTTCAAATTAAATATCTATTTATATATGTATATAGTAAATTACAAAGGAAATAAAAGAAATTATTTCTATTAGGTCATTGTTTTTATTTACAACTTAATCATCTACACAAACCAAGTACTTTTGTAGCAAAATACGCGAGTTGCAGTTTTAAATTTCTCTCTTACTTTCAAACTTCGCGTTTGCAGATTACTTTTTATATTCTAAAATAAAGTTCAACTGGAAATATATCATTTTAATAGGTTTAATTGAGTTCTGGACGTTATAATAAATTTTATTATTCGTACATTGCACGGAGGAATATGGCTTTATTCGTAAAACAGCAAATGAAAATAAATGAGTGTGAGGAAAAGCAATAAAGGAAATCTAATGCGTTGATTTAACTTGAAGCTTCACATTACTTTAAAATGGGATATAAATAATTTCACTTCATTAATTTATCATTTCGCAATAAAACCATATATTTAACTAAAAGAAATGTTCTTTAATACATATATATTTCTGATTAAAGAATTGAAATTCCAAAAAAATAACATACTAAGAATTACAAAAAAAGAAATAAAATGTATTCATTTTATTTATTTAACTTTCATTATTTTCTTCCATAAAAAAAGAAAAGAAAATAATGAAAATGTTTGAATTTTTCTCTGTGGTATTCTGAGAATTAATAATACGATACTAATAAAAGAAGAAAGAAAAAAAAAGTAATGAACATTATTTATTTGTTTTTATTTATTTATTTATTTATTTATTTTTACGCATCGATTAAAGGAGGAACACGATCTAAATTACCGAACTAAAATAAAAAGAATTGAAAACTATCCTTTTAAGATAGTACGATTTTTAAAACTCAATATATAACACTGTAAAAACTTATTATTATTATTATTTTTTTTTTTTATTTAACTTGAAACTTTCAGAAATAAAACCAAGCTTAAAAAGAAACTTAATTGTAAAAATAAGGGCAATATTACAACTATAGGAATTATTTCATTAAATACTCAGATTTTTTTTTTTTTTTTTTTTATTAATATAAATTAAAATAAGGGATGAATAAAAATAAATTAATAATTTATTGCGTCGTTTCCAATCAATAAATGTCGTCTGAACAAAAAAAAAAAAAAAAAAAGAAGCAGAAGGAGAAGTAATAAATTTTTTACAAATCATAACAAGATTTTACCACTATAATAAAAATCTATTCCTTTTCAGAAAAGTTTTAAAATAATTTTATTCAATAGTTATATTGGAATACAAGTGATAAACTTACAAGTTTTTGCCCCTTTTTTCTGTGAAGAGGATAGATATACTATAAAGTTTACTTATATATATATATATATATATATATGTCTATATTTCGTTGTTGTTGTTTGTTTAAATCAATATGATTTCATAGAAAAAAAAAGTTAATCTAAAATAATGTAGATTTTAGAAAATTACTTTCGATAGAATAATAAATTTCAAAATAATAATAATAATAAAATATTTCACCTCAAACTATTGATAAAAGAATAATTTATATCAAATCACTCGTTAGAGCAAAATACTGGCTGAATTGCTGGTTACAAAACTTTTTTCTTTACTAAACTATATGTTCAATAAAATTAAAAATATTTAAAAAAAGAAAATCTAATACACATTTATATCCAAAAGATGGGCACAATTCATAAAGAAAAAAAATTTCTGAGTTAATATTGAAAAGTGGGTGAATATCAGTTAGAGAAAAACATGGTATAAAGATAAATCATTGTGCATATGCAAATCAGTGCATTCGACATTGACAAACGATATTATCTGCGTCCACAGAAACAAAAATATAAAAGTATTGATTGCCATTCTCAGTTGAGTCGTGTTTTCATTTACTGTGGTCTGAATGCTGATATGCTGACGATTGCAAACCAATTCATTCTGAAGGTACTTCCTCTTATTTTATCCTGAACCACTTCTACAAATTAAATAACATATTCTCATGTGATGAAATTTGTCGCCCTGAATAATATATTAAATCTTTTTGGTCTCATAAAAGAACTAACCGCATTCTTAGAGTGTTCACAAGCTAACGTAATTTTTCGATGGCATCAATGATGTTACGATAGGGATCTTAAAAGAAAAACATACTACAAGGATAGACTTGATAGCCATCATAAAATAACGCAGATAAATTTTATTTGAAGCACTGGTTTGTATTCGGATTATTTTCTTTCGATCCAATCATCTATATATATATATATATACATATTAATTAATAAAATTACTTTGTTCCTTATTTAACTAACTTCCTTTTCTTAAATGCAATACGTTTTTGATATCCGATTAGTTAAAATTATGACGTTTGATTTTAGATAATCCGTATTATTTGTCATTCATTTAGGTAGAGAAATAGTAAATATCCTCCATCTACCTATATATGTATCTGTGTATAAGTACAATTTACATGCATACATGTATTATATGTACCAGGTGATCATAAAATTCATAAAAAAAGAAAATCAAAAACTATTGATCGTAGCACTGTGCGTTTTTCACTGAAATGTGCAAAAAATATGAGAATTATTTTCTATTAAAAAAAAAGAGTAGTTGCATTTTTAACCGACATATCGCGCTGTATTAGCAGTATTCTCTCATATTTTAAACAGATCCTCTTTCCAAATAACGTTATATTTCGAATGCTCATTAATCTGACTTTGAAGTGTTGCATATATGATTTCAGCATTTAATTTAAAGTCATTTATTGCTTATTACGGCTGTTAATCGTTTGAAAACTATAATGTTGTAGCCACCACATGACTTTCTTCTATATTTCCCTATGCAAATTCACTCAGTAAAAATAATTTATTAAAATCATTTGTTGCGTACTTGGGGGTTCGTGAGTTGTCTGAGAATGAAAGGCCAAACGTACAAAAATTCAGTAATTTATTCACAGAAAATTCCAGAAAAATGCAGGTCTATAAACCAAGTATCAGCTTCAATTCAAACAGTAAACACAGCTTAAACAACAGCTGTCAATAACAAATCCACAGTACAAACTGTATACCAATAACACTTGAAGCAAGTCTCTCTCAAAGAGGCTCAAGAGCAATGCAAGCACTAGCGAAGCTCGCTGAGATCTGAACTGAACTCACTGCCCTTGGCGAGGAAGCGCTCCTTATATGCTGTTCCATGGAGCCCAGATTTTTCGAGAAAACTCTAGAAAGTGGTCAACCAATCAACTTACAGCTTCCATATTTGGTATATCCCATATAAGGATTTTCTCGCCAAGGTCGCCAAAAAAATCGCCAAGGTCGGAAAAAGTCGCCAAATTTGGCGCCAAATGCATTACCTGCATTACTGGGGCTTCTTAATGCGTTTTTAAGGGAAAATAAGGCTATTTCAACGCTAAAACGACTAGAAATGCACAAAATTAGCACTTTACCAACTTACTAAGCCTCTTTGAAAGAATTTATACAAAAATAAACACAATTATTTACAATTTCGTAACACTGCCCCCCTCCCAAGGACTGCACGTCCCGGGCAGTGCAACCCTTGGTTAGGAGGCGAAACTAAACAGATTTACACAATCTAAAATACAAAAACTAAGTTGCACATAACGATAACATAGAAATATAAATTAAGTGGGAAATATTTACAAAATTCACAAATATGTACAAATATTTACAGTGCGCATGCGCAAATTTTACCAGTATTTACATTTAAAATTTTAATTTTACCGTTACTTGTGGTACTTGGCTAGCCTATTATAGTGCACCACCTTCGGTTTTGACGATGGTGTTTTAGTGATCCGCACCACTACATCATTCAGCCTTTTTAAGACTGTGTATGGTCCGTCCCAGTTGCACTGTAACTTGGGAGAGAGTCCTTTTCGACGAACAGGATTCCACAACCAGACCTTCTCTCTTTCCTGAAACTCATGTTGCGTAGCCTTTAGATCGTACCTTGTCTTCATTTTCTCCGTTGCCATGTTAATCCGCTCCCGAGCAAAGTTGTGTACGTCCTCAAATCGTGCCTGGAGATCTTGGATGTACTCCTCGGGCGATGAAGGCGCATCGGGTGGACAACCAAACAGGAGATCACAGGGGAGACGAAGTTCACGTCCAAACAGCATCTGGGCTGGAGTATAGCCGGTGGTTTCATGGACAGCACTTCGATAAGCCAGCAGGAACAATGGCAACTTCAAGTCCCAATCTTGCTGGTTCCTTGATACTAGCAGAGAGAGGTTATTTAGGATGGTACGATTGAACCTCTCGACCATGCCGTCCGACTGGGGATGTAAGGGTGTTGTCCGGGTTTTGTCTATGCCGAGCAGTTGACACAGTCCTTTGAAAACATCAGAGGTAAAGTTCCTACCTTGGTCGGTATGAAGTTGTAGGGGCGTGCCGTACCTTGACACCCATTGCTGCACTAGGACCTCTGCGACTGTGCATGCCTCTTGATTGGGAATGGGATATGCCTCAGGCCACTTGGTGAAATAGTCCATCACGACGAGGATGTATTTATTTCCACTGGAGGTCCGTGGCAAAGGACCCAAGATGTCGATTGCAATCCGTTCAAATGGTGCTCCCACGTTATACCGTTGCAGTCTTCCTCGACTTCGTTTCTGCGGGCCTTTACGTGCCGCACACGCATCACAGGATTTACACCATTTCTCCACATCCTCCTTTGCCTTGCACCAGTAGAAGCGTTCCCGAACTTTCTGCAGAGTCTTCATTACCCCAAAATGGCCTCCGGTAGAGCTACTATGCAGTTGTTCTAAAACAGCTGGAATTTTTGATCTTGGTAATAAAATCTGCCATCTGAAGCTTTTCCCATCATCAGATTCCCACTTTCGGTATAATACGCCGTTTCTGATATGAAGAGAGTCCCAAAGTGCCCAATAACTTTTCGTAATGGGGCTAAAATTGGAAATGTCCTGCCAGGTAGGTCTGTTGCTGGTCGTCTCCTTCAGTTGTAATATAGGCTTTATGTCAGGATCTTCCATCTGGGCTTTTCTAAATTCTTCGTCACTCCATGGGTCGGGATCTTGTTCTGATGGCGTTGCGACAGTAACTTGGCGAACAACTGGCTTTATTATTTGGTGTTTATCCTCGGCTTTAGGGATGTATTTATGATCTTCAGATGGAGGCTTCCGCAAGAATGCATCTGAACTTTCCCGAAGAGCTCCTCCTGGGTGGCATACTTCAGAGACATTCTTGGTTGCTTCTCTAGGTGTTCTTACTGGGCAGCTTCGTTTGATATGCCCGTCTTTTCCACAGCCCCAGCATTTAGTTGTTGGAGTCTTCCCTTCTTTCTTACTCTCGAGAATGCGTAGTCTTCTATTAATTTCTGCAATCATTTCCTGAATCTCTTTAAGATCATCTTGAGAGCCGTTCATTTTGTGTGCTGTGCTGTTCTGGCGATGTTTACAGGAGGCTTGTTGGGCAGTCTCGAGCTTTAGGGCATACACCAAGGCTGACTCCACATCTTTCACGCCGGAGAGTCTGAGGGCTTTTTGAATATCTGGATCTCCGACAGCATCAATGAAATATTCTAGAGCCAGATCATTGCGTGTTTCAGGATGACAGTCTGAGAAAGCCAAATGTGAAAGCCTCTGGATGTTTGATGCCAGTTCCTGTAAGCTTTCCCCTGGTCTCTGACGACGGGACCTTAGCTGGAGTCGACTATATTCTTTAGACCATTTCGCTCCAAAACGTAGCTCTAGTGCTCTGGTTACAGCTTCGAAGTCATATCGCTGTTCCTTCGAAAGGGTCTCCAAAATACATGCGGCGTCGCCCCGCAACGACCCTACCAGATGAGCCGTCTTTGCAACAGAGTCCCAGCCGTTAGCTTCAGCTACGATGGAAAACTGCGTCTTATATACATGCCAGGAGGAACTGCCGTCGTAGGTAGGTAGCTTAATCAATTCCTGATTCTGGATTCTTCTCTCTTTCTTTTCAGTTTCCTGAGGCATGGATTCTAACTTTTCTTCGAGGTTCCGAATCTTGCTCAGCAGTTCATTCCCTATTACTTCTCTGTTCCACTCTTCTTTCATTTTTCTTTCAAGATCTTCCTCCATTCTCTTAAACTTGCTTTCTATCTCTGAAACCTTTCCTTTCAGCTCTTGATCAAAGTTTTCTTTAAATTTCTCCTCAAAATTCTCTTCTATCTTCATAAATCTCTCTTCAAAATTCTTTTCCACTTTCAAAACTTTCTCTTCAAAATTTTCTTCTATCTTTATAACTTTCTCTTCTATTCCATCCATTCTGTTTTCCATATCCGATAATTTACTTTCAATCACTTCCTTTACTGTCGAAAGTTCTCTCTTCATCTCGTCTTGATTAGATTTAATTTCTTCGGTCAAACTGTCTTTCAACTCTCTTTGCGATGTTTCCATTTTCTCTTGTGCTACCTTCATTTCTTCAGTCAAACCGTCTTTCAACTCTCTTTGCGATGTTTCCATTTTCTCTTGTCCTACCTTCATTTCTTCAGTCAAACCGTCTTTCAACTCTCTTTGCGATGTTTCCATTTTCTCTATCAATCCGGTTTCCATCTTTTCCTGTCCGGCTTTCATTTCATTTATCTGGGTAGCTAAGGCTTCTAGAAGTTTTTTCATCTCTTGCTCCATAGCCCTCGTTATCACCATTCACAGACAACCCCACTCCTGACACCAGAAATGTTGCGTACTTGGGGGTTCGTGAGTTGTCTGAGAATGAAAGGCCAAACGTACAAAAATTCAGTAATTTATTCACAGAAAATTCCAGAAAAATGCAGGTCTATAAACCAAGTATCAGCTTCAATTCAAACAGTAAACACAGCTTAAACAACAGCTGTCAATAACAAATCCACAGTACAAACTGTATACCAATAACACTTGAAGCAAGTCTCTCTCAAAGAGGCTCAAGAGCAATGCAAGCACTAGCGAAGCTCGCTGAGATCTGAACTGAACTCACTGCCCTTGGCGAGGAAGCGCTCCTTATATGCTGTTCCATGGAGCCCAGATTTTTCGAGAAAACTCTAGAAAGTGGTCAACCAATCAACTTACAGCTTCCATATTTGGTATATCCCATATAAGGATTTTCTCGCCAAGGTCGCCAAAAAAATCGCCAAGGTGGGAAAAAGTCGCCAAATTTGGCGCCAAATGCATTACCTGCATTACTGGGGCTTCTTAATGCGTTTTTAAGGGAAAATAAGGCTATTTCAACGCTAAAACGACTAGAAATGCACAAAATTAGCACTTTACCAACTTACTAAGCCTCTTTGAAAGAATTTATACAAAAATAAACACAATTATTTACAATTTCGTAACACATTATTTAATAAAATTATCTTCCATGATAAAGCAGTACGATTTCCATATTAGAGAAGTAGTACAACACTAAATATCCAAAAAAGTCAATTTTATTCTCAATATTACATAGAAAAAAAAATGTTAAAAATGAAAAAAAATCTATAACTTTATCTTAAATCATCGCAGATCGATGGTTCAACTATTCATTTTAAAGGTACCTATTGGCGAGATATTTTGAAAAATACCCATCATGAAAATTTAGGCGATGCTCCTACATATACAATTTTTTCCCCCAGATGACTATCACTATTGTAAATTATTCTTGCAAATTTCCTAATGATTATTAAAAGGTAATTAATTCTCTTTAGGCACATTTATACAAAATTTTGTCTTATACCACCATGAAGTTGATAGGCACTAATTTATGTCAAGGTGTAACTACATACCAATTTGTATGAAATTCTGTACAGTAGTTCCTGAGATACAATTGCCACAAAATTTTGTCTCACACACACACACTGACAGACATTTTCTAAAAATGGTCAAATCGTGTTCTACAGCTGTCAAAACGTGTAAATCCATCAAAATCCCGAGGTCGAAAATTTTTACGAATCCAATACTTTCTTCTATTGGATATAGAAGAAACTAAAAAAAAAATAATCATGTGATTGTTAAAAGATAAAGCATTGCTGGTTAAGTTTAAAAATCCTTATGAGCATATGTTTCTTTGCATGCTTATTGTTCGCTGGAGGGATCGATATGTTTTTTTTTTTTTACTGATAGCTATGATAGAAAAGTTTGCGGAGACTGGTATTTTAGAAGCACATTCACGAATTGGAAGACCTAAAAATCCTTCGGCAGTTTTGCGTGAGGTTGAATCAAAAGAAAACACAATCTTCATTTTCTGAACACGTTGTCTGCTGTGCGTGTGAAATTTCTAAACGTACTGACATTTTGTACGGGAGAATATGACGATCACATGGGTTCATTCTGTCAAGGTGTCAAGGTATTCGTACAAAATTTAACACAAAAACTAAAAATGACTGATTTCGTAAAGTGTGATGAACTTGAAACTTGAATATTCTTGCAAATGGAAAGTAATCCGGACTGGTTTTGAAACATTCTATGGACTGACGAAGCGCACTTTTCGCTCAATGGAAGTGTGAATGCACACAACTACTTTACATGGGGGAAATAAAATCCACACAAAATATTATCGAGACCATTTATTATGATATCGTCTTCTTTTAATCCGCCAATTTGATTCGTAAGATGAGGTTCGTATGAGAATTCATTTGTTTCTGTGCCCACGCAGAATGCCTGGGTAATGCTCTGCCACAGACAGGGGAAACCCATTCCCGGGTTAGTGCAGGTAGAGAAAACGCTGTCGAATAAAGTGGGGGACCCCCCCCCCCAAACAATTAATTTCTCTCCGTGCGATCGCAGCTTGCCCAGCTGAGGGTCTGCCACAGACTGTGAGGACCGGAGCACGGCATGCTGCGTATAAAAAAGGGGCTTCGGAATTCAGCGGAGACCAATTTAAATGAAATTAAATTACCAGTATTTTCACTGATTTAAATAGAATTTCATTTTAGAGTTTATATTTTCTGTTATTTCCCATTTATAAATGATTGTATTAAATATAGTGAACAACGAAGCAAGTACAACCTGCTAGTAAATTATAAAATTTGAAAAAAAAAAAAAAAATTAAAAAGTTTCGCTGCATCGTATTATTGTTTTGTTGGAGATTACTTTTTGAGAAACTCAGCAGTAAATCATCAAGAAACTATCAATTCATGTCATCAGAAAAAAAAATGTACGTTGTCTTTTTTTTTTTTTTTTGACACTAAACCTACCGATACTTCATGTATACCTATCCCTACCGCAGCGGGTCAAGTGACCCGTCTTTAAAATGTTATATATATTACTATGTATAGCAAAAATATATTATTTAGCACAATTTGGTACATGAAACATGGACGATGTGATAATGTTATTTGCAAGAAATTCTGACTAAAAGTTTAAAATGGGTCACCCATCGTGTTAGGTTTAGTGTTCATTTCTATAGACTGAAAAAGATTTGTTTTTATTGTTTATTAAAGATTGCATCATTTGTTAATTTATGACTGTATCATTTGTTTTAATGTATTAAAGTTTGCATAAACAAGCTCAGGAAATTTATAATCTGTTTAAATTTTTATAAAATTAAAAATTTAACTTTTATAAATAACTTTTATAAAAGATACATCATACTTAATGTGACTGGGGAAAAAAGGTTGTGAAGGGTAGTTACAACGTTTTTTTGAAAAAAAAAAAAGGTTAAAAAGAGGGAGGAAAATATTCTTTTTCCCAAGAAAAATCATATTACATTTTAAATTCTGAATTTATTAATAAGTTGCATCTGTATATATATTAAAAAAAAAAAAAAGAAAGAAAAGAAAAGAAACAAACAAACAAACAAACAAACAAAGGAACAAAGAATATTTTTGTAACATATTATCGCTGCAGGAAATGTGCAAAGGAAACCATCTCCAGCTAATTTTTCATTGTTCTTCTCTGTTAATTATAGACTGAAAGATGAACTAGAAGTTATATTTTCTTTTAGAAAGTGAATATTTCAAAACGTTTACTCTTGTTCAGATAACCCTTTTTAAAACTTTTATTATTATTTCCTTTATATATTTAATTACTGGTATAATAATTATTTTTCTAAAATTCTTAAAACTAATTTACAGTCTCTCTCTCTCTCTCTCGGTTTTTTTTTTTTTTTTTTTTTTTTTTTGTTGTTGTTTAGATTCCTTGAGAGTTAATCAGCGTAAATAAAATGATTATACTACTGACAATAAATGAACAGATAAAGTGCATGCCTGACAACACCATTACTTTTCTGTCTTCTTCTTAGAAAAGTTAATGCTGCTCTGAGCTGGGATATTTTATAACTTTGGTCAGCGAGGTGTTGAATAAATCCTTTCTCATTATTTTGCGAGTTTGGTTAGAGTTTTATAACAGGAATATTTCCCACTTGTTCTGACGATGTGTTTTGCATAATTTATCTGTTGATGGAAAATGTATGAAATATGTAGAAGCAAAAGTTTAAATATTTGTTTTAATAAATGAATTTTTTTTTCTAGGTAAGGTAGTAAATTTGTGCCAAATATGACGAATATAAACATTTATTAATCATTTTATGCAATATTTATATGATATAATGGGTAAATATTTTGAAGTATTTCCCGGAGAAAAATATTTTGAATAAAAAATTAAATTTATTTGTTAACTGATTTTTAGAATTTTTTCTTTTCTTATATATACAAATAGTCTTTCTAAAAATAATTTTGTTGTATTGTCCGAATCAACTTCCTTCGATTCTCCAAAAGAATATAGTTGAAGGAAGAATAATTGTCATTGAATCGTTCAATAAGCTACGTCATATTCAACATCCAATGAACGATCGATGTGCTGAGTCAAAACAATTGCTTGTTTAAATCAACAAAATAGTTTAGTAGATTTAAACAAATATTGGTCGATTCAATAAAACTGTTTGGTTAAAACAACAAAATAATTTGGGTTCTTGTAGCAGAACTTTTGTTGGGACTATATGAACAAAATATTTGATTGATTTAGCAAATTTTTATTGCTTCAACAAAACATTTTTTTTTTTTCTGTGTAGACCTATCTTACATAAAGTTTTTTTTTTTTTTTTTGGTCTGTACAATTCTTTATTTAGCTGGTTCGAATCATCATATATACTGACATAATTTAGTAAACTTTATACTGAAAAAAACTGTCATACGTACCCATATATTCCGGTGCAAAAGTAGATACAATTATGCAGAAAGTTCACAATTTATATCTAGTTTTATTTTATTCAAAACAATCTACAAATATTTGCATTTAAAAATATTTTATAAGAAAATTTAACTAATTTATTTAATAAAGCAAAATATTTATTGTATAGCACGGTCAATTTCAATATTTAACGTAAAACACAATAAAAAATTTGGCCGTTTTTCCTCAGTTGTATAGTTCAATAACTACATTTCTTTTCTTTCTTTTTTCTTTTTTGAAAGAAAATTTACTAAACAAGGTTTTTTATGATACTCATGATTATTTTGGACTTTTGTCGGACATAATTCTATGTTCTGTATAAATTTAGACACCAAATTTCAAGAAATTTGCTAACAAAACCCTATATAGTGTGTTGTGAACACTATGCTGTTTAAAAAAAATTAATTAATAGTAATAAAATATCCAAACATGATAAACATCGATAATGACCTACATTTATTTTTCTAAATTTGTCCAGTAGGGGAGAGTGGGAATTAATGGGACATTTTTTATGTTATGTTTTTATTGATAACGTTGGCCATATGTAATTCAGAATTTTGTAACATGGCTCATAAGTACACTTCAGTAATCAGTTACATATAAACATACTAACTTTAATAAAAAGTTATCATTTTTAATTATATATATATATATATATATATATATATATATATATATATATTTTACATGCATATGCATTGTCCCATTCATCCCCACCTATGGGGATGAATAGGACATGGTTGGGAATGAATGGGACAGGACTCAAATTAACAAAGAAAAGAAAACAAAATGGAAAGTGAATAAATTTTTAAAGTTAAATTGGTTTATGTGATTTTATTACACACTATTAATTTACTGAAATTAGTATATAAACTGATGTATTGACTCAAATTAACATCAAAAAGTAAAAAGTCCTTTGGTTCGCACAGTTCCTAGTGCTCTAGGCTTTGGTAATTTAATCTAATAAGACTTAATCTAAAAATAAATAAATAAATAAGACACTGAAAAAGATAAATCTTTATAATAGAGTACAAATTATCCAGATAAATTTTTGTTTCCGACTGATCGGGAAAAATCAGCATTCTATTCTGTATTACATTAATAATCACCGGGATTTATTTAATTAGCTTGATTGAAATTGTGATTTTAATCAAACTATTATTAGTTTATTTATTTATTTATTATTGGTTTAAGTTGCATTGAATATTCTAACTTATATTGTATTTAATTATAATTATTCTAAACAAAAATTAAAAAATTAGAACAATTAATTTAAATTTTTTTTTTCTAAGTTCACACAACTGAGAATCCTGATAATCAATATTACTAATTTACGTTTCAATATAATTCTTCCGTAAAATTTTAAACAGTTCGAGAAACTTTTCACACACTGTGGCTATAAAGTTTTCAACCGAAGAAGGCCACGTAAATTAGATATAAATCAGAAATGTTAACCAAATTATACTAGACGAATCGTTTTTCGACGATAGCTTTAATGCCCGTAACCCACTCTTTACCGATCTTCGATGTCTTTTTCTAGTCAATTTTGTCCTTTTACTATTTCCGGTGTTACGCTTTTTTTTTTTTTTTTTTTTTTTACACACTTAACATTGTGAGTTTTTTCGTTTTCATCCCATGCTTTTTCTATGGATTTTTGACTGATTTATTTCCCGTTTTTCCATTGATTTTTAGCTTTATTTCCCTCGTTTTCTACATTATAAAGGCTGATATTAACATACTTTGGGAAATTTTATTTTGCTTTAATTATTGTTTAGAAAAAATGGGTGTTGTTTAAATATTATTTTAAATTAGTTTGAGAATAATATAAAAAATTAATAAACGTGCCCCCTTTTTATAGAGAAAATAGTAGATTTCTGTTTATTTCAATTTTTTTTTTTTTTTTCATTGTTTAGAATTTCAAGCAAAATTATATTTTTGTATAAAAATATTATAATTTCAAACCTAACATAAAATGAATAGTTGTTACAACATTGCAGAATTTTATCTTACTGTTATAAAATTAACCCTGTTTTTCCCCAATGACACGATGAAAAAAAAAATATTTTATCAGAATAATTAAAATTTACTATCTGTCTCTCTCTATATAAAAAGAAAAAGTCTTCCAACAATGAAAGTCTATTTCATTCAGTCAAAAAGCCAACGACATTGAAAATATTTCGCCACAAGAAAGGAATTTGCATCATTGAAAAAAAAAAAAATTTACTTTCTCGTACCCTTACGGTAGAGGAAGTATTGTTTTAGGGTCAAATTTTCGAAACCGAGTTTTTGTTATATTTACATGTTCTGAGGTCCCCTGAATAAGAAAATCATGTTTTTAGCGAATGGTCTGTGTGTGTGTCTGAATTTGTATGTCTCTGTCTGCCTTTGTGTCTGTTATCAGCATATCGCAAGTACAAATAGTAGCAGAAATTCCAAACTCGGATTTCTAAATGTGTATCATATAGGGATGCTACACTAAGCTATTCGTTGAGATGAAGCAAATGGTTCGTGTACAGGGACACTCAAAAGTATTCAAATACGGGGGAAATCAAATACGGTCTATGGGGGAAATTGCAGGTAAATAGAGTTTAACATTTATAGACTGCACTAAACCAAATCAAACGAATATATATTTTTTGTAATAGAGATAGTCAACTGGGAAAAAAATTTGTGTATGTAGGGAAGTCCACCCTCGAGGGAAGTAAATTTTCATGACGGGTGTCTTTCAAAAGAACTCGCCAATACCGTAAAAACGAATGGTTGAACCATTGATCTGCGATAATCTATATATATAAAAATGAATTGCTGTTCGTTAGTCTCACTAAAACTCGAAAACGGCTGAACGGATTTCGATCATTCTTTTTTTGTTTTTTTCCTTATAGGTCAGGGATGGTTTAGGAAAAAAAAATTTCGAAAAAATTCGAATAGTTTTCTTATTATTAATTAAAATATGAAAATAATAACCTCCTAATACCTTATAAATAGCCATTAAAATATTAGCTATAATTTAATTGTTGCCAAAAAAAATTTACGAGTTCATTTTCTTTCGACATAAAAATAAATAAACGTGATTAAATAAATAATTTAATTAAACGTGAGCTTTAAAAAATTGTAAAAAATTAAATTATGTATCTCACAAAAATTGACGTCACTATCGGTTTAAAGATTTCATACGCATTGATAAAGTGCTAATGTAGTTAGTTCTATGATTCAACAGAAAATTTAAAAACACAGTTTATAAAAAGTTTTTTTTCTTATAATCTATATATATATATATATATATATATAAATGAATGTTTGTCTGTATGTACATTATAAAATTGTAAACGGCTTGACCGATTTCGATCATTCTTTTTTTGTTTTTTTTCCTTATAGGTCAGGGATGGTTTAGGAAAGAAAAAAATTGAAAAAATTCGGCCCCCAAGGGGGGGGGAGGGGGGCAAAACGTGAATTCAAAATATCCTTCATAGCTCAAACAAAGAAACAGATATCCGTAAAATTTTTGCTTTAAAATATAGCTAATATAAATGTCTAAAAACCAATTCCTGGAATTTTCGAAATTTGATCCCCAAGGGGGGGGGGGGCAAAAACAATTAGAAATACAGTTAGGCCTTTCAAAATTGGTACAGATAGGTTTCAATAGCCTGCAAGTCGAATGGGGATATTTTCGAAAGTGTAAAGTTATTAGGAGGGGAGAGAAGGGGGGAGGGGAGAGGGGGGGGGCAAAAAAATAAAAATAGAGTTAGATCGTTCAAATTTGGTATATAGAGGTTTTCGATACTTACAAATCGATTGCGGATATTTTCGAATTTGTAAAATTATTAGGAGGGGCGGGAAGGGGGGGGCTTATGGGCAAAAACAAATAGAAATACAGTTAGGGCATTCAAAATTGGTACAGATAGGTTTTAAAGGCCTGCAAGTCGAATGGGGATATTTTCGAAAGTGTAAAGTTACTAGGAGGGGTGAGAAGGGGGGGATGGGATGGGGGGGCAAAAAAATAAAAATAGAGTTAGATCGTTCAAAATTGGTACAGAAATGGTTTTCGATACTTAAAATCGAATGCGGATATTTTTGAATTTGTAAAATTATTAGGAGGGGCGGTAAGGGGGGGGCTATGGGCAAAAACAAATAGAAATGCAGTTAGGCCGTTCAAAATTGGTACAGATTGGTTTTAGATGCCTGCAAGTCGAATGGGGATATTTTCGAAAGTGTAACGGTATTAGGACGGACGGAAGGGGGGGCGGAGGGGCAAACAAAATAAAATAGAGTTAGATCATTCAAAATTGGTACATAGAGGTTTTCGATACTTACAAATCGATTGCGGATATTTTCGAATTTTTAAAATTATTGGGAAGGGGGAGAGTGGTGGGGCAAAAAAATAATAGAGATAGATTGTTCAAAACTGGTGCATAGAGGTTTTTGATATTTACAAATCGATTGCAGATATTTTTGAATTTGTAAAATTATTAGGATAGACGGGAGGGGGGGTCGAAGGGGGAAATAAGAGTTAGAGCATTTTGGGAATTTTTTCGGAAGGCAGTGAGAACCCGGTGAGACTTTTTTCCTAATCAGATTTTGTTTCGCTTTTTTTTTTTTTTTTTTTTTTTTTTCACGTGATAAAAATTAATGCAATTTTGAGAATTCAGTAATTATAGTGATTCATTTAAAAATAGTGACCAGCGAAGCGGGCAAAGCCTGCTAGTTTAAAATAAATTTATCGATTTTTTTCATTTTTAACCAAAAAAAAAAAATTATGTAATATTGAGAACAAATTCAACTTTTTTTGGATATTTAGTAATATACTACTCTTAGAATAACTTAAAAACGAATAATTTTAGGAGATCCAAATGTTGTATTTTGAAGTTAATATAAGTTTGTTGCTGGAAAAGTTTGATCAAGATTGATAAGTTTCAATGAATGTTGCGTGCGAAAATTGTCTGTATAATTTTAAGTAAACTTTTAATTTTAATAACAGAATTAAATTCTATATAAATGTAGGTGCATTAATGAAACGGGGGGTTGAGGGGAGCGGTAGGCCCCCTCACACAGAACTAATTATCATATAAAACTCTTCCGAAGCCTAATTTGAATTGTTTAACATAGGTTTACATAACAGTACTCATTATCTTACCTCTTAATCTCCAACCTATATTTATAGTATTAAATTTCAGGGTAAGAGAAAGTCGTGTGAGTAACACACCAGATTATTTATAATTGAAACAAAATTATATTTTTGTATAAAAACGTTATAATTGTATTTCCAAGAATAATATAAATATATAAAACGACTAATTGTTGCAGAATAGAATAACCTTATCTCTTTTTGTGCTAAAATTAACCTTGTTTTTCCCAGCCACCCGATTATAAAAAAAATCCCATCAACATTATTAAAATGCGTTATACATTTATATCGACATTAAACATTTCTTACAACAATCAAAGTCTTCCATTGCATTGAATCAAAAAGCCATCTAGACTGAAAATATTTCGCCACAACAAACGAATTTACTTTCTTCCAAATGAAATGTTATCTTCTATGATTCAAACAAATTATATTTATTTCCAAAAATAATATAAATAAAAATAACTAATTGTTGCAGAAAGGAAGAATCTTATATCTTTGTTAAAAATTTATCTTGTCTTTTCCAAACCTTTCGATCATATATATACATATATATTCCATCGAAATCATTAAAATACATTTCTGTCGATATGAAAAATTCTTACATCAAACGAAATATTCTATTGAATTCAATCAAAAAGCCATCCGGACAGAAAATATTTCGCCACAGCAATCGAATTTGCATTCTTCCAAAAGAACTGTTATTTTTCCTTCCAATACGAAAAGGCAGATCAAACCGTGTCAAACTGCTTCTAGAATAAAATAGTAGTATGTAGTTTGAGGGAGAATAGTTTGCTTGGTTATTGCTATATATTTTCTGCGTTTTATTGCTATATATTTTCTGCAACCTCCCGTTTCATTAATGCACCCACATTTATATAGGATTTAATTCGGTTATTTCTGTTTATTAATTCTGTTTATTTCAAATTATCTTTTGCGATAATGCAGACGATTTCCATATTAGAGAAAAAGTACAACACTAAATATCCAAAAAAAAGTTTAATTTATTCTCAATATTATATATATATATATATATATATTTTTTTTTTTTTTTTGTTAAAAATGAAAAAAAAATCAATAACTTTATTTTAAATTATCGCATATCTATGGTTCAACCATTCATTTTAAAGGTATTGACGAGCTCTTTTGAAAGATACCCGTCATGAAAATTTACTCCCCTCGAGGGGGGACATCCCCACAGGGGGGGAGGCTAGGCTCCTACATACACAAAAAAATTTTCCCAGTTCACTATCTCTATTACAATATATATATATTCGTTTGATTTGGTTTAGTGTAGTTTATAGGTGTTAAACTCTACTTACCTGCAATTTCCCCCATAGACCGTATTTCATTTCCCCCGTATTTGAATACTTTTGAGTGTCCCTGTACATGAACCATTTACTTCATCTCAACGAAAAGCTTACTGTAGCATCCCTATATGATACACATTTAGAATACCAAGTTTGGAATTTTTGCTACTATCTGTTCTTGAGATATGCTGATAACAGACACACAGACAGACAGACACACAGACCATTGGCTAAAAACATGATTTTCGTATTCAGGGGACCACAGAACATGTAAATATAACAAAAACTCACCTTCGAAAATTTGACCCTAAAACAATAATTTCTCGACGCTATAGTAAGAGACCCCGGTAAGAAAAATTAAAAAAAAAGAAAGGTAAATTATTGTTGCTATGTGAATTTTTCCATATATTATGGCACCAGCTTAAAACCATGTGTACTTTTAGTTTGCAAGTAGAGAGCTAATTTTTCTCCCATTAGATAACTTTAACTTCTCTCAACACAGACATTTTTTTTTTCCTTTTGTCTTCCTCAGATATTTTTAAATAATTCTATATATAATAATCTAACTGCTCTAGTTGCGTCGATATGCGTAATTAGAGTCAAAGATTTTTCGCGCTGTAAATTTTTTTCATTAGTTATTTTTTATTTCTTATTTATAATAATATATTTCTGTATTTTTCTAAGAAACTGTTTAACATGCGTAATAAATTTTTATTTTTACGTTATGGAAAGCTTTTTTCAGTAAACATTCCTACGCGCTAAAAAATTTGATCGATTGATTTAGAATGTGCTTCAGGTAAACAACTTTTTTAAATGTACATACTTACATCTGAATAATAATAATAATTAGAAATTTAACTTGTTAAAACTAAACATAAGGTATTCATAAATATCTATTTCATTTACATGATGAAATATGCTTAGTCATTAGTATGCTATTACCTTAAAAGGCTACCTTTTGCTTGTTAATATCGGCATTATCAGATATTTTGTTTGAATCAAGAGTTTTGTTCTTTGATTTTTTTTTAAATATATTTTTACATTTCTTTTTTATTCAAATAGTTTAAGGTATTCCTGTTAACCAACTTGATAGTAACAGTTTAATCTTCCGCTTTTATTTGAAACTTAGATTATCATTTTAAATACTTGATAAATGAAGTTTATGTATGTATATACAGTCGAACCTAGTTAACGTGAACACTGTTAACATGAATTACTTTTAACATGAACTGTTTACACAGTCCCCATCAAAATGGAGATTAGTTTAGCTACATGAAGATTAGTTACTGAGAGCATGAAGTATTGATAACATGAAGAAATTTTTCCTCCCCCTTGAGATTCATGTTAACGAGGTTTGACTGTATAGTAAAAGCTTTCAGAATGTTTGAACGTAGCTTTTGGTTTCGTTTCGCCAGCCCCCCCGACTGGTAGTTGGCGCTTTGCCAAATGAGAGGTGCTTTTTTCTCTTTGAGAATGTTACTTTTTTTATGTTTAGTTTCTCGGCCTGTCTTAAACAGGAAGTATAATTTTTTCTCTTGAACATGAAAGTTATGATTTAAATATTATGATCTTGGCTCCTTTATGGAGAAACAATGTTATCCTGAAATATTACTGAATTAAGTTATAATTGTGAATTCTTCAAAGTATACTGCAAATAGTTTTTTATTGTGTGTTTAATTTCTAATAAAGAATTTATGCTCTCCCAACTGACTTTATGACTGAAATTGAACACGTGAATTACAGAACTATAGATTAAGAAGTTGTTTATGATTATATATTTCTGCATATTTTCATGGTACGAATTTTTTCATGGCGCAGTATATATAATAATATTTTTTCATGGTGAACGAAACTCGGGATAAGTGAAATCCCTTAAAAGTGAAATTACCCTTAGATATTAATTTATCTGGATTTGGATTTGAAAGCTTGGATAATTTATTGTGAAAACGAAACTGAAAAATAATAATGACTGGAATTCCGGATTCGTTATTGGATAGCTGCCTGGATATGGAACCAGGTAAGCAAAATTTAACTACTATTTATAACATTGATTAAATGAAATTAGAAATTTTAATTATTTGAATTATTTTGTTTGATTATTTGCTCGCTATGAATATTGAAAAGTTAAAAGCTAAGCGTTCTACGGAACGCTCAAATGTAACTAAATTAATAAATAAATTAGAGAATTTATTATTGGATGATCTAGAAAACACAAAATCAGACGAAATCATCGAAATCCAGGAAATGATAGGTGAAAGAGAAATTGCATTAAAAAATTTAAATAATGAAATTGAAAATTTAATAGTAGATATTAAAGAGTATGAAAAAGATATCGCGACCAGCGATAAATACGGCGAGCAAATAATTTCTGCCAAATGCAAAATAAAACTAAGATTAAAAAGATTATGTAATAATAAAGATGAAAGTAGTTCAAACTGTTCTGTCAGTGAAACCCAAACAAAAACTGGTTCGGCAGTGAGATTGCCGAAAATGTCCTTACCAAAATTTGGTGGACAAATAGAAAAATGGAACGAATTTTTCGATTGTTTCGAAAATTCAATCCATTTAAATGAAAATCTTACAAAGATTGAAAAATTCACTTACTTGAAAACGCTTTTAACTGACAAAGCGTACAATGTTATTGAAGGGTTTTCACTTACGGAACAAAATTATGATAATTGCATAGAAATATTGAAAACACGTTTTGGGCAAAAGGATATTATCATTAATGCTCACATGAATAAATTGATAAACTTAGAAGGCGTAAAAAGTTCATCAAATATAACTGCTTTGAGAAAGTTTTATGACGCTTGTGAAGTAAATATTCGCAGTTTATCTAATTTAGGGGTGACAAAAGGCCAATATGGTCATTTACTGAATCCAATTTTATTAAAATTATTGCCAAACGATCTAGTAGTTGAATATTACAGGCAAAGTGATAAAAGGAAGGATGAGTCTGATGTGACAGACTTAATTAATTTTCTTAAAGTAGAACTTGAATCGCGTGAAAAATCACTTAGTATGATTAATTATAAAAATGCTTCGGTAATTGTAAATAAAAATAAAGCCGAAATTAATGACAGAAAATTTCCAAATAAAATGAATTCATTGAATGTAGGTGTAAAAAATATATGCATATTTTGCAAGAATTATGATCATCATTCTCTTGAATGTACTAATTTAACTGATGTTGAGAAAAGGTTAAAATTAAAGAAGGATGGCAGGTGTTATAAATGTTTTCTAAAATCTCATCTGTCATCACAGTGCAGGGTGAAATCGCAGCCTTGCGAAAAATGTAAAGCAACAGATCATAACAAATTATTTTGTTTTTCAAAAAACTTGAAACCAGAAGTAGTAGAGAACACTATAGTATCGAATTCACATTTAAAAAACAGTAATCAGGCAGCGTTATTGCAAACATTTTGCGTCATAGCCCAATCTAATTCTAGATCAAAAACTGTCAGACTCTTATTGGATTCCGGAAGTGAAAAAAGTTTTATTACTAAAGAATTGGCCCACGAATTAAAATTAACCCGTGTAAGAACAGAAAAGCTAACTGTTTTTGCCTTTGGTATAAATAAAGGTAAAGAAGAGGAATTCGAGGTTTTTAATATTGAACTGCGTAGCAAAATAAATCCTCGTCGGCTCATCCATGTTGAAGTATTAGCTACAGACTTAATAACCGCGACTCCCTTGAAAAGCCCAAGGGGCGAACCAGAAATTGAAAGTTATATTAAAAATAAAAACTGGAAATTGGCAGACAATTCATTAAGTGATTCCAAAATTAATATTTTGCTAGGAGCTGATTATTTTTGGAAAATACAGAGAGGTATCATTGAAGAAATCGGTGATAATTTATATGTTGCTAATACTATTTTCGGATATACTGTAGTGGGGAAATTGAATAATAATAGTACAGAAGTAATTAATTCGCATTTTGTATCTGTAAATAAATTTGACAGTTTTGATTTGCAGCGTTTTTGGGATTTAGAATCACTGGGAATATGTGACAGTAAGAATGATTCTATGTCACAGAGAGATATAGAAATTATTAATTCTTTTAATGAAAATTTAAATTTTGTTAAGGGAAGATATGAAATTCAATTTTTGTGGAAGGAAAATAAAAATGAATTAAAATCGAATATAGAAATAGCCAAAAATAGACTTTGGGGTTTGAGAACAAAACTGTCTAAAAATGAATGGCTTAAAAATGAATATGAAAAAATTCTTGAGGAACAAAAGAAAATGGGTATAATAGAGGAGTGTAAAATAAACAAAAATGAAACTGGTGTATATTATATGCCCCACAGACCGGTGATAAGAACAGATAAGTCCACTACAAAGGTCAGAATAGTGTTTGATGCTTCTTCCAAAGAAAAGGAAGCAAAATCTTTAAATGAATGTTTATTTGCAGGCCCCAATTTAAATCCTAATATTTTGGATATTATTTTAAAATTCCGCCTTCATAAAATTGCCTTTGTTTGTGACATTGAAAAAGCTTTTCTGCAAATACAGGTTGCAGAAAATGATAGAAACTTTTTGAGATTTCTATGGTTTGAGGATATAAATAGTAAAAATCCTCTATTAAAGGTTTTCCGCATGACTCGTGTAACTTTTGGTGTTACAACATCACCCTTTTTGCTCTCAGCTACCATTAAACATCACATAAAGGGCTATAAGAACTTGTTTGAGAAAGTAGTTGATATGCTCGATACTTCCTTATATGTTGATGATCTCTTTCATGGCGCTAATTCTGTAAATGAAGCATTTATTTTATCGTCTGGTGCTGTGAAAATACTTAAAGATGCCAATATGACATTAAGGAAATTTAAAAGTAACTCTTACGAATTAAGCAAATTGTGGGAAAAATATGGAATAAACGTTGATGAAGAAATAAATGAGGGAAATATCTCTAAAGTATTGGGAATAATGTGGTCAACTAATAATGACACGTTAAGAATAGACTTTCAGTCTCTGTTAGAAGGGTTTGATAATGAAATTATCACTAAGAGAATTGTTTTACAAACTGTAGCAAAGGTGTATGACCCTGTAGGGTTTATTTCCCCTTTTATAATAAGAGTTAAATTTCTAATGCAAGAACTATGGGAGCAGGGTGTTGATTGGGATTCTGCTTTACCTGATGCTTTAACACAAAAATTTAAGAAATGGCATCGTGAAATACAGGATTTAGAAAATTTTGAAGTGCCTAGAAAATATTTTACGAATTTTGAAAAATTAACTCCTGAAACTATTCAAATTTGTGTTTTCTGCGATGCCAGTTTGAAGGGATATGGTACAGTAGCTTATTTTCGTGATCCTTGTTCCCGTGAAACTTCATTTATTATGTCAAAGACAAGAGTAGCTCCTCTCAAAAAACTTACTTTGCCTCGACTTGAATTGATGGGAGCCTTAACAGCTGCTCGATTAGCTCATTATCTTGGGCAGCTATTCTCAATTCCCGTCAAAAACATACTATGCTTCTGTGATTCCCAAATTACCCTTTATTGGGTCAAAGGAAGTGCTAGTAACTGGAAGCCCTTTGTAGAGAACAGAGTGCGTGAAATTCAACGATTAGTAGCCCCATCTCAGTGGAGATTTTGTCCAGGGGTTAAAAATCCCGCTGATGTGCTATCTCGTGGTTGCACAGCAACTGAATTGTTGAAGAATGAAGAATGGTTAAAGGGACCAATTTGGTTGAAAGAAGAGCACTTACCGACACCACTACCGGAAAATGAAGTCAAAATACCTGAAGAAGAGATTTTGAGAGAACAACGGAAAACTACTGTTTGCTCTTTAACTCATGGCAATAATGAATTTGAATTATTATATAAGTTTTCATCTTGGTCTAAATTAAGACGTGTTACAGCCTGGTGTCTTAGATTTATAAAAAATACTAAATGTCGATCTGCGCGAAATACTGGCTTTTTAACTATACAAGAACTTGATGAGGCAACTAAAATTATTGTGAAGTTGGTTCAAAGACATGAATTTGGAGAGGAAATAAAGACTTTAAAATATGGAAGAAACCTGAATGCTAGTAACAAACTCCTTTCTTTAAACCCTTTTCTAGACAAAAATGAAATTCTTCGTGTTGGTGGAAGATTAAGACACGCAAACCTACCTGAGAGTCAAAAACACCAAATGATACTTCCTAAAACGCATCACATTACAGATTTAATTATAAAGTACTTTCATGAAAAACATCTTCACAGTGGAACTCAGTTAACAATTTCAGTCCTGCGACAACAATATTGGATAATTAATGCAAGAGACGCCGTGAAAAGGAATCTGCGGAACTGTATGAAGTGTTTTAGAACCACATCGAACTTAGCCTCTCAACTGATGGGTGATCTTCCAGCTGCTCGTGTAGTGCCATCGCGAGTGTTTTCGAAAGTCGGGGTTGATCTTGCAGGCCCCTTTCTCATCAAACCTCGTAAGGGCCGAGGTGTTAGATCTTATAAAAGTTATATTTGTTTATATATCTGTTTTTCCACAAAAGCAATTCATTTGGAAATACTCAGTGATCTCACCTCTGAAACATTCCTCGCATCCTTGAAGAGGTTTGTTGCTCGACGAGGAAAACCTGAAGAATTGTTTTCAGACAGAGGAACGAACTTTGTAGGTGCCGACAACGAAATGGAAAAAATGATGTCCTTGATCTCTTCTGACGAAAAGATCCACAGATATTTGTCCGAAGAAACAATCAAATGGAATTTCAATCCCCCATCGGCCCCCCATTTTGGAGGACTTTGGGAGGCTGGAATAAAACAGATGAAGGGTCATTTAAAAAGAACTATTGGCGAACAAATATTAACTTATGAACAGTTCCTTACTTTAATTACTCAAATTGAATCGTGCTTGAACTCCAGACCTCTTGTTGCGCTCTCGAATGATCCAAGTGACTTAAATGCTCTAACTCCAGGACATTTTATCATAGGCACTGCCTTGACTTCAATACCAGAACCTGACTATTCTTCAGTTAACCTAACCCCGCTAGAAAGATGGAAACTTCTACAAAAAATTTTTCAAAGTTTCTGGAACAGATGGTCTTCAGATTACCTATCAGACTTGCAAAGGCGATCAAAATGGTTAATAAATAAACCAAATTTCAAGAAAGACGATTTGGTTTTAATAAAAGATGATAATCAGCCCCCTTTGAAGTGGAAACTGGGACGCATAATCAAATTATTTCCTGGAGCAGATGGCAAGATTCGTGTTGTTCTACTGAAAACTATTTATGGAGAGTTGAAGCGTCCGATCGCCAAACTATCACCTCTACCATTTTGAACTTTGAAATTTTTATTTTATATTTATTTTATTTTATTTTATTTTATTTATTTATTTTTTTTTTTTTATGTTCCTGTTTTTAATCCATTTATGTTAATCATCTAGTTACAATGTTTCATATGTATATTAATCTCTTTTTTTTCTTATCTATTTGCAGTTGAAGACCAAGAAAATGAAAACCTGTAATAACACTAATGTTGTTATTGTACTTGTAGAATATTTTTATGAACCTTCGTTCATGGGGGCGGAGCATGTTTGAACGTAGCTTTTGGTTTCGTTTCGCCAGCCCCCCCGACTGGTAGTTGGCGCTTTGCCAAATGAGAGGTGCTTTTTTCTCTTTGAGAATGTTACTTTTTTTATGTTTAGTTTCTCGGCCTGTCTTAAACAGGAAGTATAATTTTTTCTCTTGAACATGAAAGTTATGATTTAAATATTATGATCTTGGCTCCTTTATGGAGAAACAATGTTATCCTGAAATATTACTGAATTAAGTTATAATTGTGAATTCTTCAAAGTATACTGCAAATAGTTTTTTATTGTGTGTTTAATTTCTAATAAAGAATTTATGCTCTCCCAACTGACTTTATTTCGGCTGAAATTGAACACGTGAATTACAGAACTATAGATTAAGAAGTTGTTTATGATTATATATTTCTGCATATTTTCATGGTACGAATTTTTTCATGGCGCAGTATATATAATAATATTTTTTCACAGAAAATTACTGAAAAGAAGATAGAGTTAGATCAAACCGAATGTAACCAGCAGATTAAAAAAGATCAAAATAAAATAAATGTATATAAATGAAAGCATGTTGATTTCTAACTTTTTTCAGGGGCATTGTAGGATAGAGCATGCAAAGGTTATGGTTTTCCATGCCAAACAGTGCCAAAGATAAAATTTCTCTTTTGATCAATGCCCGAAACATGATTACCAAAAGAAAAGAAATCATAATAATCAAAAAATAATCCAAAATCAGAAATATCCATTAGAAATAAGACCTAGTGACAATACATTTAATAAGATAATAATTAATATTACAAGAGAATGATCATAAAAATAGGCACGTTTACTATAAGAATAGACTGTCCATGTTACAACCTGATGCATATTAAGTAATAATTCATCGTAAAATGTTAAAAATTGCAGCAATAAAATGTAAAATATTTTAAACTTTATTTGAAATATAATTTTTACTTAAGGGAACAGCCTACTTTTAAAAATGGAAAGATGAAGAGGTTTTCGTTCAAATTTCAGAATTTTTTTTTTAAACTTTTTTTTTTTTGTGTGTGTGTGTGTGTGCCTGTGTGTATCTAACTAGTATGACATTACTCTACAGATTAAAAATATTATTTTGGTTTATTTTAAAATAGAAAAATATTTTATTGCAGATTATTTTTTAAAAAAATTCAAGGGGTGCTTTCTCACTGCGCGCATGATATTTTAAAAAGGATTGGAGATATGAGCTTAAAATGTTTCTCAACCATGCATTTTGACATAATGAATAAAATTAATTAAAAATAAAAATTTCTGTTCAACAGAAAAAAAAATTATGATTGTGAAAATATAAATTTTTTGATGGTAATTTCATATTTAATCATTAATTAAACTCCATATTCTTGAGTAATTAAAATCTTTTAGTTCATATTCTTAATTTAAATGTTTTGTTTCATTTAATGTAAAAATTATAAGGATAAAGAAATTGTAATTGAGTTGTCCAGCACGCAGTGAGAAAGCACCCTTGAATTAAAAAAAAAAATAATAATAATCTTCAATAAAATAATTTTCTATTTTAAAGTAAACCAAAGTAATATTTTTAATCAACAGAGTAATGTCATACTAGTTAACATAGAAAAAAATTTGTTTGTACATGCATTAATTTTTTTTTTTTTTTTCTTAAAGTTAATCGAAAATGTCTTCATTTTCCCACATTTAAAAGTAGGCTGTCCCCTTAAGATATAGCATATTGTAAGAAAAAATAATTTTTGCAACATTGAGAAACAACTTAAGATTAAAATTTTAAAGTGATAAAAATACTGTTATTCCTAGACATTGCTGCAATATTTGTTAGATTTTCCTACTTTTATGTGTCCTCTTCAGAGCTGGCAACATTTTTAACTTTTAAATCAGAATTGGCACCAGTATTTTTAAATGGAATATGTTACATATATTTTTGACGATTAGCATTATACCAGAAACAACTATAAAATTTTTCCGATGTGAAGTCTCCCTTGAAAAACGGGGACTTGGCACCCATGGTCCTCTTCCTTTTTTATATATTTTGAATGAATTACTGTAAAACAGGGATTCTTTGCAAGTCTTTATTTTAGTGTATATGCAAATTATATAAGTAATATTTATATTTTTATCAATATTATCTTCTAGTAATAATTGCACTAAACAAAATATTTTTAGGAGTTTTTATATAAATTACCCTGTAACAGACGTCATTTTAATCTCCTAGTGTTTAACGGTCGTTGTCTAAAGTCTTATACATTTCAAAGTACTATTACCCATCAAGACGTAGCAACATTCGTTATATTTTCAATTTGTCTGTACCTCCTTCCTCTTTTAAAGATTTCGAGCGATGTATTATAAAATAAGTATTCTCTGTAAAACTATACTGTAACGCAGCTCAGGAGCATTTAATATAAGCACTGATTATATTTCTATCAATATTTCACGTAGTAATAAATATATTGCACCAACGCATTTTTATGCTTTTTATATTTAAATTATCGTGAAAGAAATAATAGCCTAATTTTATATGGTTATTCTATAAAGTCTTATAAGCTTGAAATGCAACTGTTAGATATGTAGATCAGGAGCCTCAACGTCCTATTTGCATCACGCATTATTTAACAGATCATTTTTATTTATTCCTTATAATATAATACATATATATTGATTCGATTGACTTCCTACATAAAAAGAAACATTTCGAGGGACAGACGCTCCCTCAACCCACCGCTGTACCTCCCTTTCTATAACTATCTGTATATATATATATGTATGTATATATTATGTATTCCTAATAACTGATAGTCTTACATTAATTCATTGCAATTCGTAAATACTTGTACCAAATTTCATGCAACAATGATTGCATAACATATCGGAAATATTTTGTGTAACCCAATATTTTAGTTGCTAATTCTATGCCCACAACTTTCAACAGAAAACCATACTTATAAAATTTAATCATGTTTAATGGGTTGTAACCATGTGGGGTGTAACCAATGTGTCTGTGGGGAACTTTCAACCTCACTTCACTATATCCTGGATTGCCCTCATACCTCAAGTTATCACCTCAAAAAGAACAATCAACAAACACTGGAAAGTTGGTTCAAACATGTGATGCAGCATAGTAGTCTGAAAAACAAAATAATTCAATGTATGAGTTACGTCGAACGTTACAAATATCAATTCAACCAGCAGCCCTCCCAGCATTTAACACCCACTAACAGACCTCTATCTTCATGGTCACTTTTTCAGTTTACTGTGTTCTATATTTCTTTCTTTCTTTTCTTTTAGTTTTCTATTTTGCATTTTTCTATTATATTTATAGAATAGAATTATATTTATAGAATTATAGTAGTTTAAGGCAATTGGTCCAAACAGGGTCTTATAATACGAAATAGTGCACTGCAGTTTAGATGTTGAACATTACTAGATCAGTGCAATCAAGTGAACATTGTGAAGAGAATTCAACAAGGTAAAATAACATTATGAACCGAAAATGGACAGCCATCAACATGCTATGGCAAAAACCCGAAAAGGCGTCAGTTTAGGGCATGGCCTGGTGTCACCTGTCACAGTTATAGCTTTCGCGATTTATTCTCATATGTATTTTTCTGCTTCACAGAATATTCACAGCATTCTTGGTTCTCCCTTCTTGTTTGCTTTTGGTTAGGTTTGGTTTCTTCGTTCTACGGTATTTATTTATTTATTTATTTATTTTTACCCTATGACTAATTACAATGAACTGTTTAAAATGGATTCCGAATCCCTGCAACCATTCATGCCTGAACCGAATTCAAACATAGCATCTTCTAATTAAAGGCCTGACCGTGAACTAGTCAGGCACCAGATGCAGGTGGATCTCACTACTGTTATCAGTCTTTCTCATTACCTCCATGCATTTATTTATGAAATTATAAGATATTAAAATTTCCTCCATACATTAGGAATACTTCTGATCAACTTATAAAGTACATATTTTAAAATTTTATTTCCTTTCATATACAAATGCTCGAGAAAGGTTCTTCATTGTTTTACTTTTCTGACTATAGAAGTTAGCTTAGGTTTTATTTTATTTCTTTTATTTCCGTTTCTTTTATTTTTATAAAAGAAAAATAATACCTACTTTTCTTTCACCCTTTTTATATTTTGTCCTTCACTTCCCCATTGTGGTTTCAAAAATATTCGAAGAGCAGAAGCTATTTTTGTCTTTCCTTAAAAAATATTTATATTCGAAATTCCAAATGCACAACCATTGCACAATTTTATTTTTGATGTGACATTTCCTGTCAACTTCACATTTATAAAAAAATTTTAAATGAAACGTTTATTAGAAAATCTAACAAATGCAAATTTGATTCTTGTTGTTATAATTTTTTTTAAACAATATCAAAGTACACTCTTAACTAAAATGATTTTTTCTTTCATCATGGGTAAAATTATTTTACCTTCTCGTCCACCAAATACGCAACATAACTAATTCTTAAATTTGAGGATTAATTGTATAAAAAAGTACTTTTGGTAATAAACATATCTGATCACGCCTTCTTTATAAAGTTAAATGGAATAAGGTGGGGAAAATCTCACTCATACAATTGTTATTCGATTTATTTTAGTCAAAACTCTCATTTAATCAACGTAAAAGTGTATGATTCACGTGCTTTCATTTAATAAACGCATGCTACCTTAAATTGTGTGAAGCAGATTCGGATGGGTGATGGCTCATTTTCTCACCTTTTCGAAAAGTACTTCGAACTGCAGTATGGGGATATACTGTATTTTCATATAAGAAAATATAATGCCCATGTATTTTGTAGTATATTTACGGTAATGCCTTGCTGTTATATTAGCTTATTTGGTACTTACATATTATCCGGTCGACCATAAATGATAATAATTTGAAGTCAAATGTGATATTAATTCGTTATGATCTCTATGACAACCTATGATGCAACAAGGTTTGTAATGGTTGCATATACTTTATGTATTAAATATCTTATATTGATCATTTATATAAAAGTTAAAATTTCAATTAAGCAAATATTCTCATATATATATATATATATATATTTTTTTTTTTTTTTTTAAGAAATTTTTTTTTTTTTTTTTTTTTTTTTAAGAAAAAGAAAGGAACAATATTAAACATATTAAAAATAAAATGTTAAATCAAAAATTGACAATAAATAAGAGTTTCTGTTTAAGTCTTTAACAAAAAAGAACAATAATAAACTAATTGAAAATTTGAAATAGTTAAAAATTGCTCAAAAGTTAAAGAGTTTAATCATCAGGATCGATCAATTCTTGAGTGGGTATAAAAAAAACAAGATTTCATTCTGTAGTAGCCATTTTAAGTATGCATATGTATTGGACATGTGTTATTTGCATACATATACATATACATATGTATGAATATATTTTTCTTTATCGCTGGCAAACTAATGTAAATATTTATTTGGAATAATTTATTTTCTCAAATAATTAAATGTCATTTAAATTTCCTTACTGGCTGTATATAGAAGCATTATGCCATGTTTTTTATGTTTTAAAAATATTTGACTAGATAATACTAAAGTACCATTATTTTTATGCAAAATGATTATTTTTAATAAGATAACGCACCAGTAGTGGACCCTCTACCAGTAGTGGACACTTTTAATTTTGAACTCGGAAAATAAGCTACCTAAAAATTCTGAAGATTCGAGCAATGTTTAGGAAGGGAGTTATAGTCCTTTACTGTTAAACATTTTAACAAAAAATAATTCAGGCCATTAGTTTTAAAATAATGTTAGTTTAACTAAAACAATTGGCACTTTTTGTGATTTTGCCGTTTTCTTCTTATCACTTTGAATAAGGAAATGAAATTTTATTTGTTCGCTCTCTGCTTATTTTTAACTGATTTCTTCTACCTTTTGCTTTCATATGACTAAAATAAGTATGCAGAAATCATTTATTGCGCTATTTTTTAAATCTGGTATTAACACATAGTATTTTTATGGGTGCCCACTACTGGTGCCAAAAAAAGGCATCATGACAAATAGTGGACATCCCTGTCCACTACTGGCTCATGTGACTTTTAATACCAGATCCAGTAGTGGACACAATTCTATAATCTAGCAATTTTAGAGTTGAATTTTAAAGCAAAAATTCAAAGGGGTCCACTACTGGGATTTTAGTGTGTCCACTACTGGCTCATTTTAAGCTCTTCAGATTTTTGTTTTTTTACATATATAAATGCTACAATTAGCAGTTTTCATAATACAGTCGTGTTAAGAAAGAGTTAGTAAAGGTCTGAAATCTTAATTATTTTTTGAAACTCTAAAATTTAGGAAATTACACAAAAAATAGCCGGAAAATGTCCTTAAAGTGTCCACTAGTGGTGCGTTTACCTTATATGATATTGTGAATTTTTATATTATATGTGCATACTTTTCTTTCTTATTTTTAGGAAATGTCTCATCCTTTACCTTTTTTTAAAAATAAATAAATAAATAAATAAATGACAAAACTTAATGGATGTTTTTTAACAATGTATTAAAATGAAATGAACTTTTAAAAACATTTATAGAAAAGATATTTTACTTTGTTTTTACATACCATTTGTTTCTGTTTCTTTTTAGGAACAAGCTTAAAGAGATTGTTCTTCACGATGTATGAGTTTTGTTGAAAAAAAAAACAAAAAGTAAGTAAAATTCTTTTAAAATGCAATTTAATAATAAATCATGTCGATTTATAAATTATCATATACTGTATATTTTATAACTGTTAAATGTATATGTCTTCAATATAGTAAACAGAAATAAAAGGTTACATTTCATCCATGTTAATATTTTTAAATAATGGCATACGTAACATTGATATTTTCAAATTAGTTTTTGAAAAGACAGGGTAATAAAAGGTAAAAGTTTAACATAATTCTTAATAATGTCACAAAATGAAAGAGAATTCCACTGAATGACAAAAAAATGAAAGTGCATACAAGTTTCACGGATATCAATTTGTTTGACTTTTTAAAATTCTATTTTTGTTCGAATACATAAAGATTAAACAAGGTCGCCTTCAATATTACATTCACGTACCCCAAAACTTTTTTGTTTTTTGTTTTATGCCGTAACTAATCATAGCCAGTCTGAAATAACAGTTTAATAAAAAAAAAAAAAAAAAATCATAAGTTTCAGGGACATTTTCAATAAGCCTGCAAACGGGCCAATCAATGAAAGCTGTAACTTCTGACGTCATGCCTCTTATTTCTCTTACCATAAATCCGTCCCGTTAGAATTTTCCCGGCAGATCCATCGATTTCTCGTTTTCAACGCCAGAAAAACTCCCAGAGTCTCTCGATGTTCTTTTTCGTTTTAATCGAAGAACAAGTGTTTTAGCGTAGTAGAAGGAAAAACTTCTGTTGTTTATGATAAAATATGTAACTAATCGCAAATTTTGTTTAAAGATAAATGTAGGAATATTTTAGGAGTATAAGATAAAGATTTTTTGAGGCAGTATTGATTTATCTCTTAAAGTCTGCTATTCCTTACTTTACTTACATGTTCTATTGATATTTACATGCTGATAACATAACAGATTTTTTTAATGATTTTTCTGATATTTTTTTCTATTTTCTAAAGAAATGCTGAACGAAATGGCCTTGAACATCAAACACGCAAAGAAATTTGTTAGGCTTACACTTTCCGAAAAACGTTTTAGTCACGAATGCAATTAGAAGACTAATCTCAAATTGAAAAGAAAAAAATACCTTGGATTATCCTGTATTATCAAATGCTACAAATGACTTGTAACTTTAACACATGATTTTGCCTATTATTTATAATATTTGTATGATTTTTTGTATGAATACATTTAGACATATATATATAATTTTTTTTTTTTTTTTCTAAGTTGATTAATTTCTTTAAAAATTTTTTTGTTTGTAAGAAGAATAGATTTTAACATTATTTTAGAAAACTAGCATAAAATTTGAAGAAAATACTGAATAAACAGTGTTCTGAAACATAAAATACGCACATTTAATTTTCGCTGAGATCTGAGTATTTGTAGTAAATAATGTTTTCCTGCGCATGCGCGAAATACAGCACTTTATTATTATATAGAATGCTAGATATTATATATTTAAATGGAGTAAAAATAAAGCAATTTATCTTAAAAAAATAAAGCTAAATTTAAGATATTTTCCAGGGCTATAATTTTATAAGGCGTTTTCCACGCGTCATGTAGTTGATTCCGGGATCCAATTATTTCAGCCACATTGCAAGTAAATATTCTTATGAAAATCCCTTATAAACTGTTAAACTTTAATAAATAAGTAAAATTATGTTAGAGTTATAAGTAATTTTTCCCATATCATTTATTTAATTTAGAGATTCAATTATTTCACCCAGACTTAAAAAATTATTTTTATATAAAAAAAACCTTTGAGCTCTTATAAAAGCATGAAATTTAACTCATTCTTTTTATGACAACTTTCTTATGCAAGTGAACTTCTGACATAAATAGCCCAATATATCTGTAATTCAACCTATGTAAAAAAATTAAAAAAAAAATATATATATGTTTGACGCTTGCGCATTAATATATATATATTTAAGACAAATACTCATATTTCATCGAAATGTAGACGTATTGATTTCCTGTTAAGAATAATGTTTCGCTAATGTTTTGTCAATTTTTTTGAAAGATTTGTAAAATTTCTTTGCAATCCATTTTTGTGATAAGCGGAAAAAACTTGTCAAAAAGTAATAATTTTAGAGAATATATACATATGTCAAAATATTCTTGGTAATCCTATAAAAAAACATATAAATTTTGTAAATAGTAAGTGAAATCATGCTTTAAAGTTACAAGTCATTTATAGCTTTTTATGATAGAGTGTAGTACGAAGTTTTTCTTTAAGTTATTGTTGGTCCCTTAATTGCGCTCGTAACTAAATAGTTACTGAAAAATGTTATGAAGAAGGTTCTTTGAGTGTCTGAAATTCAAATCCATTTCATTTAGTATTTCCTTAGAAAAAAAAAAAGTCTTATAATATACCAGCAGGCTTTGCCCGCTTCGCTGGACTTTAAACTTAAATGATTTGTCAAAGTGCCATATCTTTATTAATAACCTAAGTTCTCGCTGTGATTGGTAGAGGTTTTCTCGCTCCCAATGTTAGGAGTCTGGGTCCCCACTGTCTTCGGCACAACTTACCCACTTCTTACTTCCCCACCCTCAGCGGGTGAGTTCGAAGTTTTGCAAAATCCCACTAATGTACATAATGCGTACACTTAATCAATATCCACACACCAAAAATCGCCATTCTAAGATAATTCAAAGCGAATTCAAACGGAAAAACATGTTTTTACACATGTTTATTGCCCTCCGACTCCGAGAAGGGGGGGGGGGGATTTCGAATTTCGTGAAATGCAGTTACAATAAGTGCCGGATGCATACAAACAATTTACACACCAAATTTTGTGACCACAGAAGTCTTTAATAGACAGTATTATAAATAAATAAATACAAAAAGCACAGCTTAAGTATCGGAACCCTTTGGTGACTTTAAATATTTTAAGCCATTTTTGCGATGAACTAAATTGGCTATCTCAATTGTGCAATTAAAGATCTTGGCGAGAAACGTCCGAGCTACTTCGGTGCCGAATTTCAAATTTTGCCAAAGGGATCCAATACTAAAGCTGTTCCATATCGAATCTGGGTTGAAAACGGAAAAAGGGTAAAATAAATTAGAAATATCAGACCTATATTTATAAATTTGATACCGAATGAAAGGGGCGATTTTGCTGAATCCATGGGTTCAAACAGTTTTTCGATGCGACAATTAGATTTTTAAAAAATAACTAAAGTATGAAATTTAAGTGGCAACGGAAAAACGGATAAAGGAAAAAATAAATTAGAAATATCAGACCTATCATTACAAATTTAGTACCAAATGAAAGAGGTGATTTTTCTGAATCCTGGGGTGTAAACAGTTTTCCGATACGACAATTAGATTTTATAAAATTAACTAAAGTATGAAACTTAGATGGCAACACTTCATTTCAATCTTTTCATAATTTGTAGTGAAAATCACGCGAATACAAAAGTCTTTAACTTAAAAATTTATTTTTATATTTTATTTTTTCATTCAAAGCATTTTAGTGAAAAAATATTTATGGCGCATGCGCAGGCGTTTTTTACACACAATTTAAACACTAATCATAATTTTGAAAATTTCTATAGATATAATTTCAAGTTGGGTGAAGACCTAAGTTTCTGCCAAGCGCCGTTGAATTCCGTCCAGCCGTTCTCGAGTGATGCCCGGACAAACGTGTTTTAGTCTTTTACCCCTTAGGGGGGGACGGGGGGGAATTTCTGAAAAGTTGATAGATATAATTTTAAGTTGGGTGAAGATCTAAATTCCTGCCAAGCGTCGTTGAATTCCGTCCAGCCGTTCTCAAGTGATGCCCGGACAAAAAAAGCGACATTCGGACACGATGACACACACACAGACACACACACACACACACAGGCAAAATTTTCTGAAGTCATTTTCGGCTTTCATGGGGTGTAAAACGTGAAGATATCGCAAAATTTTTCGATTCCGACAAATTTACAGACAAAACTCTGATTTTATTAATATAGATGATCGCACACTGAAGACGCTGTGGTGAATATTTCTATAAAATAACGGAGTAATGATTAGGTTCTATAGGCGATAATAACAGTTAGTTAAGACGCCGCAAACAAAACAAATTTAATCGGAAAATGTGTGTGGACGGGGGATGCTGAAATTGAAAGGTAAGACTGTTAACTATATTGCGGTTATTTTAAATACGTGTAAAATGTGTACTTATCATGTGTTATATAAGAATAAAGTGAATAAAACAAAAAACAGATCTAGAATATACTGATAGAAGGATCCAAAAATTAGCAATTTCGCATTTAATGCATTTATGTTAAAGTACTGCCACACTTAGTACATCAAAAGAAACAATATATATATATACAGGGTGATTCAAAAAAACGTGGACAAAATGATACGGCAGATCAGTCATACAACAAGGATCAAAAATCGCATAGGAACAGAGGGTCGCAAACGCCTGTAGAGAGCGATAGAACCACGAGAGGGAATTGCGATACAAACAGGAGCTGAGCAAACGGAGATTGACTTCATTCGAGCCGTGGATGCGTTGGGCTAGTTACATGCACCGCGAAATGGTTGACATGCATTTAACTTACTGCATGGCCAATTGCAATGGACGAGAAGCCTTGCGAATGTATCGTGAGAAATATCCTGGTAGAAAAGTGCCTAGCCGTTCATTCTTTGCCACTCTACATCGACGATTGTATGAAACCGGCCTGTTCGACGTGCTCAAGCCGGATGCTGCTTGCCGACGAATAATTCGGACAGTTGATGCTGTAGAAAGAGTTGTCCAAGAACTCCAGCTTAATCCGTCAACGAGTACACGAGTTGTATCCCGAAAGACCCATATCCCCCAAGCTACCGTCTGGCGCGAACACAACGAAGGATTGTACACAAAGAAGGACTACATCCTTATCATTTACAATCCGTCCGGGCACTGGAACCGGGAGACTACAACAATCGTATGGGTTCATCACAAACACAAATTTTTGGCACCGCCCAAAAATTTTACAGTAAAAATTTTTTACACCAACCGAATTGAAGCTGGAACGTCCTCCAGGCCTCTCCTCTAAAAAACAAAATTTAGAATTTCTAACAAAAACACTCTTTCCACAAACTGCTTACCCTCAATACCAAACACCATTATTCTCGGCTCCCTCGGATGTTCCCTTCACGGAGCCTGAGATCAAAGCCACTCTTTTCAGTTTTAACATCAAAAAAGCTCCAGGCCCAGACAATATAGATTTCAAAATTTTGCGTAATGTTTACAACACCCTATCTTCAATTCTCCCGCAATGGGCCAATTTATGTCTACAATTTCAATATTTTCCAAAATCCCTCAGAGGAGGCGAAGTGGTTTACTTTTTGAAGCAAGGGAAACTTCCCTCTGAACCCTCTTCCTACAGACCGATCTGCCTTCTTCCCACTTTAGGCAAATTATTAGAGAAATTAATTGTAACTCGCTTAAACTTTTTTCTGGAATCAAATAACCTCCTTCATCCCAATCAAGTTGGGTTCAGAGAGGGCAGATCATGTGACCAAGCTTTAAATGCAATTAAAAGTTCCTGCGCCGTCAGCTGCAATGCATCAAACTATACCACCATCGTCTCTCTGGATATTCAAGGAGCTTTTGACAATGTGGAGTGGCCACACATCTTTCGCGCCCTTAATGACCTTAATTGCCCGGCTAATCTGGCAGGGGTCATCTGCTCTTACCTTTCTCATAGGAAGATCTTAGTGAACTGGGGTGAGGGCTCCTCGGAGCACCCACAAACCAAAGGTTGCCCCCAGGGTTCGTGCCTTGGTCCAATTCTATGGAATTTAATTGCAGATTGTATTCTCAAGCGCATGAACTCCGCGGGCTTTATAACCTATGCATACGCGGATGACTTCTCCCTGATTCTCTCGGGCCGCATAAGAAAAAACCTGGAGGACCAGGCCCAGGAAGTCTTATCACTATTTAGCAAACTTCTAAAAGAATTTGATCTAAAACTGTCTCCATCAAAAACCAATGCCTTAACTTTAGCCTTTCCCAAAGCCCTTAAAAGTAGCAGGAATCCCATAATGCGGATCGACGGCATCAGTGTTAATCATGTACCTCACATGAAACTGTTGGGCATCACTTTCGACCGCCACCTCAATTGGTTGGCCCACGTCAAAGAATTAAAATTCAAAACGCAAAGCATATACCATAATTCTGCAAAAATGGTGGGGAAAAGGTGGGGTATTTCCACCTTCTTCCTCAAAACTTGGTATAATACAATAGTGGATAAAATATTAACTTATGGGGCCGCCATTTGGGGTGGCCATCTAAGATCCGATGCCATAACAGGACTTAATTCTGCACAGAGACCCTTCCTCTTGCAAATTGCAAGAGGATATAAAACAATTTCCACTGATGCCCTCACCGTTATCATTGGGATTCCCCATGCCCACCTGCAAGTCTCTCAAATTTACATAAAAACTCAAATTCTACAATTAAAAGATCAAGACCTAACCAATATTATTTTTCCTCAAATCCCAATACAAACCCTGACTTGCAGTTGGGATATCCATCCAGGCAAGGATGTTGCCCCAATTATAACTAATTGTCTTAAAAATAGCTTTTCTCCCTCTGCTCCGGTGGCGATCTACACGGATGGTTCTAAAACGGATACCGGAGTGGCGGCCGCCTTTTGTGTGTTGGACCGAGGGTCCGTGGACCATCAGTGGTCCTGCAGGCTCGAAGACTACAATACTGTTTTTCAGGCAGAGATACATGCTATCTCTGAGGCATTAAAATGGGCCACTGTATCATGCAACAACAAAAACTTCAACATTTATAGTGACAGCCTCTCGGACCTGCAGGCAATTGCTCGCCATCGAAGTAGACATCCGCAAATTCAACAAATTAAACAACTTTTAATGAATCCTAACCTTCTTTGCTCCCTGGCACACGTTTCTGCCCACAGGGGAGTAGCAGGCAAAGAAATAGCTGACACACTAGCAAAAGAAGCCACCGCTTTTCCGACCAAACTTTCCTCAATCCCTGCTCCCCCCTCTTTCGTAAAAAACAAAATTAAAAATCTTATTCTTTTAAAATGGCAAGACCTGTGGAATAGTTCAGAGAAAGGGAGATTCACCTTCTCGCTGATTCCACAGGCTCGATCAAATTCCTGGAACCTTACCCCCCCAATCACTGCCTTCCTAACGGGCCACGGTCCCTTTCCCTCGTATTTGTTTAGATTTCATTGCCGACGCTCTTCCCTGTGTCCCTGTGGAGAGGAGGGCACTCCTCAACATTACTATTTTAATTGCCCCCTTACTATAGAATTTCACCTAAGGAACCCTTCCCCAAGGCCAATTAATTGGCTAGTAAATATTATAACCAAAAAACCTCTAATTAAAAAACTTAACAATATTTATAGTCTTCTAATGAATATCTCAAACTTAACAGATTAAAACACCACCCCCTTTTCCTTAAAAAACAACTTAACATTCTATTAAGCAATTATCTTCCCCTGGGTCTCTGCATGCTGTTCGGAAGTTTAGCAACCACAGATGCTCATCTAATCAAGAAAATCCGATCTTCAAATTTCTCTCAGTCAGCATGCCAATTGTCGCGTGGTGGTTGGCTGGACCCGGCATGCTGACCAACCATATTTTGTAAATTTTTGACAAAAGTTGTAACAAATCATCGCCCACTGTCGCGGGCAGGCTGATAGTTCACAGCCTGGCGATGACCTGCCGTAATTTTATTTTGTTTTCAATAAACGTCTGGCAGGGCTGGACTGGCCGGATGTTCCTCCTGCGTGCAGGGGGATCTTCTCGGGACAGCCCTACTTGGACTTCGGTCCATGTTTAGCTCAACACCGCTCTTCGAGCGGTGAGCCGGGGCTGTTCCCCTGTTCAATCATCCCGGTCCATCGGCAAGCTGATCAACAAAAGACTATGTATATAAAAACTTGTCTCTCTCATCGCCCATTGTCGCGGGTAGGATCTAAGCCTGGCGATGAATTCTGTAATTTTTTTTTTTCTTCTTTCGTTTTTCAATAAACGTCTCGGGACAGCCCACGTGGACTTCGGTCCTAGCATAGCTCAACACCGCTCTTCGAGCGGTGAGCCGGGGCTGCTCCCCTGTTCAACAATCGTATGGATTTTGCGCGGTGTTTTTTACAAGAAAGTGCTGCAGACCACAACTTCGCAGCAAGTGTTCTCTTTACGGATGAGGCTGCGTTCTCATTTGAGGGTGTGATGAACTTTCACAACCTGCATACGTGGGTGGAAGAAAACCCGCATGCTACACGTGTTCTCGGCGTACAACGAAAATTTTCCGTTAACGTGTTTGCTGGCATTGTAGGAGACTACTTGGTCCGTACATTCTCCCAGAAAGGCTTAACGGTCCCATTTATCTAACATTCTTGCAAGAGGTTCTGCCAGAAATGCTGAATGATGTTCCGATGCCTATTCATCAACGCATTCGATTTCAACACGACGGAGCTCCTGCACATTTCAGCACAGACGCCAGAGCACATCTGCAGGCTACTTTTCCTGACGGCTGGGTTGGTTGCGGTGGACCAATCGCATGGCCACCAAGATCACCACCAGACCTGTCTCCCTTGGATTTTTTTATGGGGATTTTTAAAAGGACTTGTATATGAAACACATGTTGATACGCTGGTAGTCTTCGTAGGAAGAATTGTTGTGGCAGCAGGATGTGCTCGAGATACACCTGGTATCTTTGAGAAGGTGCGGCGTTTCATGCAAAGTAGATGCCAGGCGTGTCTCGATGCATCTGGTAAAAACTCTGAGCATCTCCCGTAGGCTCAACATTTGGCTTGCATTAGTCGCATGTGACTTAGTAATTATCAATAAAATGATCTGTAATGGTTTTGTTTCTTCTCTTTGTGTTATGTATTACTTTAGACGCCCTGTAGCGGCTCCGGATCGCAGTTGCGACTCTCTGTCCCTATGCGATTTTTTATCCTTGTTATATGACTGATCTACCATGTCATTTTGTCCACTTTTTTTGAATCACCCTGTATATATTATGTATTCGAGAAATAAATATGATAATTTACTTTAAATTGAAATAAAATGGGATTTGAACAAAAACACTCAAAAAAATCCCAATACATGTCAATATCTCAATAGCCAAATGGATCGAATTGCAGCAACGAAATGAGTGAATCGTGATTTCAGCAACGAAAAACCTAGAATTTAGATGAGACAGATGGGTAGGAGATTTGTTTCGTGTTACAGGAAAAAAATGTTTGGTACATTTCTGTTATCGGGACCATATTCATATACCGCGAAATTGCCATTATTTGACAAAAAATGAAAGAAAAAGAATAACTGTCAAAATAGTTACGATACGATTAAATTGGAGAAAAATCCAAAGAACACATATCTTAACACATGTTTGAGGAATTAGAATTCTAAACAATTGGCCAAAGAATTGCGAAAAACATATACATAACACATAATAAACAAATTATTATTAACTGGAAGCATGAAACTGCAGATTTGCAGATTTTGACTTTATGTGAAATCTTGACACGTGAAAAAAAAGCTATACAATTTTCTTTTTATTTTATTTTATTTTATTTATTTATTTATTTATTTTTTAATTTGTTTTGTGTGTGTGTGTTTCTAATAGCCTAACTCAAAACATATATTATCAAGAAATCCAAATTCGTATTTAAAATTTAAATCATATGGTGTTATTATTTCAAACTTTTCACAGAGATCGGGAAAATGGTTCGTATAAGAAGACTTTAAAAAAAATTTAAATGCATTATCTCTCTGGGTGGAATTTGTATATAGTTCAACTTGTTTACGTTGAACAAACCTAAATGAAATTAGAATATGTTATTTTTTATTTGCACAAAAACATGCTCCCTATATAATACGGTATGAAAATTATTTCATTTACAGTGCCATAGAAAAGAATTTAGACTTATTGTGGACTATGGTTGAAAACTGTTCAAAATGAACTTTAAAGTTTTTTTTTTTTTTTTACTGTGTTAAATTTATGCCCAGTAACTATGGCACATATGAATTATAAACCTTATATTTTGCTATCTGTTTCTTAAGAAATTGCTTTTAAAAAAGCAGACTGAAAGAAAATAAAGAAGGCTACCTAAGAGAATTTTAATTTTTTTAAATCCATTTTTAATTGGATTGTATATTATATTATGTCCGATACATTTAATTTGTTCTATAAATCGCTGTAAATCAAAACCTTAACCATATTATACATTATTCTAGGGTTACAATGTAAAGCTTACACTCTGAAATAAATGAGTATAAACTGTCGCCGCTTATATTCCAAATGAGTTTCATAAATTACATTTATCATATAAATGACAACATCATATATCATATAACGTTCCTCATACATTATCGACTATAAATAAATCATCTGCACGTTTCTAATATCGCTTTCATGAATATATACAGGAAATTTCTTGGAGATAAATGCAATATAAATAGGACGATTCACAGATCTAATGCATTCATTATATAAATCAGTTTAATTAAATTCTAAGTCTGCATTTTTTTCGTCAAATTATTAATGCAAAATATCTCCAAATCGTAATTTCGTGTTTAATTAATCTCCTTTTCTCAAGCGTGTAAAATTTATAATAAAGCTGTACAGGATTTTATTTAAATTATTTAAAAAAAAATATATTTGTTTAGTTACTCATATTTAAAATGCAATTCTCCTAAAAATTCAATCCATATTTTTTAAATAATCGTATAGTTCAGAAATAACACATTCCATTTAAATTATTAAATATTACTTATGTGTTATTATGTAATACACCTACTATCATTAGATTTAAAGATTAAATAAGTCGCATACAGAATGTTAATGAGGATTTATATGTTCCATTCAGAAAAAAAAAACTTATAAAAAAACTTGAATTAAACTCACTAACGATAAATTAATATATCTATAAATAATTGAACACAACTACACCTATAAATGGATAAAATATGACTGCATTTTAAGATTTAAATTCGGAATAGTAACTTATACCATTTAAATAACAAAATCAAAAATCGAAAAAAAAAAAATTAGAAATGCTTCATGAAATAGAAATTGGAATTGAAAGTTTTTAAAGTTATATTTTTATTCATATGTGCCCGGCCAATAAGTTCAATTATTTGAATAGTATAAATGAAATTTTTAATAATTACTTTCATTGTTTGATCGAATTATAGTAAAGATGGTTCTTATATTATTTATATGCTTGCGTTAGTCAGAAATCATATAAAAAGTTCTTCGATACATAAAATAAAATAATAATATTAATAATAAACATACGTAGTTTACATTTTTGTTTATTAGCCTCATGTTACAAATTTTTGAAAAGATCATGCGCAGAAGAATATAAGTGCAAATTTCTCTAAGAAATAGAAAAAAAAATAATTCACTTAAGATATATGTATATATAAGTGATAACTACTGAATCTGTCGATGTCTTCAATCGAATAACATATTGCTATCATAATGCATAATAACATAATGCATCTATCATAATAACATAATGCTATCATAATAACATAATACTATCTATTTATTAACATATAAAGCGCAGTATTTTATTACCAAAGAAAAAAAAATCAACATTTTCATTACTACAGGAGATTTTCTCATGTTAAATCTCATACATTTGTTTTTCATTTGCTGTGATTATTTTTGAAGAAGTTATTTGTCCAACTGTAGATAAAAGAAAAGAACAATTATTTTGTAAAGAGTTATCAACTTTTATGATATATTAGTATGTTTTAAGACTTCTGGATTCTTAAATAAATATTTTAGGCTAAAACAAAAGATAAATTTTATATAAAATATATGCATTTGTTTATGTAACTATACTTTTTTTTTTTTTTTTTTGTTAAATTACTTTATTACTTAAACATTTATTTCTCATAATCTTCCCTCACAAGGTAATTTTTTGTGATACCTATACGAAATTCATATTTGAAAAAGTTTATTTCATATCAGATGTCGTAACGTAACTTACAAAAATATTGCTTTCTTCGTCTCTTTTTTTTTTTTTTTTTTTTTTTTCGACGTTGTAATTCCTTTAAATCATGATAATTCGTTCAACCAGGTCCTGATATATATGTTTATTTTTTTTTCTTTTTACAAACTCTAAAACTGTGGTCTTATTGTACTTAAGCAAGTAAAACTAAGGTTCTTATACAAACAAGCTGACGCATCCGACATTTTTTTTTGTTTTAGAGATATCACATGTACCCAGCAAGTCCGTAGATTATTAAACGGTAGCCACTGTTTCAGTCATCATGTGTTATTTTTGAATTACTTTTTTTTTTTTTTTTTTTGTAATTTTAATTTAATAAAATGTGACGTGAGAGGGTGTTCACTGTTCAGCAATAAATTGCTCAAAACCACTCCAGGAAAGAACATAAAACGTTTATATTTCCATCAGATACTACGAGATGAAGAACATAGCTGCGATAAATGTGCCAAGAGGAAAAAGTCGCCATCTTCCGAGGCAAAAAGATGGCGACTGATGCATCGACCTATATTATTTATCATAGGGGCTCTAAGTAAAACTGTAAAACTGTCATAAAAATCCCCCTCCCCCTTTTTTTTTAGAAATATTATTGTATAACCTTCTAGTAAACATATTAAATAAAACATATTTATACTGGCATAACAATTCATGTTTTGTCGGTCATATATGTTTTATTATTTTATCCATCCATTATTTAAACTAGTAAAGCATATTTCACCATAATTTAAAAAAATCCCTTTTACTTTTACTAAATCTTTTGAATAACTACTTATAGTAACATCCTAATGACTACTGAATAAATCTTTATCCATTTTTATACCTACACATATTAAGACTCCAATATATATCCCGCTAAAGAAACATTAAAATTTATCATATTTACACATTACCAAGAATTAAATTTTACATTCTTGGTCATTATTAAAGTTAAAAATAAGTTTCTATTAGTCTTAAACTAACAAAATTGTAGATCAATGACAAACAATGATCATTGATAAAGGCACCATTCGATGGTACTTTGTACAAATATCAAGAGCCTTATTGGGTAAACATTTCTACAAATTTGGTAATCAGTACAACATATTATTGATTCCTTAATCAGTACAAAGTACTTTTGATTCGTTAATCAGTACAAATTACTTGATTCGATAATCAGTACAAGGGATTCAAAACTCATTATTGCTTATGATTACATACAAGACGTTTCAATGTAATAATTCATTAGTTTAAATAGGTCAAATAAATACAGCTTTATTATTTAATTTGACCTGATAAATCAGTTTTTTCCCTTTATATAATATTAGTAGTTTCTTTCAAAAAAAGTACTGAAGCATTTACTTTTAAAAAGTACTTAAGATTCACTTAAATACAAAAGTACTGCACACAAATAAGAAAAACCTTTATAACTTTTATATTTTAATAAAAAGAAATTAAACACTGTTTAATACAATATCAAAATATGTTTTCAGTAGCTCCAAAAACTTTTAAACATTACTGTCAACTTAAAAAAAATATATATATATACATGCTTCAAATTTTTACATAAATATTTTTTTCCGAATAAAAAGTTTCCTTGAAATATCCGGACATTCATTTTGGTAACATTTTAAAAAACATTCGACCAATAACCTTTCTATAAATTTATATGAATTTCCAATACATTCTATGTGTCTTTTTAAATTTTTACATAAGGAGATTTTTATAGATTAAGAGGATATCCTTAAAAAGTATGGAAGTATATTTTTTATATAACTTCAAAAAAAAATTCCGACCAATAACCTTTCCAGTTTTACCCTTGAAAGACAAAAATAGAAACTGGCATCCCGCCAAGCTGCATTCGGCTATTGATCACCTTTGCATCTCTAGCCGGAGAAACTTTCTTTTATTCTGAAAAGTTTATAAAAGTTTCTTGTTGGAAAGTACATTAGAATTATTTTTTAACAATACAAATCATTTTTGTTCTTCCGTTTAACGTTAATTAAGAAAAAAATAATCTTTCTTTCTTTTTTTTTTTTTTACTTGAATGCTGTAAAGTTTATGTTAAATGTTTCAATTGTCGTAAAATTTGAATAGGTGAAGAATTATCTTTCAATTAGTTCGATGATTTTATTTAATCTTTTTACTGTGGGACGAGTAATTATGCACAATACCATTTACCAGTTTATATTTAGTCTAATAAACATAAATAAATATGTATATATATATATATATATATATATATATATATATATATATATATTGAAAACCTTTTCAAACATTGAATAGACGAAAACAATAAACTTTGAAAAAGATAAAACAGAAAAATTCAAAAAGAGATTGCGACAATCAACCATCCAGAAATTGAAACATACAAATTCATTACTTTTTCAAGGGTGTAGAATGAATGTTGCATGTAAAGTGGGTGTTATTTCTGTCTTGTTGTATGCAAATTGCTAAATATTTACAACAAGCTACACCCAATAACACCACCAAAAAAGAGAAAATTAAAACTGAAAATATATGTGAAAACCAGATAAAAATCATATTTTAATTCATGCAGCATATTCAATATTATTAATGGAAATAATAATAAAAATAGTTAAATGAAATACTATTAATAATTAATAAAACTAAAGTATAACATACATTACACATTAAAAAACTTGTATGAGTAACTTGCACTCTTGCACATAAATCAGAACACGAGATATACATGTGTCTGTATACAGTTAAGATTCACAGTTAATTGAGGAATCGATTAAATAACTGAACGATTAATTTATTTTTGAATTTGTATTAATCAACTGAACGATAAAGTTGAGTGAAATGTTTGATTTTAATAATAAACCTAAAAGTGATAATTTAAAATTAAATTTTGATTAAAATTGAGAATAACTTAATTTACGATAATGCATAAACTTCAAAGTGTCATTTTATTGAAACATAGAAATCAGTAAATAGAGTAAGTAACGCCATCTTGTGTAGTTTAGAAAAAGTAGTAACCCTAATGTTTTTTTTTTTTTTTTTTTTTTTTTTTTAATATTTATAATGTGCGTGAGCTGAATAAAATTTAATCTAATGTAATCATTTAAAATACAATTAAGAGTTAATTTAAGAGCACAATGCAATATGTAGTGAAAATTGTGGTTAATTTATTGATTAATTTATTTTTTAAATGTAAATTTTTTATACGTTTCTTTGGACAAATTAACTAAGTTGAAAGTCGAAAATGAAGAATATAAGAATAAAGGAACTCAAAGCAATATGTAATTAATATTGAGGTTAATTTACTAAATAATAATGGTTAACAACAATAATCAATAATAATTAATATACCAAATAATTATTTAATATTGAGGTTAATCTACTAAATAATAATTAATATTGAGGTTAATCTACCAAATAATAAGTAACAATAAATAATAATAGAGGAACACAAAGCAATATGTAATTAATATTGAGGTTAATTTACTAAATATTAAGGTTAATTTACTAAATAATAATGAGGTTAATTTACTAAATAACCATTTAATATTGAGGTTAATTATAAGTAATGTTTTTATGTACATATAATAAATGTTTCTTTGGACAAATTAAGTTAGTAGAGAGTCAGTAATTTAATATTATAGTTTATAGAATTACAGTTTTTTTTTTTTTTTTAATTCTAAATCTATAAAGCAAACACACATATAAATACGCGAGAATCTCAAACCCTCCCAACCATCCAGCCTAACAACACCACCCATCCTCCTTAATCAAGCATCTGCCCACCCATCCTCCACATTTTTTATTGTCTTTAATTATTTATATATTTTTTTTTTTTTTTGATAATAATGCAAGAATGCACTTTTTTTTTTTTTTTTTTTTTTTTTTTTTAATATGTAAACACCATATACAAGGTAAGATGATTAAATCAGAAATATGATTTAATAATTGAATTAACTAGAAATTTTGGATAACCATAAACTCTAGCTTGATTACAGATAGATTTAACGTTTTTACTTTTATGTTTATTAGAACAAAGATGTTTTATTCTAAAGAGGAAGTTAATTAGAATATTTTTATAGATGGTTTTATGTAAACAAGATTTGTAATGAGTAAATAGATTAACGTTAAAAGAAAATTCTTTTCTCTTATCATAAATATCAAAATCTAAAGATCCATTTTCATTATAAATTTTTAAATCTAGAAAATTTATTTCATTGTTTATCATATCATGTTTAGTTAATAAAAGACTATGAGGATAATTATCTATGAAGGTGTTGGTATTACTATCATTAAAGTATAAAACAATAATATCATCTATATATCTATAAAACATTAAGTCATTACTAATAGAGAAATTTCTTTCATAATAATAAAGATACAAATCAGATAATAAACTACTAGCTGAACCACCTTGTGGAATACCTTTAATACTTTGGAATATAGTATGATTGTACAGAATAAAATTATTATATAATATGAAATTTAACAAAGTTTTAAAGTAATGAGTCGATATTTTTTCTTTAATACTGTGTTGGTGTTCATTAAAAAGAATTAACATAGTGTTATGTAAGTCATGAATGTCTATATTATTAAATAAATCATTAAAATCAAATGCACTGATGTTTGTAATATTATTAAATTTTTTTATTCTATTAACAAGTTGAAAACTGTTGTTTACACAATGCTTATTGTCATTGTTTAACGTTAAACTATAAATTTCTTTTAAAAGTTTTAATAGAAGATTACAGGCAACAGTATTATATGCATTACATCCTATAGTAACAGTGCGAAATTTAACAGGAGTTTTATGAAATTTTGGAATAATAACTATATATGGATAGTTGAAATTTTTACATTTGAGTTTTAATAATTTATAAAAGCTAAGAATCTTTTTATTATTAATTTCAGTGGTAAAGGTGGTTTTCTTAAAATTATTACTATTTAAAATAGAGTCAAGGATCTGTTTATAAAACTTTTTACAAATGATGGCATAGTTGTTTGGTGATTTATCTACATAAGTAATAATAAATTTATTTTGTAAAAGACTGATAGATTTGTTTAATGTTTGATTTCTTTCATTTTTAATAAATCTAGAATGAATAATAAGCTGATTTTTTAGAATATTTAAAGAATTAATCTTCCAAACATTAAAGTATTCTAAAGGTTTGTTATAATCAATAGCAATTTTATAAATAAATAAATCTAAATCTAGAGAAAACTGACTTAAAATATTATATATGTTACATTTTGTGGAAAGTCTAAATTTAGTGCCATAATTCATAAGTTTATATAAATAAAGATCATTAACAATACTAAGATCGCCAGTAATTATATTTCCATGTGTGGTGTCAACATATTTTTTGTATTTAGGGTCACTACAATGACAAACAATAGAGGAATCAGGTGCATTTTTTGAAAAATTATTATAATTAAAAATTCGTCGATCATACTTAGATAAGTCAGAATAGACCAAAATAGACTTCTGATACACTTGTTGATTAAGACCATAAGGGTATGTGGTATTAAAATAAGAGATAAATTTAGATTCCATAAGTAATCGAAGATTGACATTAGTAATTATTTCTAAAATTTTAACAGTGACATTCTTAAAATCATGAATTTTAAAGTGTGAGTATTCAACATTATGTGACAAGTGAGAGTGAGAATTTTGGCATTTAATTTTAGACCTATGATCATTAAGCCTTAAATGTAAATGGTTACCAGTTTGACCTATATATTCCATATGACACTTATTACATTTCAAAGAATATATAACATTATAAGCCTTACAGAAAACTATCAAATTGGAAGCTTTTTTGATTTGTGATTTATCAGCATATGGACAAGTAAGACATCTAGAAGATTTACAAGTTTGAAAATACAATTTACGACTGGGACTAGAAAATAGGTAACTGTTTATCGATCCAGGGAGATCCCTATAAATCTCCCTGTACCGAGCACTAGGCCTAGTAATACTATGGACTATTTTGCTAGTATCTGAAAATTTGCTAAGTACTACCATTTTGAGTTTTTAAAAGAAAGTAACTAAATACCATAGGGAAATACAAATTTAATTAATAATATATAAAGTCTGTACTATCTAAAAATTATATAACAATAATTGCCTTAGGAATGAAAAAATATAAAAACTAAAGATAAATTCAATACTTGATTAAATGAGTTTAATAAAAGAAAAATTCAATACTTGATTAAATAAGTTTAATAACAGAAAATTTTATATAAATTTTCAAATGAAAGAAAATCATAATTGTATTAGAAATCCACATTATATAAATAAATAATATAAAATTTGAAATTAGGATACATAACCTAAATTAAATAAAAATATAGATCAGAAAAAATGGAGTTATAACTATATAATAAAAGAGAAAATAAATATAAAACTATATATGTCTGGAGTAAATAAATTAACCAAATTTCATTAGATAGAAAATAAAATAATATACATATTTACAAAAGTCCCTAGATAATTGAACAAAAGCAAACCTGAATCTAATAATAAGATAAGCTAAATCACACTATAACAAAAGCTAAACCAAATAAGATATATTTTGTAAGGCAGTTAATGTAAATTTGAATAGATGACCTTAATAAAATGTTACAAGTTCTCAAAAGTTAATATATATATATATATCTGTACTGATTCGTATAAAAGATTTAAGTCCAAAAATGTCGATTTTGAGTTAAGTGCATAATCAGACCCAGAAAAAAATTCTCTATCGATTGGTATAAAGGATTTAAATCCATGTCATTTAGTCTTTGAGAAAATCCATTGGTAAAAAAAAAAGATTCAAGTAAGAAATTTTGCATTAATCTTTGTATAAAATATTTAATTCAATTTTTTTCCCTTTATTAAATGGAGGTTGACAATCACTGAACGGTATAAATGTCATAAATCAACATAATCCCTTTTTCCTAATCGATTCTTCTGATTAGTTTTTTGCTAGTTTAACTTTATTTTTCGTCTCCTGAAAAATCAAGAATATGGACTTAAATCTTTTATACTTATCAGTACAGATATATATATATATATATATATATATATATATATATACATATATATAATTAAATAAATGTGAAGAGTGTTAGTTTGAGGTGTTATCACTTATTCATGTGTTACATGAATGGTGAAAAAAAAATTCATATTATTAATTCTTATTTTCTTAGCGATGGGATTTCTCGAATTCGACTAATTAACACGTATTTATATCCATTAATAATCAACTATTAACAAACATAATATATGTCTGTTAATAGAATATATCTGTATTCATCTTTAATGAAAATTTAAATAAGTTTCTGTTTGAAATGGAATTGCTGTTTTTGCATAGTTGCATATTAAAACTGTTCAATACTGAGCTATTTTACAGCAATTTCAATTATCCGTTGTGATCCATTAGTAAAGTGTTTGTCAAAAATATATTTGGTAGCATACAGTCTAAAATGTTTTTTGTCAGGTACTAGATGGAGGAAAATGACTTTTAAGCTTATTTCTGAAAAGACACTTTTTTCCCAACAATAATCTTATTGGGGATTCGTTTATAGAGCGGTTTTATGTTACATTTATTAAATATAATTAATCAATTATTTTTTTATTATTATCTGCAATAGCTTTTCAATGCCTTGTTTAGAATTATACTCAAATCGAAATGTAAAATAAATATTTAAAAAAAATATTTTATGATACATGTATGTAATAAAATCAAAAGATTAAGGTGCAGCATTATATTCTTATGGAAAAAGCAGTAACACATCCTCTGATTTATCCTAATATTTAACATAACAATTTGAGAAGTTTGCTTTATCGTTACACAACAGAAATTCTGTTTTATAAATAAGTGTATTTTTATACATAATGTAGTTTAGTACAAAAATACAATATATATATATATATCTGTATATATATATAAATTACGTGTCACGATGTTTGTCCGGGGTAAACTCCTAAACTAAGGAACCGATTTTAATGAAATTTTGCACACTGTGTGCAGTTTGGTCCAACTTGAGAGATAGGATAGTTTTTATCTCAATTTATTGTCACAATATTGTTTTATTGCAATTATTTGTGAATTATAGACCTTTATTAAAGTTGCTCCAAAATATCTGAGTTCCATTAATTTAATTGTTGCCAAAAAAAAAAAAAAAAAAATACGAGTTCATTTTTTTCGACATAAAAATAAATACATTTAATCAAACGTGAACGTTAAAAAATTATAAAAAGTTAAATTATGCATCTCACGAAAATTGACGTCATAATCAATTTAAAGATTTTATTCGCATTGATAAAGTATGTAGTTATACACAAGCGAAGTGTGACGTCACTGACAGTATGTGAAATCAAGAAAAAGATTTCTTATGTTAATGGCCCATTGTATTTTTTTGTAAAAAATTATTAAAAACGAGGAAAATTATTTCCGGATTTTAATCCCCATATTTTTGTATAGATATGTATTATTTATCATATGCATACGTTAGATTGAGTTATCTTGCTGTTAAATTGACAAAATTTTAATTTTAAATTTCAAAGCTCTGTCGTCCTTGGAGTTTTTCGTATTTGGCGATCAAAAACGTAACATGAAAATATACAAGCTAGATGTATATTTTCGTAATATGTATTGTGTGAAATATTGTTTCATATTATTCATTACTCTCTTAATATAAGTTGTTAAAATAACCATGATTTTTGAAAGGAATTAAATGTGTGCGCCAGATAATTTGGCGATATTATTTTTTTCCGCCAAGGATGATAGATATGAAATTTATTCCGCTGCAACATGTTACTATCTTATATCAGATACATTATGTATATGCTACAATTTATTTCACGTGACACGTGTGTTAAAAATTTATTTACGACATAACTTGCTTTTTCAATTTTTGTTGCATTATTCTAATCTGCATCACTTCGTTTTCTTTAAGAAATTTGTGATCTGTACATAACGTTCTAAATAAAAAGTAACCATTTCAATATTTTAAAACTTATTTAAAAGTCTGTTTTATTTAACATTAAATTTTAAAACTTAATTTAATACTTATTTAAAAGTCTGGAAGAGTTTAAGTCTGTTTATTTGTTTTGTAACGCTAATCTATATGATCGATGTGCGAAACTTTAATTAATTATTTCTCTTATTTTTCTTTACTTTTTCTTTAATAACTTACCAATTTAACGTTCCTGATTAAATTTGTGATTTATATATGTATTTTGCATTAAATTTTGACTCATATTTATTGCTGAAAATACGATCTTAAAATCTTGCAATTTTCATATCTTAATCGTCAATGCTTTCCTTCTTGATTAACTTGAATTTACTATTAAAATTTTAACATACTCAGAATCTTCTCACCACTTCGTTAAAATATATTAATCTTTTCAGTAATATATTAATCAGTATATCCCCACAACGATATTTGGCAATTTTTTGTTGGCGATTATGGCTAAATCATAAATCTATAAATGATAAATGATAATCTAAATCATAAATCAAAAACATAAAATAATAAATCAAAAATAAACAACATATAGGCTGCCATATTATATCACAAACAGTCCAGAGCGACATCGTTATCGTTCAAAACGGCGCCAAAGAAAAATCGCCAAATTCAGCTGTGGGGATATACTGATACTGAAGTTATAATTATCCGAATATAATTACTGAAGTTATATTATAAGTTTTAGTTGTGGATAACAACTATAGTATTTCCCCACAACTGGATTTGGCGATTATGGCTAAATCATAAATCTAAAAATCATAAATGATAAAATCATAAGCTAAATCATAAATCTAAAATAAAAGCATGCAGGTTACCGTATTTTATTGCAAAGAATCCAGAACGACTTCGTTATCGTTCAAAAAGGCGCAAAAAAAAAAAAAAAAAAAAAAAATCGCCAAATCCAGTTGTGGGGAAATACTATATACCTTATCAAATTATCAACGTATTACTTAGCCGCAGCAACGCGTGGCCGGGTCTGCTAGTATATATATATAATTTTAAATTATTTTCAATGTTAAAAGTCATAGTTAATAAACTGAGCTGTATACCACCACAGTATTAAGAAAAAAAATTGTACTAGAACTTACTAAATAGGAAAAAATATTGAAGAAAAGTTATTTTCCTTTCAGAAAAAATAATGGATGTTCAGTATGATGTCAGAAGTTATTAAATGTCGCCTTCCTCAGAGATACAAGGTATCATTTATACGTTTGAAGGATAGTTCCTCTCTTCTTCATTTGTGGAGAAAAAAATGTTCTTAGATTGATTTCTTTTGAAACTGACCTAATGTAATTTCTTAGTTTATATAGAGAGTAGAACGGTGGAAGTATAGAATAGTTAGTAAAGTGGAACATCGTTATGTCTCACGTGTACGGTACTACGGAGGCACGTCAAACGTCTTCACTAGGCTTAAAATATGAGCAGTCTTTTACCTTATGCCAGTAAGAAGAGCAGTTTTATTTTCATACAACTACTTTAATTTATTAAGGTTCAGACTTTTATGGAGGTAATTATAACGAATTCTGTAATCTGTTTACGTATCAGTAAAATGAGAGAAAACCTACTGTCAATTCTGGTAGGGGAGTTGAGTTAGTTAGTGATCTGATTCTCACGAATTTAATTCTACCAACAGGTGGTCGAGGTTGATTTAAACACCAAGATGATGATTCCGATAATGTGGAATACCAATTATTCCACATTATTTGCGATTTCTATAAAGCTTAAATTTTGATAATTTTTCACGACTGCTTACTTTCAATAATAATTTCCAAATAAAATGTTTATATTCCATCTATTTATGATTTTCTGTAAAAATACCACCCTATTCCATATTATCATTTAATAAAATGTGTATTCCATATTTCCCATCATAACTATTACGTTTTACTTGGTCCGTATTACACGAATATAGTTTTTTTTTTTTTTCCCTTAACTAAAAATTTTGCAATTTTTATTAAATCACAATCAACCGATTGGAAGAAAATCATATTTTAATGAAATTTTATTTTTCCGACTGAGTGAAAATAATGCCTGGACCGGGAGTCGAACCCCGGATCTTTGACTTACAAGGTCAAGGCTCTACCAATTGAGCTATCCAGGCCGACAATCGGTCAGCATTACTCACTCAGAGCCTTGACCTTGTAAGTCAAAGATCCGGGGTTCGACTCCCGGTCCAGGCATTATTTTCACTCAGTCGGAGAAATAAAATTTCATTAAAATATGATTTTCTTCCAATCGGTTGATTGTGATTTAATAAAAATTGTATTTCTTTCTCCCATTATTTAATGGTGTTTTCCTTTACTTGCGGCTTATTTCTTTTGAGCTATCTAAATGATAGACCAGATGTTTCTGCCAAAAGGTTGTCTGAGTGAGTAATGCTGACCGATTGTCGGTCTGGATAGCTCAATTGGTAGAGCCTTGACCTTGTAAGTCAAAGATCCGGGGTTCGACTCCCGGTCCAGGCATTATTTTCACTCAGTCGGAAAAATAAAATTTCATTAAAATATAAAAATCTTGCATTTAAGCCTTTTTTTTTTTTTTTTTTTTTTTTTTTTTTTTAACATAGAACCACCAAAACACATTAAAAACACCTGAAAGTTTGCAATAAGTTGAATCCGCAATGATCCAAAATACTTCAGTTTTTTTATGGTGAGTTCAAACCCAAATGGTATTTCACATTGACTTATTTTCCTCTCTCTCCTTATATATATAATGAAAATTTTATCATCGCGATAATTTCCGAAATACTGAACGAATTTGAACCAAAATTAGATAGTAGAAATTCATCAGGAGAGTTCGTTGGGCAACTTGGTCTTATTTCTAAGTGAAGACGAGTTGAAAATTTAAAACTCACATTAGAAAAAAAAATTATGAAGCAGTTTGAAGGAAACTCAGTACGTGTATGTGTATGTACCATATAAATATTTCAATTAAGTTTTTCAATCAACTTGATCTATCATCTTGTTCAAAATGGTTGCCACTTGATTATTTCAAATTCACATAAAAGACAAATTTACAAACCAATTTGCGTGAGACCCGGTATGTATATAGTCCATATCATAGTCTCAACTTCGTTTACTAATCAACTCCATTCGCCACCTTGTATCAAATTGGCGTGAATTTCAAAAGAATGTTTTCGTTGAAACTTTTCCCCGAAAGATAGCTGCAAATCCATTATTTTTTACTTTCTCTTGACCATATATGTCACAGAATGTATAGTTTTTTAGATTAAATTTTCGAAATTGAGTCTTTGTGATACTTGCACGTTTTAAAGTGCATAAATCCGAAAATTTTTCGACATTGTCTATGTGTAGTTTTGTATATCACTGCCAAGTGAATCTTTCATCATAATAACTCGAAAACAACTACTATTAGAAAATCCAACTTCGGTATGCTAAATATGAATCACATGAAGATATTAAAACTTAAAAAAAAAAAAAAGGACAAATTGTTCATGTACGGGTACAGTACCTATTCCAAACGTACTTATGAAGATTAAACATCTATATCTTGCATTAATCTCACTATAGGGCACTAGATATTTTATAAAGCTGTTTTTGTTCAAGAGAGGATTTTATAGCGTGTTGTTGTTGTGATTCGTTTTTTCTTTTATAATTTCTATATCTCCTCATGCATCTGCCACCAACCTTATATAAAAGAATGTAACGATGATAAAAACATATATTATTAACTTTTTTTTTTTTCAATTTTTATGTGGGATAGTACTTTAAAGTATCACATCGTTAAATCCTCATTAATTGCAATTATGATTAAAATGCATGTTTTTTAGGGTAGGTGATCCAGTGATTGGCACGCTCCAGTAATTGACATCTATCCCGAAATAATTAATAAATAAAAAAAATAATTAAATCGTATATTTTACATATAAGTATTTTATGTCAAACACTGGAGCATAGGATACTAATAACTAGTAAGATGAATAACTAGAAGTGTCAAACACTGGAACATAGGGTGCCAATTACTGATAACATGAAAAACTGGCAGTGTCAATTACTGGAACATTGAGTGGGTGTCAAATAAAAATTCATAAAAAAAAAATAATAATTGTTATCAAATGCATAAATTTTAACATATATGTGGTTCTGAATGTCTTTCATACCACATGTACTAACTTAAGATTTCTAAAAATATTTTCTCATCACTAGAACAATTAAAACATCAGAGATTGCTCTAAAAGTGTCAATCACTGGTGCCCTTACCCTATATATATAGAGAGAGAAGAAAGTTTTCACTTACCCTATTTATTATATCTTTAAAAATTGTTCTTAATTAACTAAATATGTTTGGGAATATATAAATATATTTTTTTGTTTATTTTATAAAGTAGTAAATAAAACAATAATGTGAAAACTAAAATTTAGCACCAACTAAAAATAATAATAATGCTTTATTTATTTATTTTATTATTTTTTTTTTCAATAAAAAAGTGTCTAATAGAATGTGTTTAATCTTTAAGAGAAAAAAAAAACTTATTCTAGCACATTATCTATAAATTTAACCTGACTTCATAACTATCCTATTTTGCACGCTTTTGTAATATTTCTCTCTAAAGAAATCTTTATCGTTATAAACTGAAAATTTACTGCTACCAAACAAAGCACAAAACCACAAAGTAAAGATTAATTTATCGTAAAACTATCACTTTTCGCAAAGAAGTATAATGAAATACGATCAGGTTTTTCCTGTGTATAACATAGTTGTAAGGAATAAGAGACAATAAAACATTTGTTTTGTCGGGATAGTAAACGGACATCTATCTTTTGTTATTAACGCGTCATATAGAAAACCTAATATTACAGCTATTGGATATATCAGAAACGCTTGTTATATGAAAACATGAAAGATAAAGTTTTTGAAAATGTATTTTATTTTTATACACCACTACAAAAGAATAAAAAAATAAAACTTTTAAAACATTAGTAAAAGATTTTTTTTTAATGATGTTGTTAATAAGAATATATCTGCATATTTTATTCGGCATTATTTTCGATATTCTTTGCATATTTGTAAACTACTATTCAGAATTAAAAACAACAAACAATTTTCTAACTATCAATAATGTTTACAAATATTCGAATTTATTTTTTAGCAATACTTGCAAAGGTTAAGGGGTTTAGTGTCTTTAATGGCGCCCCTTTGATGTAGTACCTCTACTTCTTAAAAAAAAAAATAATACATTGTATCACTCAGATTTCAGTTGATTTAGGAATTTAACAGAAACATACTTTACAAAATTTAAGAATAACAAAGAAGTTCTTCATTTCAAAAACTTTCCTTAAATTTCTAAAAAGTTCGTTTTTCTGAAAATTTTTATCTCTTATTTATTATTTATTTATTTATTTAACATTATTTTAAAGACAAAAAGAAAGTTAACGTTACCGCTTTGTTATTTTACTATAAGATTTCAATTTGTAAGTAAAATTAAAAAAAATATTTTGATTTTTTTTTTTTCGATAATTAAATTATTTGAGTACATTTGCTTAACATAATTTTGTTCCTATAGACAACTATAAAAATAACCTTTCTTTAAAAATCTATTTCTTGAGATTTTACTTTCTGATAATAATCTATATCGACAAATACTTAGTTACTTAATACAAAGTTATATGTTCAGAAGGATTTCCTTTTAATTTAGCCATTCAAATAGTTTAGAAAATTGCTTATCTCTTAATTTAAAGTTTTAGCCTTGTCCTATGTAATAGTCTGTTCTTTATTTTTAGAACTCAAATGGGTTATTTAAAAAGTGCTTTCACAGTATCTAAATGCAACAAATTACTTTATACTTCTGAATTCTTTGCATTGCATAAAATGAATAAGATTTCAAATCTTGTTTATAAAACTTGATAAGAAAGTCACAAGCGTTGTACATTATGCATAGTAAAATATATAAACTAACTTCATAATTGATTTGAAAAACATATCATCTTGTTCCTGATAATTATCTTTAGGTTGTTGTTTCTTTAAATACATGTGACTTTTTCTTTTTAGAAAATACTAACAATATTTACGTAAAATGTCAGAACTTTTAAACTTCTTGTGGTGGAATCTTCATATTGGAAGGGAGACAATAATAATGAGCATTCATTGCTAATAGAATATATAAGATTAAATTTTATTATGTTATTTATATATATATATATATATATATATATATATATAGAGAGAGAGAGAGAGAGAGAGAGAGAACAGAACGTTCAGTAGTAATATAATATTATCATTTTAAATTTAAAGATTATTTAATTTCAGTATTCAAACAATTATTCTGATCAAAAACGAAGACCACCCAAATCAAACCAAATTATAGCAAATTGGAATGAGAAAAAACAATATATATATATATATATATTCTGTTTACATAAATTTCTTCAAAAATACTAAATAATATAGTATATATATATGTGATAAATTTTAAATATAAGATGGAATAAAACTTGAATTTTTAAATACAGAACTAGAACAGAGTATATATAAACCTATGCGCAAATACAGCGAAAGGAAATAAAAAACTGTAACAAATAAGCAAATTACGAAGGATAAATGAAAATTAATACCAAAACACATGAGGGCCTTCTTCAAGGGAAATATGAGAAGTTTCAGACGAAACGTTGGCTATCTAGCCAAAAAACACGTTTCTAGCCCCCAACTTCTCATAGATGGAAACAAGACCATACAGTAAACGAATTTAATTAATACGAAGCATAAAAAGCAATTAAATTAAAAAATAAAGTATCAAAGTAAATACATCAAAATAAAATACAAGAATATAAACAATACAAGTATATAAATAATACAAGAAAATAAATAAATACATACATACTTGGAGAAACTCGAATAGTCAGTAGTACAAGAATATAAAAACTCCCTTTTTTGGGATTAATTTTCATTTATCCTTGGTAATTTGCTTATTTATATATATATATATATATATATATATATATATATATAAAGAGTTTTATCTCTTACGACTTTATGTTATCTTTTCTAAGGAAAAATTTCCTTTATACAGTGTGAGATGTTAAAAAATCAAGAAAAATTGTAAAGTTTAAGTTTAAGCTTTAAAGAATTTTTTCAGTTTTTGAAATTGAATGTAAAACATTAAGCTGTACTATTAAAATTTATTTTATTTCATTTATTTATTTATTTATTTTATGAACTTGCATTTTGAAAATCTGATTAGTCATCACCTGATTAGAAAAAAAAAAAAAAAAAAATCCTAATATTACTTGTATCAATATCTATTGATATCTTGACTTGTTTTGGCATTAATAATTAATAATTTTAATGTTATTTGCTGTTTATTTTTTTAATATGTTTATAGCTCATTTCAATAAACTGATGATAAATGCAATAAAAGTACACTTTTTTTTAAGCTTTTTGTTTACAACTGTGTATTGAAAAATTCTTATTCACTGATTTCACTTTTTGTCTTATTTTTTTAATATATATATGATGTACTTTTCCTTGTAATTCGGTACGTGATTAAATAAAAATAGAAAAAGAAAAATTCGTTTATTTATTTATTTATTTATTTATTTTTCTTCTTATTCTTTTCTTGAAGTTCAACTTGAATTCTTCCTTTTTTTATATTAATAAATCTTTAACGACTCTTTCGTGATTGAAAGATTTCATCATGCCATCACTTGAAATTTTTTTCTCTGCTTCAACAGAAATTATGAAAACTTGCTTTTTTTTTTTTTTTTTTAAAGAAAAATGTTTTTTAAACACCCTGAAAAATGCTAGGAAAGAAATAAGAAACCCAAAAAAATTTTTTCTTTGAGTAGAGTTTCCTTTATTATTAAATATATCTTCCTTTATTTATTTATTTATAACTAGCAGGCTACGCCCACTTCGCTGGTCACTAAATTTAAATGAATTTTCAAAAGAACTGAATCACTGTTTTTTATATCACATTTTCGGCTTTGTAACATAATTAAATATTCCTTTTAAGGTCATAAAGTCAAAAAAACATACTACAAATTAAATTAAATAAAATATTTCTTCCGTTTTGCAACAATGCTCTATGGTCTTATGTGAATGATTTCCAAGAATGAATCAACAATTGTTTACAAATTTAATGGATTATGTATGGGGAATAAGTACGCTGTAAATTAAAAACTGCAGCTCTTAGAACTTCAAAACAGATAATTTTTAAAACGTTATTCCTTATTCTTTAATATTAGATATTTTTTATTATTATTACTCTTATTTTAAAATAAAAGCAATCGAATGATATTGAGTTGTGAAACTTTGAAACGTAATATCTTTAAATCTAATAACTTGATGTATATTGTGTCCTCACAAAAAATGAACAGTTTTTAGAGCTCTTTCAAAAAAGTATAACATCTATACAGTATCTTTTTAAAAAATTAATCAATTTTTACCAAAATAATAATAATAATAATAATAATAATTAATTTAAAAAAAAAAAAAAATGGCTGACTTTCATCACCATAGTAGTTAAATCTAAACCAATCAAAAATAGAAGTGGTCCGCTCGGATGTATTCAGCCAACAAACTCTTTGCTCTATTTATATAGATTAAATTAGTTTCTTAAGAAATCGACCTACTGCACTTAGATCGATAATATATATTTACTTAGTTTATACATACAGAGCTTCCAACCATGCGTACGTTTCCTTTTATTCAACTACTATTTTTGAAAAGTTACTTTCGTTTAAATTAATCACAAAATTTTCGATAATAAATATAAAGGATAGTTCGATTAAAATTTTTGGTATTCATGAATCCGGACGATTAGCAGCACTGAATATACATTAGTTTTAATCAATGTTAGTTTCACTACATTACTAAGGTATGAAAATAATCTACAATCAATAATCTTTTTCCTAAATTAAATTTATAAGAATATTAAATAAAATTTCTTATAGGAAACGTATAAAAATATAATTTTATACGCAAGATGGTGGCAGTATTCCAGAAAGTTTTGTTTCTTGCACTTACGCCTAGTTCTAGAAAAAATATAGTTTATTTTATTTTATTAATATTTTGTAAGCTATCTTTAAATTTTATAAAGTATTATAATTAGGTTTATATATGTATTATAAAGTTAAATTATATGTGTTACTTCATTAGCTGTTTTTAATGTTCAAATCATCTTCGTAAATTGCTGAAAACAACTAACTTCTTAAAATAAATTGAATGCAAACATATATATGACTTAGTTTTTTCCTTTTTTTTTTTTTTTTTACAAAGCATTTCTTTTGTAATTTTTTGCAATTTCATCTTTTGCAATTTTTTTATTTTCATTAATCTTTTAATTGTTAATTTTATCTTCCAAATTTATTTGGTTTTCCATGTAAGACTGGTCGCACACTGATGTATTTATGCTTAAAACAGCTGCTATAGAATGAAATCTTGCATTTGGGTGACCACTTAAAAAATAGACGACTCTGACAATTTTTGTATTGTATTCAGTTTCAGCGATTTTTCAACTGTTTCAATTTTTAATGCATTATTATTATTATTATTATTATTATTATTATTTAAGTCTGATATGGGTGGATACTCTTAATTATTGTAAATATGTACTTCTCACTTTATTTTTAAGTCCGATCCTTTTTGTTAAAATACGTTATGAATAGACACTTTTGTTTATTTAACGGGTTTTAAGGGATAATATTACTGTGAACATTTTTTCCCCATACATTTTTATCTTTTTTATTTCACATTAAAACCATTTTTTAGCTTATATATATTAAAATCAAAACTGACTTTTTTAATTTACTTATTTCTGATTTTCTTCCTTGCGGATTCGAGTGAACTGGAAGGATATATGTATATATATATATATATATATATATATATACATATATATTATATATATATATATATATATATATATATATATATTATATATATATATATATATATATTTTACATTTGGTTCACCATGAAATAGTTTACACTACTTCTGAATAATTACATCTATACAATTCCTTGGAAAATATACCCTGAAATTAGTGAGTTTATTTAATCAAAATATTCATCGTAGTATATTTCGACATAATTGAAAAATCATTTTAACGGCATAATTGAAACAACAATATAACACTATGTACCTGTACAGTGCAATATATGTACAGCGCAATTTACAAAACTGTATAATTCATAAATTAATTCCTGATTTTTTTTTTTTTTAACTATCCAGCATAAATGTATTAAAATAAATTTGTTAAAACAGGATTTTTATTTTACATTTTCTCTTAAATTTATAAACACTTTAAAAAATTGTCTGGTATAAATACTGCAAATCACATTTATTTATAACGAACAGGTTTGCTTCTGCTATAAAAATTTGCATATAAATTCATGAAATATATTAAAAATTGCTGAATATAAATATTTGAAGGTATACTTATGAATATTTATCGGTATTTTTGTGCTTAGCATTCCAGTAAAAAATCGTTGAAAATATTACGCATTTTGTTTTATTCGTATTAAACATATTCATGGTAATGTTATTTCTAATTTTATTCATATTCAAAATAAATATTTGTATATTTTATGCATTTTTTTTTCTTTCTCAATATATATTTTATTTTCAGGCATACCAAATAACGTAAAGCAACATGTGCAAGTGATAGTTTTCATATTTAAATACGGATATATTTTTCACTATTCTATTTTTTATCTCGAATTTAAGAATGCAATCTTAAATACGCCGCACTTTGTGTGAAATATATATATATATATATATATATATATATATATACATATATTTAGCAGATATTTGGTGTAGTATTTATTCTTATTTAGGAATTTAAAATAAACGAATAAGGACAATCCAAGAAAAAAGAACAAAATTTATTTCATGATAAATATAAGAACACTAAACTTACAAAAGTTGAATTAAGATTTTTTTTTTAATATATATTTCCGAAAATATGAGTAAATATCAATTTTGAAATTATTCGAATGAAAGCAGAAGTTATAATAACTATTATTAATTTATTTATGTGAGCATATCTGTGAGTTATATTTTCAATGTAATCAAAACAATAATTACAATTCACTCATCAAATATTACAAATATTCTTTAATTTTTATCCATGAATTTCCACTTTTGACTGTTCCTGTAACCTTTCATTATATGCAATTTTTATATGCGCATGCAAACACAAACCTTTCTGTATAGTGAAAATTGTTTACAAATATGATTAATGAAAAGATAATTTTTGGAAGTCATTTAACTCGTTTTTAAACCACTTAATTGCTCAAATGGACATCATTTAAAAATTAGCAAGATTATATGTAGATTTTTTTCTAACAAGGTATACCGTGGTTCAGTAACATCTAAATTTCTTTAGTGCATGTTTGTTACTTATAAATTCAAAGAGTGTTTGTTATTTATAATTCAAAGAGTGATTGTTACTTATAAATTCAAAGAGATTTAAATGAATATGAAATAGATGTCTTTAAATAAATCCCATCGACTAATATTTTATTTTAAGAACCATGTTAATACTCAAAAAGAAATTATTATCATTAGAGTAGTTCACGCTGATTTAAAACAGTTACATTTTTAGCATTCTTGAAATCTTTTATAATATGTAATTTTTAAATTGACATTTTGTATTGTGAAGCCTGTCTACGAAAAAAGATTAATAAAATGGCTTTTAGAGTCCTTTTAATTCTGTTAAATGCTCAAATAGTTTTCGTTTGAGGAGGACAAAGACTACACTGTTAAAAATTTCTGTAAATTTAACGTAAATATTTATCCAGAGTCTCTGTAAACTTACAGTAATTCTTAGTTAAAAGTGAATAATCGAGATTCTCAATCTTTATTCTGTATTTTTATCTAATTTTATTATTTAATTTTTTAATTAAAATAAAAATGACTGTTTCTACTCAAAAAGCATTCTAAGTCCGAAATATATTCGCACCAATAATTAATTAAATTAATATTAGTTATTAAAATGAATGTATAAAATAAGTTTTTTAACATCTCCGTTTATTTTTCTCTGTAATTTTACGTAAGACTTAAGATCATAGATTACACAGAGTTTTCTGTTGAAATTTTTAACAGTGATTTAAAAAAAAAAAAAAAATCAATTTTTCTCCTTTTTTTTCTTTCTTTTACTCATATATAGTAGAAAAATAGTGTTTTGGGGGTCAAATTTTTGAAATTAAAACTTTGTGTTTACATGTTTTGAGTTTCCCAGAACCAAAAATCAGATTTTTTTTTTTTTTTTTTTTTTTTTTTTTTAGCAAATTGGTCTATCTGTAAGTCTGTTATCAATATAATTCAAGCATAAATATCATCAGGAAGTCCGAGTTTCGCATTCTAAATCTGTATTGTATGAAGATGCTACTTTTTTTTTAATGTTGTTTGTTTAATAGATTGTGGACAAATAGTTCGTGTACAGGGAGATACAAAAATATTCAAATGCATTAAGCGTATAAGCGAAATTTCTGGAAGGTACAGTTTAGCAATTTTAAAATTCACTAAAAAAAAAGAAAATTACATAGATTCTTCATAAGCACAAAAATATATTTCTCAAAAATATGCTATGAAAAATATTTATCTTTCATTTATGTGGCTACACAAAAGGTTTCTTGTGTGTTATCTCCGTGTTTGAAAATGACTTGATATGTATTTCAAATTTTATCACGTATTTATTTTCTGTACTAAATTTAAGTACATCGAATGGTATGTATGTAATTTATAGATAATATACACAGCTACTCAACATTATTCCAATAAATTTCAGAGAGTAGTATAGGCGGCAGTTCCTAAATAGTTTGAAATAAATTTTGAAATTTTAGAACAACATTAGTTTTTATTTTAAAATGTACTTTCACTGTTCAGAGAGGGGGTTGAGGGGTAAGCTCAGAAATGTTTTTCAAGTAAAACTGTTTATTGTTTTGAACTGTTGTTTAAAATGCACTAGAAATATTCAGATACGGAACCTTACATGTTATAACTAAACTGTAATATATTTATAGTAATACAGGGTAAAAGAAAGTAGTGTGAGTGTCACATCAAAATATTATTTATAAAACAAATTTAATGAGTGTGAAATAAAATTTTGTCTTTAAAGGAACTCTGACTGAAATTTCATTTTAAAAACTAAGTTAATATATCCAAAACGAGATTGTCATCACTAAGATAGTTGCAGGAATAAAACTTTTCAGGGAAATCTTTGCAGTTAGGTTTTTGAAAATTTTACTGTCTCTAAATTTAAAGTTAAATTATTTTGCTATTATAAAAATTTCTCCATTTTAAATGTTTAATTTGTATTATATTATATTAAGAACTCTCCAAATATCTTTTATGACAGGTATAAATAAGTATATGTAATAAAAGTCATATGTTATAGTATTAATAAGCCTCCCGCTGTCACTTATTATGCATATTATTTTCAGGGATTTTGCATGATAGATAGTTTCAATCCTGCAATTGACGTGAGATATTAAAATAATTGCATTTTTACTATCCCTGGAACAATTCCCAATATGCAATATTTACATGCGTGTTCAAACCCAAATCGTTTTCTATAATAAAAGCTGTCTGCAGAAAAGATTAATGAAATGAAATTGTTTTGTTTTTAAATCTGTTAACATCTTTCTAAGCCTCTTAAATGCTCAAATCATTGTCATTTGAGGATTAGAAAGATTATGTATAACTTGCTTTAAGAGATTCATTAGAGGTTGGAATAGAGTGATTTAGTAACATTCATATTTTTTCTTTTTTATTCATTCTTCGAAACAGATTTAGTTGAATAAGAAATGAATATCGTTACAGGAGCTTTTTCAATTCATGCTTTGTTTAAGAATTTTGTTAAAATAAAGAATTTAAAAGAGATTATCATAATTAAAAAACTAAGGTTAAAATAACAAAATAACTCATTTTAATAAAAATCGATTTGCAAATCAATGTGATGTAATTTATAAAACAGGAAAAATATTTCAAGAAAACAATAATTTTTCTCTCCTTTTTACTTTCCGAACACTATAGTGAGGAAAGTATTGTAATCATGTCAAAAATCCGAATTCGAGATTTTGATGTTTCTATACGTTTTGAGGTCCCCTGAGTCCGTTTTCACTGATGATGTATGTATGTGTGTGTGTATGTGTGTATGTGTGTATGTGTGTATGTTTGTGAACACGCTAGCGTCTAAAGGCTTTGTTCGATTAACCTGAAAGTTGGTACGTATATTGTAAGTCACCATAGTACGAACGCTATAGATTTTGGTGAATCTAGCACTTATAGTTTTTTTACAGGGACACAAAGAAAAATTCTTTATCATTATGGCCTATGGGACCAAAATCTTAAAAGTGCGATAGCATCTAAACGCCTTATTCAATTGAGCAAAAATTTTATACCCATATTATAGGTCACAGATACTCAATCTGTATAGATTTTGGAGAATCTAGCACTTATAGTTTTTTTACAGGGACACAAAGAAAAATTCTTTATCATTAAGGCCAATGGGGCCAAATTTTTAAAAGTGTGATAGCGTCTAAACGCCTTATTAATCCGAGCAAAAAAATTGTACACATGTTATAGGTCGCATTTGCACCAACTGTATAGATTTTGGTGAATCTAGCACTACAGTTTTTTTACAGGGACACAAAGAAAAATTCTTTATCTTTATGGCCTATGAGACCAAATTTTTAAAAGTGCGATAGCATCTAAACGCCTTATTCAATTGAGCTGAAAATTTGTATGAATATTATAAATCACTGTTGCACTAACTATAAGCATTTTGGTGAATCTAGCATCTATAGATTTTTACAGGGACAAAACGAAAAATTCTTTATCATTATGATCTAAGGGCTCAAAGTTCAGTAGCGTTAAATAAAACCTCGTGTGATATATGGAGAAAAAAACACTCTATTATGGTTCTCTCTTTTTTGTTTGTTTAGCAATTCCTCTTTCTTTATTTTATCTACAAAACTGTTAGTTACTCAATGTTCGGAAAGTCGAGTGGAGTCACTCCAGATTTTTTGTATATGTTTCTCAAAACTATGCAAATATAGCAAAATGAAGGGGTTTTTTTACTCATAAAAAGGTATTATTTAACGAATAAATATAAAAAATTTCTTTCATTTTGTAACACAGAAAGGCTTTTTCTATTCATAAAGTTGTCGTAGGAAATAAAGTTGTCATAAAGTTGTCGTAGACTTGTGACGAACGATTTGTCGTCATTGTTCCTTTAACTTAGGATTTTTGCTTAATTACTTAATGAAATTATGAAGCACGCACGAGACTTGCATTATGCTTATTTAGCTTTACTGAATTAGATAATGAAGTAACGACAAAGTCAGGTTTGTAAAATCAATATAGAGCTTTTATTTTAACCTTAAATAAAAAGGTGGGCGTTGGACTATATCTCATTTAATACTTTTATTAACTTAAAAGGCAGCCTCCATAAATACTTTTAACTTTACTTAATTAACCACCAATAATCTCAACTACTTTTTTAACGCCTTCACTACTCCCGACTTAGTAATCTTTCGATAGCAGGAGGATTCCCTTACACCACTATCTACTCGACTTACTACCTACTACTAACCAATAGCCGCTAACAGCTAACCTCTTACTCTCTCACTCTCCTTCTAACTCCCTTCCGAGCCGCCTCTCTTCCCTACTAACTTCTCTCCATGACTACCTCCCTACTACTCTCTTCACTATGAAACACATCGCCTTTTATATCAATCGCTTTATCCAAAATATTAGCATACTGCCAATTACAATTTTAGTTTAGGATGAGAAGTAACTCTATTACTCAACTGAATCCTAAATTCTTCACATTCAAGTTTTACTCATAAAGTGCGAACTTCATTCGTAGCGTTACGCTAACTTTGCTATACCTCACAGACTATTGAAAAGCGCGTGGTTTATTTTAACGTAATTGTTTTAAAACAACTTTAAAAATCGATTTGAATAGAATTTAAGAATTTATTCCTTATTTTATTTTTATGAAGTCATTTCAAATAAATTTCAAAATGTTCTTATTCGAATTCATTGTCAATAGACTATTTTTATTTAAAAATAAAGTTTTTTTTTTTTTTTTTTTTTTTTTTTGTTTGTTTGTTTGTTTGTTTTTTTAAATTGTGCTTTATTTAAAGAAAATAGTTAAAACAAGTTAGAAAGTGGTGACGAAATTCCGATATGATATAATCTTATGAATGTATATTTTTTTATTTCTTGTACTTAATTTTTTTTTCCGCTATAGAGTTTTATGTGTGTATGTATCAACAGCCATGTTAAGTTTAAACTAGAAAAAAATATAAGTCTTAATAATAGTTTTAAAAAGTATAATAGAGTATACCATAGTGAGTCGAATAAATGCATGATAAAATTTTGCATACACAGCCATGTTAAGTTTAAACTAGAAAAAAATATAAGTCTTAATAATAGTTTAAAAAAGTATAATAGAGTATACCATAGTGCGTCGAATAAATACATGATAAAATTTTGCATACTGACTAGAATTGACACTTTATTCACTAGTATCATGCCATGTATTCTAATAATGTTTTTAACAGTTTTATGCAAAATGTCGCAACTTTTTTTTTTATGTTTCTTCTTTCTTTGATTTACATAGATGATATAATTGAAAAATCACCTGATTTTTTTATTTGTTTTACTTTTGTTAATGTGCAATGTTGGGGCTTGACATTGTATGACAACATTCTGCTGAGAGAGGACACAGACATTTTAAAGTGTCTTATTTCCTTTTATTCACTGGAGGAAAAAAACAGCCTGTGACTGACAACTAGAAACTAAATCGCAGCTCTCGTAAAAATAGTTCCATGTCATCTTTATAAGTTTTAGAACGTTTTCTATATAATCGTGGTCAATGGTATTTAAAAATCTCTGGAAATAAATGCGAACACGAGAGACGAGTTTTAGTAACTGCAATTTTGGTTTATATCCCAATTCTAGAAAATTAAGCGGGAATTTCTCACAATGCAAAGGATTCGTGACATTCATAATATTCTTTCACCATTTAGAAAAATATAGACTAGAAATTCTCGATCATTTCGTTTATTCAATTTATTTGTTTACCTTATACGCATAACTTGAAAATCTATATTTCTAGTTAGGGATTCAGAAAACAACTATTAATTAGTTCTAGATGAAGAGGTGGAATAATTTTTTTCTCAGTATTCCTCTATTAAAAAAATTGAAAGGTTTGAGAGTATTTAAAGAAAGTTTTATCATGCTTTTTAACCCACCCCCCTCAAAAAAATAAAATAAAATAAAATAAACAAATAAAATAAAATGAAATAAAATAAAATAAAATACTCTTTTCTGCAAATCTTTGTATTCGTATCATATTTACCAACCCAATATTCTAAGTAACAAATAACAGTTAAGAAAAATGAATTTATGAACTATCACATTAAAATATTTTTTAACTATTCCATTATTTATGAACTATCCCATAAAGAATAACATCCTGTGAATGAAGATTTATTTATGCAGTACTTCAATAAAATCTATTGTGTTTATCAAAGTGCTGAAAAATGTACCAGAAGGGTATTGGAGATGGTGTATGTGTTAAGGCCAATTGAGTACATAGGCATCCTATGCCTGGGTAACAGTTCTCCGTGTAGGGTCTGTATAATAATTCACCGGATTTACCAGAACTTTGGAAAAAAAACATGAAATACTACAGACGGCTAAGTCAACGAGCGGGCATAAATTCTAACCCAGCATCTTCCATCAATGATTTTAATTCCGATTTGTTGATTTTAAAATAAACTCTAGAGATGTTTAAAACATTAAAAAAAAAAAAAAAAAATTCTTTAAATTTAATTTATTAAACATTTGTATTACATAGTATTATACAATATTATGAATTATGAATTACGTGGGGAAAAGATTGTAAATTATATTGAGCAGTATTGATTTTTTTTGTTTCAAAAAAACGTTACATAATTTTAATTAATTACCAGTAAATATAAATCAGCATTAAGTTGAGTTGAGTGCTTTCATCGGCATCAATCATTCTTCTTGCGTGCAAATTAATCACGGCGTAGGACTCACCGGCAACTGAAGAAGGGGTGGAAAATAGATATCCCAAGGGATTTCTGAAAAGCAATCAAGTGCATCAGCGGTATAGGATTTGCTTTTATCCCCCAGATTATACGAAATCTACTCGACTAAAGAGAACACCCTAGTCGGGAGAATATTCTTTAATATTCGATGGATAACCAACAAAGTGAAAGAGGTTGCTTCTTAAATACAGTAGTAGAAAAGTAAGTCGAATTTTTGTACTAATTTATTCTGACTTTTTTTTTTATCAGCTAATTTTAAGCAACAACGTCAATATAAGTGATTATGGAAATTATAGAAACTATTTCAAGCTGAATAATTACAGAAATATAAAACGGAAAATTAAAAATACACTGTAAAAAGTACTTTCTTAAAAATGAGCAAAATTATCTCAAAATAGCTCCGAAACAATACATACTTAAATTTGAAAACCCATGTACTCATTTTTGAGTGTACTGACATGCCCAAAAATGGGGTTGAGCATTAAGAATCCCAATATCCCTATGTTTGACAAGTCAATATACTCAAAAATGAGAACATGGGTTTTCTAATTTAAGTATATATTGTTTCGGAGATATTTTGAGACAATTTAGCTCATTTTTAAGAAATCATTTTTAACAGTGTATAAGTTTTTAATGACTTTTAATAATAAAAAGGTTGATTCTTCAAAGTCTCTTTATAAATCATATATATATATATATATATATATATATATATATATATATATATATATATATATATTCTCAGACACAATGTAACTCACTTTTTTATTATTATTACTTATTTATTTTAGGTTGTAATAATAGAGAAATATTTATTTTATATATATTTATATATATAAGTTGACCAAACGTTCTCGAATTATGAGAACAGTCCTCGAATTTCGAACCATGTCCTCAGCAATATGAAAATCATTTGAGGACATCAAATGTTCTCGAATTGAAAAATTCGTCCTCAAATGTCCTCAAGTAGAAAAAAAAAATAAAAAAACTTTTAACTCCCTAACGGTTACATGCAAACGTAACATTTGTAAATAAATCTTTTGCAATTACAAGATGAAAATTTTTCAAGGGGTTTGCAAACACACATTTATTTGTACCGTTAGCTATGAGTGTCGTCTGCTTGCAATCATAAATGATTCCAATGAACGATAAGCCAATATGAAACAAGAAAACATGCATCGAAAAATTCCGAATAAAAATTCAGTAGTTTACTTATTTCTTTATTTCTTTATTTTTTATTTATTAATTTTTTTTTTGTTCCATTCATTCATACATTCATTTTGAAAATAAATATGACATTTTGAATGTTGATATTATATAAATAGTATATAAAATATACAAATCGGTTGTATATGTTACCAATAAACAAATACTATTATATATAAAAGGACTTTAAAAGCGATAACTAATAAAACTTACTAAAATGTTTAGCAAATGTTCTGCATAACACATGTGAAGTTTTTAAATTATAAATGTATTTTTCAAAATAATTTGATTTGGTGAGGAATTTTTGAAATATGGACTGCAATGCATTCTAAAAATAAAATTAAAATTTATCTGCACAAGTTAGAATTAAAAGAAAGAAAAATCTATTAAGAAAATTATTTCAATTTTTTAATGCTAATTATTTGCTGCTAATGCTAATTATTTGCTGCTAATCTGGATAAATGAATGATGATTTGACTTTAAGATATATGAAGAATAGACAACAAAAGGCAGCAAAAGTATCCGAGCACTAGCAAAAATTCCTATATAAAAAAAGTACACTTAATATAGTTTTGTTAAATAAATCCTTGTCGAATCCTGTTCTTAATCAGTCTCAGAACATGATTAGACAAGGATTTATTTAACAGAACAGTATTAAGTGTACGTTTTATAAATAAGAATTTTTGCTAGTGCTCGGATACTTTTACTGCGGACTGTATGTTTGTATGAACACACAGTATCTTATGTTTACAATATTTATTTTAATAAATTAAAAGTGAAGAGTATGGATATGCATGTAATGCAGATGATGGAAGTATAATTTAGACAGTCTAAAGATATACTTAACACTCCTTGAAATTTCCAACATTAACCGAAATGGCACTATATAAAACTTTACAGTCGGCTGCAAAATTATTCGAGCACTAGGCAATAATTCCTATATTTAAAAAGTACACTTAAGACTGTTTTGCTAAGTAAATCCTCGTCGTATCATGTTCTTAGACTGATTAAGAACATGACTCGACAAGGATTTATTTAACAAAGCTGTATTAAGTGTACTTTTTTTTGGCAAAGATTATTGCTAGTGCTCGAATAATTTTGCAGCCGACTGTAAATAATATGATCAATGACTGATAATATTACCTATTGTCAATAAAAAAGTAAAGGACATAGACATTTTTTAATGAATAATATATGAATATACTTCTAGACTTTTGTAAATAAAATACTTTTTTTTTTTTTTAATCAAAACTTTTCAGTAAATTGGAAACATATCTTGAAGTTAATAAGCAATTTAAAAGGTTAAACTCAAAAATAATTTTCTCTCATATAAAAAAAAAAAAAAAAAAAAAAAAAAGAAATGTGGATTCATCTGAACTTTTATAAATAATTCCTTATTGTATAATTATACAAAAACAAAGTGTGAAATGTATAATTGTAATCAAGAAAAGAAGTTAAAAGATGAGGGAGTAATTAATGTCTCATTAATTATTAGGAATCATTTGGATGTATTTCTATAATATTTTGTTTTGTTTATTCATTTATTATATACATATATATTAAGTTCAAATAACTGAATTGACTAGTTGGACAAATAAATAATTAAACAAAAAATTAATTAAGCAAATTCTACCGCAGATTTATCGTACATTTATCGTAGATGTCAAGAAATTTCTAGTTTTATTTACAATAAAAGCATTTAGATATAACAGTCTTTTAAAAATAATATACATGACCTTCAGTTTAAGATTCAGTGAATACACATTTTAAAATATCCAGTTGATTCTTTTGTAGATAAATATCATTATTTTTAAAATAAAAACCATAGAATTTTGGAAAATAAAATGGTAATTACAATCTCGCTTCGAAGAGAAAAAAATATCCGGAATATATGATATGCTTCTTTATAATATGAAAAGGAATTTAATATGTTATGTCAATGTATTAAAAACGACATAACGACAAAACAGACAAAATTCTTATTCACATATGGCATCAATGCAAATACATCTCTCAGGATTCGTGCAGACTCTTTTAATGAACAATATTTTTCTAAGAATTAAATTATTTTCTTCATATGGATGTAATCTCGTTAAACTTAAAAATGTTCGCCGTCCATATAACTTTTTGAGCAATACTCCAGCCATCTTGTCTAATTTGCAATTGCAACCGGCTTTGCAAGAGGTCTGAATTTCTTGTAAATTTGCAAGGGTGTTTACAAGCGGAAATGTTACGTTTGCATGTCTGTCTAAATATAAAGGAAAAATTGCTTCATTGAAAAGAAAAAAAAAATGAAGAATGTCATTACTTCTAAATTAATTGTCAAGTGTCTCCGCAGTCACCGCGCTTCCATTACGGCATCGGCTTTTATTTTTAAATGCATATTATATATCTTTGTGTTTTCAACGATGGCAACTGTTTCTAAAGCTAAAAGGAAAAATTCTTTCAATGAACAATTACAAAAAAAATTTCCCTTCCTTATAAGTCTAGGATAAGCTTTCATTATGTAGGGGAGAGTGGGGATGAATGGGACATTTTTCATGATTTTATTAATAACGTTCCCCGTATGTAATTCAGAATTTTGTAACATTGCTCATAAGCACACTTCAGTAATCAGTTACAAATAAACGTACTAACTTTAATAAAAAGGTATCATTTTTAATTAATAATATTTTTTTTTTACATGCATGTGCATTGTCCCATTCATCCCCACATAGTCAAACATCGAAATGCAAAAGCCCTTTCGTTCGCACAGTTCCTTGTGCGATAGGCTTTGGCAATTTAATCTAATAAGATTTAATCTAAAAATAAATAAATAAATAAGACACTAGAAAGATATAAATCATTATAATTGAGTACAAATTATCCAAATAAATTTTTGTTTCCGACTGATCGGGAAAAATAAGCATTCTATTCTGTATTATATTAATAATAACCAGGATTTATTTAATTAGCTTGGTTGAAATTGTGATTTTAATCAAATTATTATTAGTTTATTTATTTATTTTTTTAATTATTGATATTATTGATTTAAGTTGCACTGAATATTCTAACTTATAATTTTTTCAATCATAATTATTATAAACAAAAATCGGAACAATTAATTTCAATCTATTTTTCTCTGAATCCATGCTATTTTTATAATTCCATGCTATAACTACTGAACTACAGGTTATAAAAATATTGAAAATCTATTTACGATTTGTTTTAATATAATTCTAGTGTACAATTTTAAATTAGCACATAGTGGAGAATGTCCCATTCATCCCCACCACCACATGATCATATAAAACAGGAAATATGTTTAATGAACAATTGTCAATATTCTTCTTAAATATCATAAACACAGTAAAAGATTATGTCTTTTCATCATATAACAGTTATATTAACTTTAAGCAAATAGTTAATTTCTTAACTACACCCCAATTGAATCAGTAAAAGTTACTTTGGCAGCAGAAAAAGGCACTTTAATTTTTTTCTGCCCTTCTATAGTTAGCACAACTCTGAAACTACAATTGTGAATGACCTCAATACTGCCCTATATCAGAAAACTGTTAAGTTTCTGGTGCATGCAAAACATAAAAATTTTGCTACTGTCCCATTCATCCTGCGTCCCATTCATCCCCACTCTCCCCTATATTGTAACTTTGCTTCTCGCTATTAAACACCTGTCAACTACACACGTTAGTGAGACAGGCCGTATTTTTGGACACGACTTCCAATTTAAAACTTTTTTATGATGATCTAACAAACAGTACATTATCTTTGAAAACAAAATTTCAAGACCTCCTTTATATATATTTATGTGCAGATGCAAACACCAATAATAATCAGTGACGTCCCAACCCTATTTTTTCAGCCAGATAGTATAAAAACTATTTAAAGTGTTTAAAAATCAATTTATTTAAGATGAGACTATACGTACGAGGGTTGCTATTTATATTTCTGGCCTAATAATGAAAAAACAAATATGTAGGATCGAAATTGGTTTTATTGTTTTTCAAAATATTCTCCATGATGATCAATACACTTTTGCATGCGTTTGAACCAATTTTCAAAGCACTTTTTCCAGTCCGATTGAGGTAACTCCAAAACATGCGTTTTGAATGCATCAACCGCTTCTTCGGGGGTCGAAAATCGTTGCCCACGTAATTTATTTTTGATGTGTGGGAATAAGAAGAAGTCATTGGGTGCCAAATCAGGGCTGTACGGCGGATGACCCATCAGTTCGATCTTTCGCTCAGTCAGAAATGCATTTGTTTGAGTCGATGTGTGAGAGCTCGCATTGTCATGATGAAGAATGATTCGCCTGTTCTTCTGCTTTTTTCGAATTTCTCCGATGACTTCTGGCAAACAAATGGTCGTGTACCATTCAGAATTGACCGTCCTGCGTTGCTCTAACGCCACTGTTGCCACATGACCGTTAATGCCGAAGAAACAGGCAATCATTTGTTTCGATGTGCTTCTTCCTCGAACAACTTTTGTTGGTTTTGCCTCGCCTTGGAAGACCCATACAGTTGATTGCTGTTTTGTTTCCGGCTCATATGCATAGATCCATGATTCGTCACCTGTGTAGATGTTATACACAGCCTTTGATGTACCTTGAACGTATTTTTCCAACATTTCCTTGCACCAATCGACACGAGCCTTTTTTTGAGCGTTTGTCAGATTATGCGGGATCCAACGCGAACAAATTTTTTTTACGCTCAAATGTTCATGCAATATTTTATTGATGCTAGTCATACTAATGTCCAAAGACGCCTCAATCTCACGGTATGTCACATGACGATCTTGCTTTATCAGTTCACGCACAGCATCGATCTTTTCTGGCACAACAACGGATTTTGGACGAGTTGCACGGGATTCGTCCTGGATCGAACATCGACCACGATTAAATTCGTTATACCAATTTTTTACAGTGCTGTAGGATGGCGCTTTATCGCTGTATAAAGAATTAAGTTCATCGAAGCACTCTTGTCTTGACAATCCACGTCGAAAGTTATGAAAAATAATCGCACGAAAATTTTCACGATTCAATTCCATTTTTTGAAAGAGAAGAACTTTTCAATTTACTGTCAACAACACAAATAAAGCTATAATGGTAAATCGTCTGCTGAATTTACGTTTAAAAATATCAAACTTTCGATTAAAATCGTCTGCGGTCGCCTAGTAACACTTACTGTTGCCAAGGCCAGAAATATAGATAGCAACCCTCGTACAAGGCAAATATAACTTGTATGGCCCTGATAAAGCATAATCTAGCTCTGTTCTCCAGTAGCCCTTCAATATGAGGGCGCTTCGATGATTTGTCCTCAAATTGGGTTTCAAAAATTTGGTCGCCATATATATATACATATATACAGTCGGTAACAAAAGTATCCGAACGCTAGCAAAAATTCCTATATAGTAAGAAAAAAAAGTAGAGTTAATACTGTTTTGTTAAATAAATCCTTGTCGAATCATATTTTTAGTCTGACTAAGAACATGATTCAACAAGGATTTATTTAACAAAATAGTATTAACTATACTTTTTTTAAATAGGAATTTTTGCTTGTGTTCGGATACTTTTGTTTCCGACTGTATATATATATATATATATTTATATATTGAGCTTTAAAAGTATATTAAAAAATAATAATATTATAGTTTTAAAAAATTAAAGAACACGCTTTTATAGAAATGTGAACTAAAAAGCACAAAATATCTATCTTAGTATTAAAATGCAGGGTAAGAGAAAATCGTATGAGTGACACACCATAATATTTACATACATTTAAATCTTTAATTAAAATAATTTAGAATAAAACAAAAACCATTTTTTAAAAATCTCCCCTGACTGGGATCGAATGCTAGACCTTTAGGTTCGTACCGCGTAGCTTTACCTCAGAGCCACAGCGTTCACGTAGGAAAAGTCTTTTTTTACAATATAGATTTTTTATTTGCTCCCAGAGCGGTTACAAACATACAAACATACATACAAACATACATAAAGTTGAAGCTAATAAAAGCGTGTTAAAAACTTTATGACATGCATAGAATTACTTAAAACATTTTCTATTCTACATACACTTTTCTCCCCAAAATGTTTGCTGATTTCGAACGAACCGAGGATAATGATGGATAAGAATGTAAAAAAATTTTAATTTTGTAGAATATAATAAAAAAGAAAAATTAAATATTTAAAAGTATCTTTTAACACTTTTAGGTGAAATTATCAATATATTTCCCTCTTTAGAAGAATCAAATTATTATATTTTTTAAACAAATGACATTAGCGAAATGAAAGTTTTTTACTGTAATTTTTAAAATTATAAAAGCTAATTGAAGAAAGGTTTTGATTTACTATTTAAATTACAAAATTCGAATTAATTGTGGAATATTCTAATTTTAAGGCTAAAACTTCGGAGGGAAAAAAAATCTAAAATCTATTTATTTACTAAAATTAAGATTTAACTAAACACGCAATTTTAAATTTAAAAATAATTGAAAATAAGTAATAAAATAAAAATACGATCCTTTACTTAAATTTCATCAAATAACACTAAAGTACTGTTATAACTGATAAAATCATAAAAACAAAAATATGAAACAATCATAAATAAATTCAGAAACAAATATTCAATTAAAAATAATGTTACTGATCTTTTGATATGTTAGTTACAAAGTATCATCAAAATACTGCCGAAGGACAGATGATATGATCAGCTGAAAATTCTATGGATGCGAAATTACTCAACGTGCTAAAATTATTTTCTGAAAATGAGTTAAAGTTCAAGCACCTCTTAAAAGCACTGAAACAAGTGCTGTTCTATACAAATCCTTCTTACAAAAAAAAAAAAAAAAAAAAAAAGAAGATATAAGATAAGTGTACTAACTGAAGTTATGTTGGATTTTATTAAATTAAATTTATCTTCTTTCTAACTTTCTGGTTTGAAATTTTATGAGAAATATGTACACGTTAAAATAAAAAGTAAAAGATATGTAATAATAATAATAATAATAATAGTGAAAACGATAGTAATCAAATTTGTTTAAACTGTCAAAAAAAAAAGTATCAAGTATCCTAATAACGATAATAATGATAATAAACATGGTCACATAAAGCCTTTTAAAAAAGGAACACTCCTTTATTTTTAATTTATACTTTGTTTAAAATGTATTCAACAACCAATATCTTCTACACAACATACAAATATACAGTTAACCAAGAAAAAATAATTTCGAGTCTCTGTGAAATTTTCGATCATATATTACATATTTAAAAAATAGTAGAAAATTTAAGAGCATTGCAGAAATATTATCAAAGTTTTATATTTCAAAAATCATAAAAGTCACGAGAATTCAAGTCTGATGACCTCAGAGGCCAAACTGTAGGAAAATGATGGCTAATCATTTTCCCTCATTTTTCCTCAGTCATATTCCCATTCTTATAATACGCCCTCTAGCGGTAGTTTTTGAAACTTTTTGTACTAGATAAAATTACCATCATCTGATTATTTTATTACCCAATGTTCATAATATTCTGCAGCATAATTTTTGATACAGAGCGCTCTAAAATGTCAAGTTTAATTATAAACAGGGAAACTTGTATATACATCAGTGTAAAAATAGTATAATTGAATTCAGGAGACCTAAACACATGAAAATCTCGCAATCGAATTATTTTCATGATTACAATGCTTTCCTTATTAAATATACGTTCGGAAAGTAAAAAAAGGTGTTTACTGTTTTTTTTTTTTTTTTTTTTTTTCTTCCTTATACTTAAAAAGATATTCAAGAAATACGATTTTTAAAGTTTGATACAAAGTATTTGATACAAGATATCATTTATGGTAAAATGATTTTATGCAGAAACAAACACTCGAATTTCAAATACGAAATCAAAAACTAATAATAATGGCAAATAAAGTCATATTTTTGAATGTATTTGGAATATGCAAAAATTTAAAATATGGAACTGTGTATTTCGTAAGCAATGAAAAGACTCTAAACAATTCACAAACAACATGTTTTATTAAGTTACTTGTCGAAAATTGTAAGAAGATGATTTAAAAACTTCCCATCTTTTCATTTTTATTCTCGATAAACATATTGATAAATATTCTAAGAAATATATGAAGATCCAGGGGAAATAGAAATCAATTCCTGGATATTAGATTCAAGTTCCTTGGCTTTTTTTCTTAATAACAAAGTCAAACGTAAAAGTTTAGAGCACAATTCAAAAAATGTATATTCCAAATGATATATAGTAGCAGAAAATAAGAAATTTCGGGGATATTTTATTTTTCCAACGATTTCAAAATTCTATCGAAATTTAATCGTAATTTTTTTCCCCGGTATTCTTATTTATGGCTTGTAGTTTGCATTATTTTGAAGTAAAACTGGTGTAAAAATTCAAAAATCGATAAAAATAGGAAAAAGAAATGGATGAAGTTTATTGCTCAGCGATACTGAAAAATGTATTTCAGAAAATAATGTTAACAAAATTTGAAAAATAAAAATAAAAAAGAGGTTTAAGGTTTTTTTTATTTTATTTTTTATTTTTATTTTATTTATTTTTTTTTTTTTACGTAAGCAGAAATTGTTTGATTTCTTAATACTACGTAAAAAGAAATTATTTAAAAAAATTATTTGAGATTCCTTTCCTAAAAAAAAAAGAAAAATAAATAGATAAATATAAGCATATTTACTTACTTTTCTGAATATATATTTTATAAATAAAATAAATTTGCCTATGTGTGTATGTGTATTGGTTGCATTCTCTGCAAACGCATACCAACATAAACAGAGATGAAAAAATGCTTTCGATTAAATTTTACATTGGAAAAATTATAATATTTTTACCAAATATCCTTGTTTGAAAATCAGTCTTTCGTACTTTTTTTAATTCATCATGTTTAATTCTATATTTTTTTACTCGTGCAAATTATTATTATTATTATTATTACCTAAATTCATACTATTACTCTCATATTTTATTTTTATAATAATTCCATACCATATTTTTAACCCAAAAGTAAAAATTTCTTTTTGCCACTATTAAAAATACTAAACGTGCAATTTCGCTCTGTAAGCAAATGTTTTCAAACTATCTTGCATTGCAGTTGTGTTATTCGTAAGTGAACTTATAAAATAGATTTTTTTATAATTTGGCAAGTTTAAATACTCTTCATTTTGTTGTTTCTATATCTCACCCTGAAGAAAAACCATTAACATGTCATCCGAAAATTTTCTACATCAAACGGATTATAAATTTAAGATACGAGACTGCACTGATTGTTCATTCTTTGCATTTATAATTCCTTTAAAACTTTTCTGTGCTTTTTATCGCCATTTTAGATATATATTTTTAATAACATGTAAAAATAAGAACTATTAAAGTTGGATTTACAGCTAAGCCCTTGTTCTAACACTCAGCTATTTTGTATTCTTAAAAAAAAAAAAGATAAAAAAACTTCACTATCAGATTATTTAAAAGCCTTAAATAAGCAATTCTGTTTGAAGCAAAAGTGATTTGGGGATATTCCTCTTTTCCCTCTTTTGCATAAGTAATGAAATTGGAAATTTACAAGCTGACAAGCTTAATAAGCGATTTCCTCACTTTTCTCCCCATCGCACCCTAAAGGGAAAACAGACACATGTCCTGAGAGATACTTCAAAATGAGATACATTATAAACTGAAGTTAGAGGATTACTCTATAAATCTAATCAATGTTTCTACTCGGCACATCCTTCTTGGACTGATTTATTTTTAAGCTTTTTGAATAAAAGTTTCTAATAATATATTTAAAAAAAAACTTTTAAAACCCAAATTCTTAATGTATCGTATCACATAAATCTTTTCAAAGTTAGAATAAAATTTAATTTGAAAAAAAAAAAAAAAAAAAAAAAGTAACTTTTTTGTTTATTGGCCAAAAAAATTGATGAAATTTGAAATGCAAGTTGGTCTTGTGGGGTACAGGCTGTATATTATATTTTTGTGTTCGTGAGAGAAAATTAAAAAAAAAAAAAAAAAAATTGAAAACTGCAATATTTAATCCTACTTCAAAAACATGTGACTTAATGTGAAGCAGATTTCTTTTTTATTTTTCCCAGGTTTCCATACAATCTTCTGCTGTTGCCACCTAAAATTCATACTTTAGTTAATTTAAAAAATATCTAATTGATAAATTTAAATCTAATTTAAAAATAATATATTTAATATATTTAATCTAATTTAAAAAATATCGATCGATAAGCTGTTTAATCCATCAGATTCACAAAAATTTTCCCTTTCATTTGGAACCTTATTTTTAAAGATACGACTGATATTTCTAATTTATTTTCTAATTTTTCTAATTTATTTTCCTCATTTTAAATAAATGTACGGGTTTTTATTATTATTATTATTATTCTGTAGGAAAAAAAAATGGCAACAATTAAATTATGTTGAAATTCACAAACATACCGTAGTGAATGACAGTAAATACATAAGAAAATGGGGATAAATAAAGTTCTTTTCTTCTTCTTCTTCTTCTTTCTCTGCCTCTCACTCACTCGCTCTTCTTCATTTTATTTTATTTTTTATATCATTCTATACACAAAAAAGGGAAATTATTGGATTCATAACATTTGCTTACTCAGATTTTTGATGGATTTAGACGTTTTCCGATCTCCTGAACACGATTTTACTGTTTTTCTCTTTCTGCATATGTATGTGTGTGTTACCATAATTCTTTGATATTGAATCTTACGAAATTATTGACGAAATTCCAGACAACTGTATATTTAGTTGAGCATGTATGTAAATCAGTGCGGATTATATTTTAATACATATCGTCCAACAGATGGCACTGCAATACTGCAATGTCTCGCATTAATGATAAGGCTATTTATAGCTTCTATAATGTACAAATGTTCAATAATTTGATGCTTGAGAGGGCCGTTAGGAAAAATTGTGCTCATTCAGTTTGCATACATATCGGACGACAGGTGGCATTACTATACTACATTTTTCAGCGTTTATTAGAAGGCTAAGTCTTAGCTACTGTAGCGTAAAAATGCACCAATTTGATATTGAAATGGTATTTATAAACAACTGTGCTAATTTAAGGTCAGTGTATAAAGGTCGACAGGTGCTGTTGCTATGGGGCAGTTTTAATCGTTTATGCGAAAGCTATACCCCAACTTTTACAGCATGTAAATGCACTAAACTTGGTATGTGAATTGTTTATTATGAAAAACTATGCTAGTTGAGTTTGGAGGTATTTCGACAACAGATGGCAGCTCTTTTACTCATTTTCTGCAATTTACTGAATGACTATATATCTATGGTATAAAATTGCAACAAACTGCATACGTAAAATCTTTACTGTCAGAAGGTAAGTTGATTAAACTCTTGTGCATATTAACCGTTAGGTTATGCTTTTACATAGAATTATATCGAAGAAAGCTTTGTAATTTCCATAGCATACTAATTTTTTTTTCCAATAAAAATTAAATAAACTGCAGAAAAATTTGGAAACTTACACATACTTATGAAATTTTTAAAATGTATTTCACAAACATTAAACAGAAAAAGAGTTTTGGTATTTCAACACAAAACATAAAATAATACAAGTGGTTGTTTTATTCTGGCGCAAAACTATTTTCGCGAATAATTTAATTACCTAAAGTGCGCAACTTTTGAAAAAAAAATTAATTATGCTTAAATTAGAAAACTCTGTAAAAAAGTAAATGCATAATGTTGGTTTTTATGTTTAAGTATTTAGTTAACATGTTAAAACAGTTCCTTTAAAATAATAATAATAATAATTAAATAGGAGTCCTTCTATAGAAAATGCACAATTTTGATTTAAAAAAAAAAATAATTAAAAATTTCTCGATAAATTCTTTTAAAGAATTTAATTTCAGCTTATTGTGTAAATATATTCATGTCATGATGCATTTGATGATTTGTGGAACAGTGATTTTGTGGACAGTTTTATCTTTACTCTGAAATCAGTATATCTATAGATGCAACAAAAATTTCTTCTTCCTTAAACTATTTTTTTACAATTACTACTTTAGTTTTATGCTATTTATTACAAATATATAACTAAATTGTATTCAATTTAATATTCAAATTTTATTCAGTTTATTAACATACGTTATTCTAAAATGTTCTATTGAAAGGGGTAACAGAGATGATGTCACGAGCTGGGTAAACTTCAAATTTATTTAAAATCAATTGCTTACATATGAAAAAGGCTGCTTCTTTCCACATTTGTAACCAACCAAAGACAAGTACTTCTAGTTAGTAAGTTTCTTAGAGTTTAACAAAGTTTCTAGAAATGATGCAACAATTTTTGACTAGCATCTTTAAATAAAACAAAAGTGGCAATAAATAGCACAAAAATCTCTCATGCGATATTTAATACATACATTTTTCTAAGAAAATACCATTCCACATTCCACATGTGTGATAGAATAAATCTGCTATAAGTACTGAAATAATACTACTCTGTTTAATGACAGAGATGTGGTAGATTACTTTCTGTAGACACATTATTTCTTCTCTTTATTTATTTAAATTCAAGATATTTTAAATAAATAACAAAAGAACATTATACTTTTATTTGTAAAATGATATTTGTAATATGTAAAGTTGATAAGTAATAGGTACAAAACTTTGAATTAACACAAAAATTCAATAATCTCGCAACAATTGTTTCAGATCGAAAGAATGCACGACCCTACGTCAGGCGAACAAAGTAGGCACGAATGCTGTAATCAAAGCGGCAACGCACCAACACCAAAAAATGCAATAAACGCGGAACAATTATTTCGGGTCGAATGAATTTACGACCCTTCCTCAGGGGAACAAAGTAGGCACAGTGCTACAATCAAAGCGGCAACGCACCAACACAAAAAAATGCAATAAACTCGCAACAAATGTATCGGGTCGAAAGAATGCACGACCCTTCGTCAGGGGATCAAAGTTGTCACGAGTGCTGCAATCAAAGCGGTAACGCACTTAATTGCAGCACGCAAGGCTGACTTTTTATTTTTATTTTATAATACCAACTACGTGAAAAATGCTAGAGCCGGGAATCGAACACGGACACTCGGCTTGCCGTGCGGGTACTCTACCACTGAGCCACCTTGGCTGTTTCCCCACTCGGCATTTCTCATATAAATTCCGTTTGCAAAGTCACCGTGTCTGCAAATGCAGATTTAACAGGGGAGAATATTAATCGTGGTAATTCTAATAAACCACGTAAATAATTTAGAAATTACGTTCATCAACTATGAATATTTATTTGAGTGCTTAAGGTTGATTTATTATTATTATTATTATTTATTATTACTTTAATACCAACTATGTGAAAAATACCAGAGCCGGGAACCAAACCCGAGCACTCCACTTACATAAGCGTTCCTACAATTAATATACTCACCTGTAATATCTGCGTGTGCATACACGGAGACTTTGCCAACAAATTTTATGTGAGAAATGTCGAATGTGTAATCAACCAGAGTGGCTCAGGGGTAAAGCATCCGCACGGTGAGCAGAACACCCACAAGGCCGATTTTACAATTAGGCGAATCTAGGCGACCGCCTAGGGGCACAAGATATACAGGGGCGCCAGGTAAAGAAGTTTAAATAAAAATAATAGTTTTTTAACTTAAAAGAAAAAATAAACTTTTCAGCTAAGAGATTTATTAAAAAAAAAAAAAAAATTAAAAAAGTGTATGGTAAGTAAGGGTTAAAGAACTATTTTGTGTGATCATAAATCGCAGCATCATGGAATATCAAGTAATACTTTTCGATGCTACAGTAAAATAATAGGAAAAGCAAAAATATAACAATGCAGGCACTGTGATTTGTCCAAAATTTCTTTCACCTTTCTTGCGCTTTCGACTGCAGTGCTATTATACACTATCTACCAATGCGTACAGTCGGTAACAAAAGTGTCCGAACACTAGCGAAAATTCCTATGTAAAAAAGGTACACTTCATACGGTTTTGTTAACGAAATCCTTGTCGAATCCTGATCTTAGTCAGTGTAAGAACATGATTCGGCAAGGATTTATTTAGCAAAACTGTATTAAGCGTACTTTTTTTACATAGGAATTTTCGCTAGTGTTCGGACACTTTTGTTACCGACTGTATTTGGACACTCGAATTTAGACGTTTTGTGAAATATCTAGAAAAGTTCTTTAGGAGTCACACACATCCTGAAACTTTGGTAGTACAAAGAACATGTTATACGTCATATATTTCCTCAAAACTTATGTCCTGAAGAAAAAAAGGGGACCAGTAAAAAATTAAACAAAAATCAAAATGTTTTGGATCACCCTCTAAAAAGCAATGCTTTAAATTTATTTAAGCAGTAGCATGTGATTATGAAGATTATTCTCATTATCTGAACGAATTCTTGTTGCTAATACAAAGCGCTAAAGAGGATATAACTATGAGTCAACACAACATGTTTATTTTCAACTTTCTTTTCATCACTTAAAGAATAATTATTTCATATAGGTTTTTTTCGTGTTGTGAATAGTCTCATGATCTGTGCATAATGCATGATTTTTCATTTTCTTTCAAATTTCTTTATAATAGTCAGTGTGCAATGTTTGGAAATGCTTGTAGATATGTAAGTACATTTTAACAATGTCCCATATGTCATAATAATATAGGGAAGTTGATTTTAATAAGCGGCGCCGAAACTTTTCTTTGTCTAGGGGCGCCAAGTACCCCCGCGCCGGCCCTGAGTACCCGGGCTCGATTCCTGGATCTGCCATTTTTACATTAGTAAGTATATATATATATATAAAAGAAAATCTTACGCATTTTATCTTTAAATTAATTTCCATGGTTGATGAACGTCATTTCTAAATTTTAACAATAGTTTAAAAATTATTATTTTGCAATTTCAGACGGCGCGCTTTCTGTAGAATCACCCTTAAAATAAAAAATCATTAAGTAATCATTAAAATTTAAAGCTTTATTTTATATAATTTTAATTTTATTTATTTATTTCTATTTTATTGCATTTTATTGCATTTTATTTATTTATTTCTATTTTATTGCATTTTATTGTATTTTATTTATTTATTTTGTTTGTTTATTTTTTTTTTTCTAATACCATTTTGAATTTACATATTAAGAAAATAAGTAATCTAAATTCACTATTAATTTTATTTAAAGTAAATGTCGAAAAGTTATTAGTCTTTCAATGCATATATATGTATGTTTCATGTTCTTTTTACTTTCCGAACATAAATTTGTAAGGAAAGTATTGTAATCATGCAAAAACCCGACTTTGAGATTTTTTTTTTTTTTTTTTTTACACGTTTTGTGTTCTGAATTCATTTTTATTGTTTTACGATGATGTATATGTGTGTGTATGTGTGTTTCGTGTATGTGTGTGAGTAAACACGATAGCGCCTAAATGCTTTGATCGAATGAGCTGAAAGTTGGTACGTATGTTACAGGTCACTATATCACAATCCCTATTGATTTTGGTAAATTTACCATTTAAAGTTTTTTTTTCAGAGGGGGGGGGGAGGACATAAAGAAAAATTATTTATCATTATGTCCTATGTGCCAAAATTTTTTTAAGTACGATAGTATCTAAACGCCATATTCGTCTGAGCTGAAAATGTATACACGCGTTATCAGTCAACGTCGCGCGAATTGTATAGATTTGGGGTGGGGGGGTTACAGGGACACAAAGAAAAATTCTTTATCATTATAGCCTATGAGCCCAAGTTTTTTAAGGCGTGAAAGCGTATAATCATCTTAATTCGTTTGAGATGAAAATTCATACACATGTTATAAGTCACTGTCGCACGAATTTTGCAGATTTTTTTTTAATCTAGTGCTTATATTGCTATTACAGGGACACAAAGAAATATTCTTTATCATTATAGGCTATGGACCCAATTTTTTTTAATGTCCGATAGCGTGTAAACTCCACATTCGATTGAGCTGAATTTATACACATGTTATAGATGACCATCGCACGAATTGTATATATTTTGGTGGATGTAACCCTTATAGATTTTTACAAGGACACAACGAAATATTTGTTATCATTATGATCAATGGGCTCAAATTATTTGAAGTGCAATGACGTAAAACCAAACAATGGACGAAAATACTCAAGCACCCTATTATAATTTTCACTTTTGTTTATTTAAAGACTTTTCTTACTTTAATTTATTTAATTACTTAATGTTCGTGAAATCGAGTGCAGACACCTCAGATATTTTTAAAACCATGGATTTATACCGCTTTCCTTCTAAGAGCATATATATACATATAATATGAATTAATTAGTACATTGTAACACTCAGCAGACAAAAGATATATGAAGATACCATGTTGGTATCTTCATATATCTTTTGTTTGCTGAGTGTTACAATGTACTAAATAATTCATATTCTATTTACATTTAAATTTATTTATGTTGGTATCTTCATATATCTTTTGTCTGCTGAGTGTTACAATGTACTAAATAATTCATATTCTATTTACATTTAAATTTAATCTGATGCTTATGCGCAACTTTTTAACTGTATTTTGTTTTTTCTCAACAATTTTTAAAGAACTTAAAACTTCTTAAATTTACTACTTATTGTATATATAATTAAATATATACAAATATTGGCCTAATGTGGCTTTAACACTAATCTAATAATTAAATACACTTTGACTACAGCTGCTAATGCGCTTAAACAATTGTGTATTATTTCAATTTTTATTCCTATTATTGAATTTATGGCAATTCTTAAATAATTATATATATATATATAAAGTAATTATTACGTTTTTATGCCTTTATTTTTCACATATGTATTGAACGATTTGATTTTATTAATTTAGATAAAAATTTAATAATTTTTTTAAAAAAGGTTTATTTAAATGTTTCAGATTTCATTGTCATTTATTATAACAGTCAAATTTCTCTTTTATAATTAGTTCTTTGAATAAAATAACACGTTACAGCTTCGCATGATATTCTTACGATAACATATATTCACCGAAAATAAATTTTAAACAATCAATTTTTAGAAATTACTCCTTTGTAGACTATATAAAATTATGTTTTTCATTACTGGTTTGACTGATTTTACATTTTAATACACGATGCCATAATTTAACACATACGATGCTTTCACATTTTAATTTCCTGTGCAATTCTCGAAATAAGATAACAGGCAGAAGTGTCATTCTGAAAGCAATTTGGAATTATTTTAATTTACATTCTCCTCTTTTCCATTAAAATAGAAACATTTATTTACACATTATAATTTTCTTTGAAGAAATGATAAGCGATTTTAAAATTAATTTAACACCCACGTACACATACCGTTCACTTTCAATGGCATTTTTCACATTATTTAATGTTAATTCTGTAAATTTAATTTTTGTGTATAAATGAACGTACCAAACAAAAATTTACATTAAACTAACAAAACCATCAATACACATTTGATAAATTAAAAAAATAGTAATAAATGAATAGTAAACGAATTTATACACTAAAGAGTGTTAACTGATCACAGTAATTAAGATAAGCCATCAAAATAAAATTATAATCCTAGATGCAAACATTTGAATATTAAATCACCAGATTCTGCAAATTTCCTGAAATGCTTTTACCGCACATTACCCATAATATCTCCTTGACAATTTAAATTAACCACGTGAAAATGAAAGCATATATTTACATTTATTACTCCTTAAAATCTATATTAATGTGTAACATAATTGTCATCTATGTAGAAGAGGGAAATGGGGACCTGGACATTTTGAGATCCTTAATTGACTGAAATTAATTACTCTAAGCTTATAAAAAAGTAGTTGTTTTTTAACAAAAACAAAATATTCGTTTTCTTGACAGTTACAAAATGTATTATTTTCTCAATATATTTATAAAAACAATATACATAATTGTTTGACAGACATTATTAAAATAAGGCTTGTACCTCCAAAAGCTTGTAAAAACAGTTTAAAATGTACACTAATCAAGTGTGAATAATTTCGATATATGCCGCAGGGTTTTGAAATTGGATATTTCAATTTTCAAAATTAAACCTTAAAAGCATTATTATTAGAATAATTTCATAATGGAATAGAACTTTTAAAACGTTAACGAACAAGTGCAGCATTTTTTTAAAAAACATTTCTGTTTTCGTCACACATACCTTATCTTGCTATTATTAAGCTTTATTAACAGTTTTTCCGACTGAGTGGAAATAATGCCTGGACCAGGAGTCGAACCCCGGTCTGAGTGAGTAATGCCGACCGGTTGTCGGCCTGGATAGCTCAATTGGTAGAGCCTTGACCTTGTAAGTCAAAGTTCCGGGGTTCGACTCCCGGTCTAGGCATTATTTCCACTCAGTCGGAAAAATAAAATTTCAATAAATATGATTTTCTTCCACAGATGTTTGTGTGATTTTAATAAAAATTTTATTATCAGTGTCTATCAAATTCAAATATCCGCAATGGAACTGCAACTAACAGAATATCGTCACTGAAATTTTTGATTTTGAACTCAATAACTAAAACAAAACTTAAACAAGACTCCAACGAATCAAAAGTTCAAAACTCAGCATGTAATGAAATATAACTATACATTTAACTGAATGTGTCAACCAAAAAGAGGACTACAAATATCAAATGGCAAACACAAATGCAAAGAAAATTAAGTGTGAAATAATTTTTCGAATGTACATATCTTCGCTCAAAACTTCACAATTTCAAATCCATATCTTCACGAGATTTTAAAAAATAAGACTCGGCAACTATCGACATAAGCAATCAAAAGATTATTAAGGTACTTTAATGAAAAGGTACCACAGAGCACAACTTTATTTAAGACAGAAATATTCATTTTACAAGAGCCTTTATTCAGAAATTTAATCTTTATTAAGGGATATGACCGCTGTTGACTATGATGCAGGAGTTTTAATACCTGTCCGTAGTAAAAGCGAGGTTTTTACAGAGTTGATAAAGCACCTATAGCCAGTCCTTTTGTGGTTCTTATAAAACCTGTGGCTTCATTATTGACATTCAATCTCCCGAGAAGCTCTAGCACGTCTTTTATAGTGTTTAGTTTCTCTAACATTGCAGGTCTTTTGTGGAATATCTTTACACTTCATGACTTCTACCATTGCCACTATTCGTTGAAGTATACAATTGCCATCCGTAAAAGAAAGTTCGAGCTCACAGCATCCCTGAATAATGCATGGAAGGCATGATAACTTATTGAAACAAAGGCCACTTATCAGTGAATCATCTGAGGCTATGTGAAAATGACTATTGCTATCAAGGATAATACTACGCTTCACAAAAATTCGAGCATTTGCAAAACGGACCCTTTCGATGATCTTCGAGGGGTGATTTTGTATTCCCTTTTCTTATTAGGTGTGTTATACGTATAAAATCGCTCATTACACTCAGTCAGCTTTCATCTCCTTGATCCCATTTTTGTTGTGCCCAGTTTCTGTGTTCTTTGGCACCACAGAAATCAATGTCTCCGATGGGCAAATATTAGTCACACATACCGTAATTTTAGATTAAAATCCCATTTGTGCAGCTTTTTAGCCATAGTAAAACGTAAAGTATTGAACGTCTAATAATCTGTTACATGCGTTTTACGATTTTTTGCCGTTTTCTTTTTTTTTAATCTTGCTGAATTTAGGACAATATATCAGTCATCAGTTTCCATTGTTGAGCCTGTAAAACAAATTCTGGACGTTCGGGAAGTTATTCCTGTCATTTAAAATGTTCTCCATGCTCGTGAAACTATGAAATTCTTGATCCAGAACACCACTACCGCACTAGTCAAACCTCGTTTTATCTCAGTGTCTGAATGATTCGATCATGGTAAAGCAGTAATATGACGTCTTCTAGATTGCCCATTAAGTGTATTAAGCGATGACAGCTAAACTTTGTTGGAATGACTTTAATCGCGCAACAGCTTTTGTCGAATTGTTGAGCGTACACCATTCACCTTCTTTATACACTTTTGAAATTTATTCCACGAAAACATGTGTCAAACGTGCATATGTTTTACAATAGCTGATTCTAGTCTAAATTCGAAACCACTCTGTCTCTTGCCTGATCTATTCATCTGTTTTATTGCCTTGTTACATTTTTATACTGTTTTCTTAACTTGGTCATAATATTTGCCTACTAGTGCACATAATCAACAGAAATCAAAGATATTTTAATGGTATAATTATTCTAATGTTAAATATGAATGTTTCAAAACGTTTACTGAACTATCAAACTGCATTTGACTGACATATTAAAAAAAAAAATACATATATATATATATATATATATATATATCGTTTAACTGTTACCTTATTATTAAAAAAGTGTAAACCAATGTAAAAAAAAAAAAAAAAAAAAAAAAAAAAAAAAAACTTTTAAATTTATTGATTATTTCTAGCAAAAATTCTGGAAATGTAATATTTTTAAATTCAAATTTCCTCTGTTAATTACTATAGGTTGATCTCAATTTTTGTATGTCCTTTTTAAAAAACTTCAAAATTTATTAAAGCTTCGTTTGTCTTAAATTAAATAATATTATAAAAAATTAAACTTATTATTTATTGAGTTTGGTAACAGATATATGTTTTACCTAATAATTTAAGTGTTCTAAACTGTTCTGACATAGAATATATATTTATTAATGTACAAAACAAGATATTTCATATTTAGTTTAATCTAAAGCAGAAGGTGCATATAGTTAAAAGTAGTATTTATTTCACTTAAAATAAATAATCAATATTTTGTTCTATCAAATTAAAGCTACATTTTTATTTTTATACTTCATTATGATTATTTATACATTACATAAAAAATGACTTTTTCTGATTTTCAAAAAGACCTTTAAAATAATATATGTACTCTTAGAAATTTAATAAAATCCATTCGGAGTCAAATTTCTCACTTTTCCCGTAAAAAGAAATATTTATTTTCATGTAGTTGGGATTTCTCGCAGAAGAGGCGATTTCTTTTATATTTTTATTCATTAAAAGTGAAAGAATTGTTGACATAAAAGAAACTTTCAATCCGAAAAATTCCGTTTCTCTCTTTGTAGTGGTCTTTCAGTATTTTCCTTTTCTCTTCCTAAATTTTATTCTCTTATCTTTAGAAATATATATATATATATATATATATATATGTGGAAAAAAAAAGTTTTATATTACTTATTTGAAAAGATAAATAATAGGAATTATTTTGTTTTGTTATCCTTTCATATCGATTTTTAAATCAATACATTAAAACCAATTTAAATATATAAACATTTTTTAAAGCATCACATTTAATTGAATACATCTTAAAGGTCAACTAATTACCATATATATATATGTGTGTGATTATTATTTCTCATTTTATTTATAAAATAGTTTGCGAAAGGAAACTTTCTTTTTCTTTACACGTACTTTTTGACGATTCTATCCACATCCATCTATGTGGGAAATTCTGCATACTATTTGTGTTACATCCAACAATCATGCACAAAACAAAATACGAGTATTGTGAGGAAATATTCAATAATATTATTTATAACTCGAAAATAATGAATTTTAATGTCCCAGGAAATATTTGAAAAATTCATATACACATATGACAGCACAAAGATTATTGGCCTATAGAAAAAGGAATCCCTTAAATAAAGTGATTTGTACTAAATTTGATCGACTTGTTTGAAAGATAATAGAGATAATTCCATATAGCTAGGTCAACCAACTAAAGCGTAGATTTTCAAAAGATTGTGTGCAGGTGTGCCATATTGCAGAGCAGTATATGTTCCTAAAAATAAAAATAAACACAGTTACTCTATTTTACAATTTCAATACGGATATACCACTCTTTTTGTCAATACATCATTATTATTTTAAATAACAGCAGCTTTTTTTTTTTTTTTTTTTTTTTTTTTTTTATACAAAAAGCAGGCATTTACTGTTGCTGTGTGCATTACTTATTTTAAAAAGTTGCAAATATATGTTATGAACATAATGCGTTTCCCAGATAAATGCATAGATTTTCTCAAAAAAAAAAAAAAAAAGAAAGATATTACATTGAGCAATCCTATTCGTGAAATGAACAAAATTTAAGTGCCAGTAAGAAACCAAAATTGTAGCCTACCCGGAAATGTAATGAAAACTATTTTCAAAGTGATTTTTCTAGGAGTTATGATTTATATCCTCACTACAATTAAAAGCAATACAAGAGAAAAATATTTTTATGTATTGGCGAGAAAATGAGAGTTTATCTTTCAAATGTCTATTTTTATTATTATAGCATATTTCTGAGAAATTTGTATAATCTACGATTACATTTATTTGAAGGTTTTTAAATGCTCCGAGACTTCTAAAAATTTAAGAAACTTTAAGCTAACGCACAACGATTAAAATGTGAATACAAGAACTGGGAATACTTTTACCTAGGGGAAAATCTTGTCTTCTTTCGCAGTACTTTTAGTGAGTTTAACGTTGCACTACAGCTACGCATTGGGTAAACAGCGACGGTCTCAGATTGCCTTGTAGAAATGGTCCGAGGACATTCCATCACAATTTTGATCCTCTACGGAGAGTATGACTCCCCTGCTTCGGCAACCCTCAAAGGTATTATTTGGGTAACATGAAGGACATTGTAATCACGAGAAATTTTACGTGCACCAACCGCCATTAGTGTACACGACTGTTGCGTGTGAGTGGGTTTTACGTCGCACTTATGGTGAATTGGCGACTGTGGCGGACTCATACTTTAAGGAAGATCCGGAGACATGTTATCACAATTTTTTATTCTCCACGGAGGAGATAGCTCCCCTCGCTTCGGTGACCCCAAGAGGTATAATTTGGATGGGAACATAGAAGACATTGTGGCCACCGACAGATTTTACTACACCAACCACCATTAGTGTACACGACGTTCTTCGGCAGGCTCGAGTATCAAATTCGAAATCTTCCAAATACGAGTTTGCGCTCTACCAACTGGGCTACCGTGGCTCTTTTAATCTATTTAATTACATGACAGGTAGATTGGTTGGTTGGTTGGTTAGGTTTAACGTTGCACTAGTGCTGCGCTATTGGGCAATTGGTGACGATTTGGGACTCACCCCTAAGGATGGTTAAAAAAAAAAAATTATAAGCGTGAAAGCACGCAAGATAATTACACTAAAAAAATTACACAGCAAATAAAGGATAAAGTAAAGTATCAAAAAGTGCATAAAATAGACAGATCAGTAAATGGGATATTTCAGTCGTCACATTAGACATGTGACCGCCGACCTGTTAGTATTGAATTAACTATTAAAAGATATTTCACAAGATATTTGCCTTACCTTTTGTTTATTTATTTCTTTTATAGAATTTTGTTCTTCTGGGTTAATAAAACAGAAATTCAGTAAACATAAAATATCTTAAAAAATAGTCATCAATAAATATATTTTAAAAATTATAAAATTTTGAGTTTTACATTCAACTATAGTTTTTTCATGTTTGAATATCTTTACATTAGGTAAGTTTTAATGATTTTATTCATTTATTCAACATCATGTAATTCAGCCCTTAGACTTTTAAATTCACTGATGTACTATGCATATCTTTCCTACTTGTCTTTAAACAAACTGTCTACTTAATTATATATAAATTTTTAAAAATTTCGATTGTTGCATAAAATTAGATGATGTATGATCTCGCACAAAAGCTATAAAAAACATTTCAGTACTTTATTCTAAAATTACTCCTTCCTAAATTTATTGAGAAAACTAAGTTCAGAGGATATTTAATACTTCTTTCTAAAAATGTCACAACTAAATCACGCCGTGAATTAAAACTGTTCACTAACTTCAAATACAAAACTAGAGGCAGCAATTTAATTTCTCAATTTCCCTGGATAACAAATATTGAATAAGAAATGAAAGAACTTTTTTCTATATCTAAAATCGATACTTTTTTTTTTTTTTTTTTTTTAACGTAATTTTAAAAATATTTCGGAGAAATGAGAATCGTTCTTCCAGATACAATCTATTAAAAATAACATTTTCATTTTACAGTTTCAGGAATCGGCGAAATAAAATGTATTTTCCCAATCTTTTCTAAAGCAACAGTTGAAATGAATTCTTTTATTAAGGCGAATGGCAAAAGCAATTTCATATTATTGAGATACTCATCACGTTCTCAAAGATGGGTATTAATTTCTTTCTCATCAATCTCGCCAGAGATTTTCGCGAAGACTTCAGAGAAGATAAAAAACACGAAGCGAAATATATCTTTTGGCTATGAAATTGTTATTTTTTCTTAAAGTCTTTTACAATTATAATTTCTTTTTAATCGTTGTTTTAAAAGCAACCAATTTTACTGATTTCTTATTATTTTTATTTTTGAATTAATTTAAAACAGCAAGAAAACAGGATACTTAAAATTTTGAATTTAATAAATAAATATGCACATTATTTTAAGATTATCATTACATATGTTTCTGAAATTTAAAATTCATGCGTTGTAAGATGCAATTAATGCAATAGATAATGTGGATTTTCTTCTAAATAAATTTTCAACGTTTCATTATTAAATATATAATGAAGTTTGTGTTACAGTTTCATGACACTGAGAGACACTGATCATGGTCTCAAAGTTGGATAAAAATTTCTTTTTTATCATTCTCCGAGGATTACTTTTTCTTTCTTTTTTTTTGCGAATTTTTATATAAGATAAAAACTCGAAGCAAAATTTACCCTTTGGCCATTAAATTATTATTACGTCTTTTTCACTTTTTTTTTTTTTTTTTTTTTTTTTTTTTTACTATTTGAAAAGCAGCAAATCTTACTAATTACTTAAAACTTTTTAATTAAGATAGACAATTTTAAAATTCTCGATACACGTTTCTGAAATTTAAAATTAGCACGCTCTAAGAAGCAATTAGAAGCACATAATATTAATCTTATATATTAAAACGCAAGTCCTTTCTTTAAGACCAAAATCGTAGGATCTGAGCATGCACTGAAGGCTATCCCTTTCTTTAGACGTAATCGAAGACCAATCACTGAAATGCACACGCTTTGCTTTGAACCAATTCGAAGTAACCGAAGTAGGCTCTATTCCTTTCCGTAAAGACGTTCGTTCGTGATCGTGTTTATCATCTAGCTTTGGTCGTTTCGTTCTGTACATAAATTGTTTTTGTTCTTCCGATTTCCCCATGGATTTTCGGTTTGGTTGTAAGTATTAGCTTAAAAGTTCATAATTTCTTACTTTGAATCATTGCAAGGTGTGTATAAATTCTTTTGTGTTATTTCTTCCACTTTGTATAAAGTTTACACTTTTGCCTGTGTCCTACGTTATTGTACATAATTCATTATCTTCTAGCATAGGAAACTGCATTTTTTTTTTTTTTTTTTTTTTTTTACCCTTTTTTTTTTTTAGTTTTGTAGGTTATTTTGTTTACTTAAAATATTCATTCATACTTTCAAAAGAAACATATAAAAATAAATAAATAAATAAATAAATAAATTAAAAAAAAAAAAAAAAGTTTTTCTGTAGTTCTGTAAATGCGTAAATTGATTGCCTGATAATTATAAATGTGTTATGTACTAAATTTTTCATGTTAAATATGTATGGGAAAGGAGTTTTTATAATTACTCCCTTATTTATTTAGTTTAGTTTTAAGCTTTTATTGTAATGATATGAATAAACTTAAACTTAAATGATCCTTTTTTTTTTTTTTTTTTTTCTTTTTTTTTTAGGATTCTTATATTGATGTCATTAGATAGAGTTCAATATTAACACTTTATAAAACTAAAAAGGGAGGGAAAATAGGATGTTAGTATTGCATTTAAAAGGCCAAAGTTTTGAGGTTAGCCATTAATTCTTACTGAATGGGAGTTCTACAAAGATTTTATTGGTGTTTCTCCATTTAAATTATGCAAATTTTATTTCAATAAATAAATATAGTTGGAATAAAAATTTAACCAGAAAAAAGGTTAAACAAGAAAATAAAAAAGAAAAGCAGAATTTCGAATGCTAAAGAATAATTAATTACACAAAATACTGTAATTGTAGACCTCATGCAAAAATGTATACTTTACACCATGTGGAAAAAAAGGAAGAAAAATGTAGAAATATTTAAACATGAATTCATCAACCGTGAATATTCATTTAAGTAAATTGGAGTGTAAAGGTTCATATATTTTTATTTACCAACTATGTGAAAAATACCAGAGCCGGGAATCGAACCCGGGCACCTCCGCTTAACGCACGGATGCTCTACCACTGAGGTACCTAGGCTTCCCTTTATGTGGGAAATGCCTAGCTGGTTGTCAGCCAGGGTACCTCAGTGGTAGAGCATCCGTGCGTTAAGCGGAGGTGCCCGGGTTCGATTCCCGGCTCTGGTATTTTTCACATAGTTGGTAAATAAAAATATATCAATCTTTACACTCCAATTTACTTAAAGGAAGAAAAATATTTTACACACCTTGCTGTTTTTCAAAATAGGAAATTATAAACTTTGTACGCTAATACTTATGACCAAATTGGTAAGCAATTCACTGTCGCAATCCATTTGTACTTTAACTGCGTTTTCTTTTAAAATGCTCATACAAATTGCTCTTAAATTCAGTAAGGTCCAAATAATTTTATACGGTTTATTTTTATACAAGAATGTCTATCTCCCTTTCCCCCAACTGTTATAGGAATGATTAGCATTGTGGCCTTTAGGTGCAGGGTTTGAATCCTGGCTTTTTGTATTAACTTGAAATCAACTGTAAGCTGCAGGTCCCAATAGAACGCCTAGAATATACAATGTGGCAACCGCTTCTAATCCATAATGCTTAAAATACTGCTCGGAAAATTAAGGCTTCGAGATAGCACTGCGATCAGCATTCTTGCTGAAATCGTAAACATTTCATCAGAGTTGATTGGCTTTACCCAATTTCGTCTGATAAGTTATGTGGTAGAGGCTCATAAGTGACCAATAAATAAATTATGGTTTCAGATTTTCAAGCAATAATTTCGATCATACTGACGTAAGTATAGTAAGAGGTTTAATCTTATAGCACCGTTTTGCTGGACGACTGCCGTGTACATTCTGTATTCTAGGTACTGTAGTCCCGTAGATCTGGACTCAGCAGAGTATTTTTTTTTTTCTCTTATTACTACTTTTTAATTTCATCACCCGCATACCGTAGGTAATAAGTGTATTGCAATTCAGTCAAAAATTTCTTTATAGATTTTTCATCTAATTTATATGTTTTAAGGTCTGTATTTTTCCGAGATTGGTCAGTGTGCAAGTATGTGCAAGTGTTGGTCGAAAAGGGGGGAATTTTCTGTCTGTCACATTATCAAAAAAAAAAAAAAAAGTACTTTATAGTTGCGATAAGTCAGGTGCTACATTTTTCCATCTGATGAAGAGCTATGCTTAATAATTTTGATTTAAAAAAAATTTAAAATAAGCATTCCTTCTTTCGCATTGTGATATATATATATCTCTCACACACACCCACATATATATATATATATGACCAGAGACTTTTGACTTAACACAGCTACAAAAGCTTTCGAAATCTTTCAATACTTTTTACTCTATGAAGAATGTACGTTCTCTAACAAAATTTTCTTCTATTTTTTGAGCATTTTTCCACTTTTAATTAAATTTTTATTTTATTTTATGTATTTTATTTTACTTTTAAGATTTTTGTCTGAATATATATATATATTCAGTTGTAAGTATCATATATTTTATACGTTTCATAATTAGCATGTGTGTGTATTCCAGTTCTTTAAAGCGTAAGTATTGCGGATTAATTCATGCTTCTTTTAAATATTTCTGGATATATATAATTTAAATCTTAAGGATAAATTTGGAATTTGATCACATTCTTTTGCATTCCACGTCTATTTTTTTTTCCAAGCGTTTTATGTATATTTTAATGAATAATCATGTTTAAAAATTTGTAGCCTGAAGCATTGTGAATTTGTACTTTATCTCGAATTTTTTAACAAATTCCTTTTGTTCATCATCCCAAATTAATTTTTTAAGCGTTCCCTTAGTTATCATTAAAGAAACCGCATGTGTAATGGTTAGTATAGGAAAAAATTTGTAGTACAGATAATTTTTCTTTGTATAATGTAAGTACTAAATTTTAAAAATTGAAGTAAAATTATTTTTATAAATATGAACATATATTGAACTAAATTTCTTTTTTTAATCAGTTTTTTGTACTTCTTAATCATTTTAATAATAGGCTAAAATTATGTTCATTTTTGAAAAGTAACATGCAACCCATTTGATTTTAATTTATTTCTATACAAATATTTAATTATATAGATTGTCGTTTAATTGTACGTTATTTTGCATCGAAATCTGATCCTTTGTATTCGAATACAGTCGTAAAAAAATCTTGTCATCTTCTGCATCTTTTTAATTATTTAATTCTTTAAAATATATATTTAAAAAAAGGCTTAAAAATAATCCATACCAAAAACAAAAGTTTGCAAATCGAGAGAGTGTTTTGGGATATTTTAGGGAATAAAGATATTTGTGTCTAGTGAATCAGTTTTGTTTTAAAAATAATAATAAATAAATTCTCTATCTAGATTGGTAAGGCTTTTTTAAATCCTTCAATATCAAGAAAATAGGATTAAATGGGAGGCTGATATAGAAAAAGATATGTCATAATCCTATAAAAGAAAAAATGTATATACAAAAGTCAAACATATTGCCCGATATGAAATAAAAAGAACCCTATTCTGTAAATACGGATTTATGTACAAACGGCATTTTCTCCTTTTCATTTTCAATATAGATTTATTTAACTTCGATAAGAAAAGTTTTTTAAATAAATCCAAAGAAATCCTTTTATGAAGGTATTTCTCTAGTAACTACTTGCTTTTAAATTCCCTGTTGAAGGATTTTATCAATAAAACTGTTGATTAAAGTTTAATCAACATTCATTGCTCAAATTATTTGTAAAAATTAAAGAAAGTTTTAGTGCCAAAATATTCTTTTTTCTTAATCTCTAATAAAATTATTTACCAGCGACTTTTAAATGCTATTTTCCAGCTTTAGTAGTCAAGCTATTGTTTTTTTTTTTTTTTTTTTTTTTTTTTTTTTTGTAAACACGACTGTATAATATTAGACAATAAAACTTTTAATTTTTTACCGGTTCGTATTGTTTGTTCATCTTTATATATTTAGGTTTCTTGCTTTTTAATCAATGTTTTTGTATTTATTATTATTGTAATGTGTGTGTTCATTATACATTTTAAAGATTTAAATGGCATTTAAAAACGAATTGAGACAAATTATTTCTTGCATTGTACATTTTTAAACCTTTTTTTTTTTTTCCTTAAAATTTATATTTTTAAACCTTTTGTACTCGTAATAAATAAAAACAACTTTTATCGTGAAGATGTAGCAAACATAATACATGAATTACAGAACTAAACGCTCTTCTTTAAAACCATTATTTTAATATTAAAAATTCAGCTAATTCATTTTAGTCATGTGTTATAAAACTGTTCAAATTCCTTTTGTTATAAACGATCAAATTAAGCATTTTTAAAATCTTTCTTCAAACATCTGTACTTGTTGTAATTCTTAATATAAGTTCATAAACCAATATTTTTTTTCTAGGTCTTTAATATCTGATATAGAAATTATTCTTTTACCTTTTTCTAATTTAACAAAAATTTCCCTTCTACAGTGGGGGAACAAATTATTAGATTTTTTTTTCCTAAAAAAAATACTAGAAGAAATAGCGTTAAACTTCATACATACAAAGAACATTTAAAGTGGAATTAGGGAACCAATCACAAATTCAAGGAAAGCTCAAATATTTTGAATTATCGTGTATCATAAAAAGCTACAAAAAATTTGCAACTCTAACACATGAATTTACTTACTCTATGCAATATGTGTATATATATATATATATATATATATATATATATATATATATTTTTTTGGGGGGGGGGGGCAAAAAAAAAAAGAGAGAGAGAGAGACAAACCATTACATAAAATTATTATTATTATTATTATTATTATTATTTATACTGCGCATACGAGAAAGATAGATTTTTTTTTATAACACACTTTAAAAGTTAGATTTTTTGGCAACTTATAGGCAAACTTCATTTCAATATATTCAAAATGAAACGAATTATCGGCAAAAGAATGAGATCGATTTTAAATACTTTCTGGTGATGAAATTTTATAAGGGATTTTTCACATGCCACATTTTTTGGAGATCCAATTATTTCAACCACATTGCGAAATTTCCTTTTCATGAAAAACCCCTTATGGGCTTGTAACTGTGCAATAATTCATTTATTTACTAAGATTTGTGAGTTCATAACGGCTTTTTCAGGAAAAAAAAAACTTATAGTTCCCAAACGCATAGACTGATTTCGATTCATTTATTATTGTTATTATTATCACAATTATTATGACATTTGTTTAATAGATGTGTTTCTTTGGTGTGTTTGATGAAATTATGTTTAAATAACTAATTTATTTAACTATTAGAAGCAAGTTTAATAAAGTTTTTGCTACATGAAGTTTGAATCCCTTATCTGAGACAGTGTAGCTTCCGAACAGATAAGCCTTTTTCAATGCAATTTGTTTTGATTAAAAGTTGTTTAATCTAGATAATTCTTACTATATGTAATGTTATTTACTTCATACATTTGGAGTTTTTATAAAGTTTGCTTTATACTGGTTGTACAAAACACTCAAGTGGTTTGTCAGATTAAATTAGGTAGAATACACTAAACTTTAATTTAATTACCATATGGTCAGATAGACACAACCTTTCTACAAAATATATTAGCATGGTACAGAAGAAAATTTGTAAAGGCTACTTAATAATAATTTGTACATAATTTATTGGGATAGGAAACAGGGAATTATTAATGGCAAATGGAACAAGTGTATAAACATAAGATGCATGATTTATGTGTATATAAAACACTGACAAACATTTTCTTATTTTCAAAATCAAAAGAGCGATTTCAGTATAATTCTCATTCAGTTGAGTCTCATGTTGTTGTTTGAAGACTAAAAAGGTTAATAAAATATATTTGATTATATTATCTCAAAACAAAGTCATAAATTAAAATGTTCACTAAATATTGACATATAATACACCTTCAGTTTCTTCTACATTTTATCTCCCCTTCATTAAGATACTCTTTCAAAATTCAGGAAACTGGAGTAGTGACATTTTGAAAATCATAAAAACTGGAAGAAGGTTCTTTGGTTACTATGGGGATACCTCACTCAAACGATCTTCCCACTCCGAATTCCTTGAGCATCGTTGAAAAATCTAAGCTAGGAGCACATTCCACTGACAGTCCTGTTCATTAATTTTCTCTTTTTACTCCTAAAACAAAAATATTTGTAAGCAGAGAAATATAATATTTTCTAAGAAAACTTACATGGAGCTTTTCTAGAAAAGATGTATAACTTGTCTTTAAAAGTATTACGAAAAGAAACTATATTTTATTTTTCATTTTTTTTTTTCTTACACAAACTACTAAGTAAGCAATATTTAGACTACTTAAACAAGTTTTAATGCAGATGATACATTTAAAAAATTCTGGAATGGAAATTAGCCAAATAATAAAAAGCAAATAAATAAATAAATAAATATATGAGATACCATATAAAGAAAGAAAGAAAGAATTGCAAATAAAATAATGTCATATATAGTTTAGCACAACATAATATCGTATGTAATATTTTATGCATGTTGTCCTCATAAAATATATAATCCCAAATCAAGAAATAAAATGTAGTTGATATTATAATATGCTACGAATTCAATCTATTAGAAGAAACTGTGCATAGAACAAACAAAATTTTAGACACTTTATTTATGAAATCAATATAATAAAAAAAAAAAAAAATGAGGGGGGGGGCAGCAAATATTCCAATTAAATGTTGTAAAATTATATTTTTAAGAAATTTTAAAAAATCTTTTAATTTTATACATAACATAATATCGTTTTTATGTAAGGATTTATGTATGCTATCCTCATAAAATATATAATTCTAAATTAAGAAATAAAAGGGCTGATACCGTAATAAGCTACGAATTCAATCTGTTAAAAGAAACAGTCTATAGAAGAGACATCAAATTAAAAGTTACATCAAGTTAAAATGATTTTTAAAAAGTTTTGAATATTTCTAGAAATTTCGTATGCATAAAAAACATATTCTCAAAAAAAAAAGATATTTATATATATATGTATCACATTTCTGAAACTATAATAATTAAGCATTAACACAAAATATAATTCTACGAAACGTCATTTTCGTCAGAAATTTAAAATAAAATTTTTAGAAAATTAAATAATAGAATTGTCTTGATGTAACTTCAGTATAACAAATTAGTTTCCTTCGCTATATTTTAAGATAATAGAAAAACAACTCTATTAGATTTTCTAATATACAAGTATATATGTATATATATATATATATATATATTTTTTTTTTTTTTTTTTCAGGGATGCGACATTTTATGGAATGGTCTTAAACCAGAATATAAGAGGGTCCATTCTTTAAAAAATTTTGGAAAAAGAACAACAGAAAGTAAAATAAGGATATCATAGATACACTGTAAAATATAGTTACTTAAAAATGAGCTAAAATGTCTCAAAATAGCTCCGAAACAATATATATATATATATAAATTTGAAAACCCATGTACTCATTTTTGAGTATATTGACATGTCAAACAGGGGGTTAACCAATAAGAAACCCAGTATCCCCATGCTTGACACGTCAATATACTCAAAAATAAGTACATGGGTTTTCAAATTTGAGTATATATTGTTTCGGCGCTATTTTGAGACAATTTAGCTCATTTTTAAGAAACCATTTTTAACAGTGTATTTAAAAAAAACTTTAACATGTAAGCTTTCCAGGAATTTACTTTCGTATAATGAGAATTTAAATTATCCGTACCTAGATACATCATGACAGAATATGTTCACAAATAGCATTATCATTTATTTTCGCTCTACTTATGCCTCCCATTGTGCATAAGTCTATTACAAAAATTTCGACTGCAGATCAAGTTTTCTATCAAAATCGAAAAGTGGTTTGGTGTTCTTTTCAAATAAAAGCATTTTGATCATTACAGTATATGATATACGTATAGCCAAAAGCTAATTTCCTTTACACTTGAGAAATCATGCAATAATCTAATAAATTTTAACCCTTTATTTGTCTGGGTTGTTCAGAAGTATCATGTGTTTTCATTGCTCTTATAGTGTATCTACAGTTCCAAATCGCTGTGATTTAGCATTTTTCTTGTCATTCAACAACCAGTTATAAAGCAACCACTAGACATTGCCCTCTTTCGATCCGTTGCCGCTAGATGGCAATATATGTGCAGAGCATCGAGAGAAATTTTCATTTATAGCCAATTAATGGGTTAATGGAAGTTTACATTGATGCCTCAGTAAATCTTTCGCCATTTCTATTACTACACTTTTACGAAGATTATAGCGCAAATATCAATTGCTATAAAATTTCTGGTAAATTGAGTTTTAAGCGCAAAAACAAATAAGACATCAAACAGAATTGTTTTATTGTAAGTAGCGATGGTAATGTCAATTTCGTTTTTATTCTCTTCATAGTTTAAAGACAATTGAAAAATAAAATTCTGCTTTAATGTTAGAAAATAAAATGTACATGCTGCCTGAAGTCTAAGAAAAATGATTGATAATATTAATTAGATTTATTGTTTACTTTTGACAAAATAAAACATTCAGTTACGTTCTGAATACAAAAAATCAATTTTATTAAAGTGTTTTGCAGATGCTTCCCATTAAAATAAATTAACCAATCTTAAACTCAAAATTTAAGAATATGATGTAATTAATCAATAACCGATTCTGGGCTCAAATAATTTGAAAAACATTTTAATTAAATTTATTCACATTCTTTCTTATATATATAATCAGCACTTTTTAGCAGAAATTTTTGATAAATCAATTATCAGCTGATAATTAACATTTGTAATAATAAATTTTTCGCATTGATTATCAGATTATTCGATAAATGTCACACTCGTCACAAATTTTAAAAAATTAAATTATGAAATTGTTTTGCCATTGCTTTAATATAATATTGTAACTTCTTATGTTATATTTTAAAACAATAGTAAAAAAAAAATTCTGCAAGTCAATTTTCTAAAATTACTTTTAAATTTTTGTGAGTGTGTGATACTTTATCGAATGATGTTATCGGTGTTATCATATAAAAAGAAATTTTACCAAGTATTTTTTTTTTTTAATATTGCAAGTAGGTACAAAGAGACTTTAGATTTAGGTATTTCAGTTTTATTAATATTGTTATTGTTATTATTATTATTATTTTGATATTGAAGTCCGAATTTAGACCTTTTCTTACAGTCCAGGTGCATCAATACATACGAAATTAGCAGTGAAAACGTATCTTTTATTTGTTACTTTTTTTCACATGTTTAATGAAAGCGGAAATATTATTATTATAGAAACAAGAAAGAAAAATCATGCAGTAAGCATTGATTAGTAACACTTTCCAACTGTACGTAATTGTTGTATCGAATAACTTTTAATATTCTTTCCCTACGTTATCACACAACAGACAGAAGGACTGAAAAATATACAGATAGACTAATTGATTTTAAAATTACTCTTAGGCATTTTGGAAAGTGTTAAAAAGGCTTAACGTAAAAGAAAATGCAGCCATTAGATTATAATTACAGCTTTTGATCTCTCTGAATATTTCAGTGTAGCCCTGTAAATCAGAAAGTTAATCATATCATATTCTATACAAAACATTATTTTAGAATATAAACAATACATTTCAATATTTTTATGATTTTTTCAGTAGAAAGATTTTAAATAAAAATTTCAAAAAATTCTGTCCTAAAACGTAATGCATTGGCTTTTTTTTTTTTTTTTTTTTTTTTTTTTTTTGTCCTTGTAAACAAACTAGTTGTACAGAACCTATTAATGTCATTTTAAATGGGGAACATTTCATACGGAAAATATTTATAAAAGTAACACTCATAGAACAAAATGCTTTCGAATGCTTTTGGGTGTCCCTGTACACAAACCAGAAGAGATATTCACTCCATTTTCAATATGGAACATCCGATAGTGAACTTCAATAAAATATATCAGTTTCGAGAAATTCCTTAAATATTTACAGGAGTTAGAGCGCGGGCGTACAGATACACAGACAGATGGATAGATACACAAACTGAAATCATATTCACACTTTAAAATGTTAGAAAGTGTTAAAAAAGCTTAATGTAAACGAAAGTATAATTCTAGCAATTTTTTATTAATAGCTCTTAATGTAACTGGATACTTTTGTGCCACCCTGTAAATCTAATGCTAATCATGCTATAAACTGTGCAAAGCATTCTTTTGTGCATTTAAATAACATATTTCAATTTTCTAAAACTTCGTGGAAAGTAAAGTTATTAAAATTTGATTTTAAAAAATCTCTCTCATAGAACGCAATGTTTGAAATACTTTTGAGTGTCCCTGTATATAAATCGGTGGTGGTATTTCCTCTATTTTATACAGAACACAAACAATAGGGAATTTGAATGACATATTTGAATTTCATTAAGATATGTCTACAGTAAAAGTATGAAAATATGGTTTATAGAAATAAATCTCATAGAACACAATGCTTTGAAATACTTTCGGGTGTCCCTGTACACAAACCAATAGGGGTATAAACTCAATTTTCAATAGGGAACATCCAAAAGTGAACTTGAATAACATATATTAGTTTTAAGAAATTAAAGTGCTAAAAACGATTAACGTAAACGAAAGTACAATTCTAGAAATTTTTTATTAATACCTCTTAATATAACTGGATATTTTTATGCCACCCTGTAAATCTAATGCTAATCCTGCTGTATTCTATGCAAAACATTCTTTTGTGCATATAAATAACATATTTCAATTTTCTAAAACTTCGTGAAAAGTAAAGTTAATAAAATTTGATTTATAGAAATATCTTTCATAGAACGCAATGCTTTGAAATAATTTTGAGTGTCCCTGTGCATAAACCGATGGTGACATTCTCCTCCATTTTATACAGGAAAAATCCAATAGTGAACTTGAATAACATATTTCAATTTCATTAAGATATGTCTACAGTAAAGGTGTGAAAATATGGTTTACAGAAATACCTCTCATAGAACACAATGCATTGAAATTTTTTCGGGTGTCCCTGTACACAAACCAGTGGAGGTATAAACTCCATTTTCAGTAGGGAACGTCCGATAGTGAACTTCAATATCATATATAAGTGTCAAGAAATTCCAGAAGTATTTACGGGAGTTAGAGCTCGCACAGACAGACAGACGGACATGCAGATACACAAAACTTAAATCATATTCACACTTAAAAAATGTTAGAAAGTGTTAAAAACGCTTAACGTAAACGAAAGTACAATTCTAGCAATTTTTTATTAATAGCTCTTAATAAAACTCGATATTTTTGTGCCACCCTGTAAATATAATGCTAATCATGCTATATTCTATGAAAAGCATTCTTTTGTGCATATAAATAACATATTTCAATTTCCTAAAACTTCGTGGAAAGTAAAGTTATTAAAATGTGATTTATAGAAATATCTCTCATAGAACGCAATGCTTTGGAATACTTTTGAGTGTCCCTGTGTATAACCCGATGGTGGTATTGCCTCCATTTTATACAGGAAACATCCAATAGTGAACTTGAATAACGTATTTCAATTTCATTAAGATATGTCTACAGTAAAGGTATGAAAATATGGTTTATAGAAATATCTCTCATAGAACACAATGCTTTCAAATGCTTTCGGGTGTCCCTGTACACAAACCAGTAGAGGTATAAACTCCATTTTCAATAGGAAACGTCCGACAGTGAACTTGAATAACATATTTCAATTTCATTAAGATATGTCTGCTGTAAAGGTATGAAAATATGGTTTGTAGATATAGCTGTCATAGAACACAATGCTTTGAAATATTTTCGTGTGTCCCTGTACACAAACCAGTAGAGGTATAAACTCCATGTTCAATGGGGACCGTTCGATAGTGAACTTGAATATTATATATCAGTTTGAAGAATTTCCATAAATATTTACTGGATTTAGAGCGCGGACAGACAGACAAACCGAAGTCATAAACACTTTTCAACCTTGTTGGAAAGTGTTAAAAATATAAAAAGCATAAGAAAGAGCTTGAAAGTTTTAACTTTACCAAATACATCGAAAGCGTCCTATTTGTTAATGCGAATTCAGTATTAAAAGAAATATAGTTTTCAATCTTTTTAAAATACTTTTATTTTCATATGAGGAAAGTAAGATGGAAAATGTCAGATAAAAAAATAAAAAATAAATAAAAAAAACTAAACAGCAATATTTTTATAAGAAACCTACTAAATGCAAAAACTACTTCTTTTATTAAAAAGACATAGAATAAAAACTGACTACTTTTAAGTTTTCCAAAGGGAATCACGTTGTCAAATATTTTATTCTTGTCAAATTGCAAAACGTTATTTCCTAGGAATTCATAAAAATATTTTCTGCATATTGAATTGATCTTTTTTAATAGATATGAATGTAACTCACAAAAGGATTTCCTTTTGAGAAAAGAAGTACAGGATTTACTGCATATTTTTTTAATAATTCAGAACTTTTTCATGTGAATATTGCAGCAAAGTTCTTTTATGAATACTGAAGTCTTTTTTCAAAGAAATTTCTTTAAAAAATCTTCGTTTAAGAATATTATACATTTTGTACGCGGTTGTTAGAATCTTTTATTTATCTATCTAGTTAACAAGAAAAAAATTGGTATAAGAAGTTAAAGAGATATAAGGAGATATATCATAAGATTATATATATGATGTAAGTTGTAAAACTTTATAAAAAACGGAATTTTTTACTTTCTTCTATATGTAATATAGAGAAAGTATTGGATACGCGAAAATTTTCGACCTCCGTTTTTTGATGGATTTACATGTATTGGGATGTCTAGATTACGAATTAATAGTTTTTAGAAAATGTCTGTCTGTCTGTATCATTTTTTTGTGGACGCTGTATCTCACAAACCAATGAATGAAAGTTAACCAAACTTGGTATTTAGTTGCACCCTAACATAAACTGGTTCTGATTACATTTGGGGATCAAAAGCTCAACAGGTGGCGCTGTGGTCGCATTTTATGCAAATTTTTAACATGGCAGCATAGGACAAAATCCCGTATAAATGGGCATAATGAGAGTTATTTTAAACTTGTGACTGTAAAATTAATATGAATTATTGATAATAGTAGTAGTTAACTAGGAAAAAAATTTTGTGCACATGGGGGCATCGGTTCCCCCCCCCCCTGGGGGGGAAGTAATCCCCGGGGAAGTAAATTTTCAAGATGGGTATCTTTCGAAAGGTCTCGTTGATAATAGTAATAGTTAACTAGAAAAAAAATTTTGTGCATGGGTATCTTTCGAAAGGTTTCGTGAATACCTTTAAAACGAATGGTTGAACCACAAATCTGTGATAATTTAAAACAAAGTTATCGATTTTTTTTACTTTTAACAAAAAGAAACTAAGGAAAAAAATCGTTTTTTTTTTTTTTTACGAAATTTAACCAAACTTGGTATTTAGTTGGTCCCCGACATAAACTGGTGCTGATTACATTTGGGGATCAAAAGCTCAATAGGTGGCGCTGTGATCGCATTTTATCTAAATTTTTAACATGGCAGCATAGGACAAAATTTCGTATAAATGTGCATAATAAGAGTTATTTTAAACGTGTGATTCTAAAATTAATATGAATTATTGATAATAGTAGTATGTAACTAGGAAAAAAATTTGTGCGTGGGAGGGGGCATCGCTTCCCCCTAGGGGGGAAATACCCCTCCCCCCCCGAGGGGGGGGGGGTAAATTTTCACAATGGGTATCTTTCGAAAGATCTCGTTGATAATAGTAGTAGTTAACCAGGAAAAAAATTTTGTGCATGTGGGGGCATCGCTTCCCCCTCACTGGGGATGGGTATCTTTCGTAAGGTCTCGTCAATACCTTTAAAACGAATGGTTGAACCATAAATCTGTGATAATTTAAAACAAAGTTATCGATTTTTTTTGGTATTAACTTGGTATTTAGTTGGTCCCCGACATAAACAGGTGCTGATTACATTTGGGGATCAATCGCACAACAGGTGGCGCTGTGATCTCATGTTCTCTAAATTTTTAACATGGCAGTATAGGACAAAATTTCGTATAAATGTACATAATGAGAGTTATTTTTAACTTATGATTCTAAAATTAATAGGAGTTATTGATAATAGTAATAGTTAACTAGGAAAAAAATTCTGTGCATGTGGGGGCATCGCTTCCCCCCCCACTCGGGATGGGTATCTTTCGTAAGGTCTCGTCAATACCTTTAAAACGAATGGTTGAACCATAAATCTGTGATAATTTAAAACAAAGTTATCGATTTTTTTTTGTATTAACTTGGTATTTAGTTGGTCCCCGACATAAACAGGTGCTGATTACATTTGGGGATCAATCGCACAACAGGTGACGCTGTGATCTCATGTTCTCTAAATTTTTAACATGGCAGTATAGGACAAAATTTCGTATAAATGTACATAATGAGAGTTATTTTTAACTTATGATTCTAAAATTAATATGAGTTATTGATAATAGTAATAGTTAACTAGGAAAAAAATTCTGCGCATGTGGGGGCATCGCTTCCCACCCCCCTGGGGGGGTAAATTTTGAAGATGGGTATCATTCGAAAGATCTCGTCAATACCTTTAAAACGAATGGTTGAACTATAAATCTGTGATTATTTAAAACAAAGTTATCGATTTTTTTTACTTTTAACAAAAATTTTTTTAACGTAATTTTTTTTTCTAATATTGTTAGTGATTGAATATGTATAGGAAAATATAGAAGAAAGTCTTGTGGTGGCCACAATATACTAGTTTTTAAAGTGTGTTTCTCAGATTTTTTACATTTTTCATACAAATCTAAGAAATTTTATTATCCAAGCCTAAACTGAAAGTAATATACAACTTATGTTAAAAATTCCAGTACTTGCATAGAGCGTAAATAATTAAAATATACTGAATTCCTTTATAGAATACTCAATTTTATTTAAAGAATGCATTAATGTTGCTGTTTTGTGTTTTTACATGTGCAATTAAAGGAATTAATGTTTTTTAAATAACTACATTGAATTAAAATGTTAACGTAATCGGTTTTTGCAATGCTCATGAAAATTATTAAATTGCACATTTTTTTAATTTTTAGATTATTTTATATCTACCCCCCTTCACTTTATACACACCGTATGATAATTCTGAAAAGTGATAATGTGTTAATTACGCAATCGACGGTTCCGTTTATTAAGGCTTAACTCTACTTTTAAAGCCAGGAAGAATTAGATTCTTTTTATATTCCGTCATATTTGTTCTATTATAGCTATTGAAAAACCATTGGGAATGAAAATACTATCAGAAAACACGAAGAGCAAACTGTCTCAACTCTCTCTCCTTACTTGTCTTAGAGTAATGCCCTGTTTCCCCTTCTGAAAACGTTTCAAATATGCTTTTTTGTTCAGTTTTAACTGAAAAAATTCTACAGGTAATTAGAAGCATATTTTACAGTAAACTATAAAACACTTGTGCAAATATATTATATCGTATATTTATATAAAAATTATCACAGATTAAAAATAAATAAATAAATAAATAAAATAAAATAAAATAAAAACATTGAATCACAAACATATTTCTCCTCTTGTCATTAAAAATCACATCTAAATGTTTTATTAACATTAAAAAATTGGGTTCAATCTTTTTTTATTTTCTCTTACCCATATATATGGTAGAGAAAGTATTGTTTATAGGTCAAATTTTCGAAATTGAGATTTTGCTATATTTACATGTTTTGAGATCCCCTGATTCCAAAAATCTTGTTTTTAGCTATTGGACTGTGTCTGTTATCAGCTTATCTCAAAAACAAATAATAGCAGAAAGTCCAAACTTGGTATTCTAAGTGTGTATGATATAGGGATACTTCACTGAACTTTTCGTTGAGATTAAGCAAATGGTTCGCGTACAGAGACACCCAAGATAATTCAAATATAGTATGTCTATGGGGGAATTGCGGGTAAATAGAGTTTAGCATCTATAGACTGCACTAAACCAAATATATATTTTTTAGATGCGTAAAAACATGTTTCATGTAGAATATGGTATGATATTCCTTCACTATTCGTTTATAGGGCGACAATATTTGAAAATTGATCGAAGTGTATTTCAGGTTGTGCCGTGTGTTATTAATATAGGATTATATTTATGTACACACTGTGGTGTGTACACAACCTTTAGAAGATATACAGGGCTGCCAATATTTAAACCATAAATTTCTTTTTTATTGTTATTGGAAGTACTTTACTATAATATTTAACCATATCCAGGATATGTGCTCAGGAATTGAAATTAATTCCTCATAGACATATGGTAAATAATATAATTTGTTTAAGCTAAATATTATAGTTATATTCAAGATATAATATATTGTGAGTATATGAAGAGAGATATAATATATTGTGAGTATATGTAGTGAGTATATGTAAGCGATGAATATATTGTTAGTTATATTCATCGCTTGTTTTTTTGTATATTTACACGTTTGAGGTTTCCTGAATACCGAAGTCAAGTTTTTAACGTTTGATCTTTGTGTTTGTCTCTTAGAGTAAATTAAGAACGAATAAATTCAGGCGATCCAAATGTTGTATTTTGAAGTTAATACTTTTTTACTAGAAATGTTTGATCAAGATTAATAAGTTTCAAGGAATATTGCGCGTGAAAGTTGTCTGAATAATTGTAAGTGAAGTTTTAAATTAATTAACAGATTTGAGTTCTATATAAACGTAGGTATAATAACGAAACGAGGAGTTGAAGGGGGAGATAGTCCCCCGCACATAGATTTTTTTTGTCAAATAACGTTTTTCCAAAGCCTAATTTAAATTGTTTTAACGTAGGTTTGCATCGTTATCTTAGTCCTTAATCTCCAGTCTGTTTTTATAGTATTAAATTTCAGGGTAAAAGAAAGTCGTGTAAGTGACATACCAGATTATTTTAATTACGTATCACATACCTATTATGAAAATTATTGGAATTATTGATTGTTAAAGGGCTCTTCCTGAAGTAAACAGCGTACTTTGAAGCCTATATATAAATATTTTCAATAATTTCCTAATTATTTTCAGTGGAAATAATTTTATCTATATGTTTGAAAATGTTTTCAGTAAAGCTTAAAAATTTGGCATTTTTTATTTGTGTCGTCTTTGAAGTAAGTGCTCTATATTATAAAAAAGGAACACAGAATTGGTGTTTAAAAGCAATAAGTGCAAAACTTCGAATAAACACCATAAAAAAAATTAAAGAACTCGAGTTTTTGCATTTTTATGGTGTTTATTTAAACTTTTGTATTTATTAATTTCTCAGTATATTGAATGTACTAATATTTAATTAGTAGCACATTAAATGCATGCATCTCTCGAAAATTTTACTAGTTTAGATAATAAATAATGGGTGGAAAAGTATTATCATATCATTCCTTTTGCGGAAATATCGAAATATACTTTTAAAAGTAGGAATAAATATCTTGTCATATTAACTCATTTTTTTTTTTTTTTTTTTTTTTCACTAATAAGGTTATTGACTTATAATACCTGGAATTATTTATAGGTCATTTAAAATAAAAACTCTTTTTATTTATATATTAAAAAATAAATTTTTGATTTAAAAAAGTTTTAATAACATGGCGATATATTGGCTATATTCTAAAATCTACTATTTCATATTATATGTGCATAGAATTTTCCAAAATATAAATACTTATAAATCAAAAAATAGATAGAAAACTATGCATATGTCTCTCTCTCTCTCTCTTTTTTTTTTTTTTTTTTTTTTTAACTTTCTCTTACCCATAAGGTAGAGAAAGTATTGTTTTTGGGTCAAATTTTCGAACACGAGATTTTGTTATATTTACACGTTTTGAGGTCCCCTGAATACGAAAATCATGTTTTTAGCAAATGGTCTGTGTGTCTATGTGTGTGTCTGTCTGTTATCAGCATATCTCAAAAAAAAAAAAAAAAAAAAAATTATGGCAGAAAGTTCAAACTTGGTATTCTGAATGTGTATCATATAGGGATGCTACATAAGCTTTTCGTTAAGATCAAGCAAATGGTTCGTGTACAGGGACAATCAAGAGAATTCTAATACATTACGTCTATGGGGGAAATTACAGGTAAGTAGAGTTTAACGTCTATAGACTGCACTAAACCAAATGAAACGAATATATATTTTTTGTAATTGAGATAGTTAACTGGGAAATTTTTTTTTGTGTATGTAGGAGCCTCGCCTCCCTTCCCCCTGGGGGGAAGTCCCCCCTCGAGGGGAGTAAATTTTCATGATGGGTATCTTTCAAAAGAGCTCGCCAATACCTTTGAAACGAATGGTTGAACCATCGATCTGCGATAATTTAAAACAAAGTTATCGATTTTTTTTTTACTTTTGACGAAAAAACAAAAAAAAAAAAAAAAAAAAATTGTATATATATGTATATATATATATATCTTTTATTGAGAATAAAATGGACTATTTTTGGATATTTGATGTTATACTACTTCTCTAATATGGAAATCTTCTGCGTTATCATAAAAGATTTTTTTTTTTTAAATAATAATTTTAATAAATTATTTTTTAACTCACACAGAACTAATTATCATATAAAACTCTTCTGAAGCCTAATATGAATTGTTTAACACAGGTTTACATAACAGTACTCGTTATCTTACCTTTTAATCTGCAACCTGTATTTATAGTATTAAATTTCAGGGTAAGAGAAAGTCGTGTGAGTGACACACCAGATTATTTTTTTTTCTCCCACCAATATTAAGTTTGTCTATGTATAAAAGCAAATAAAATTGTTTTACTGTATTAACTGAAAAGACATAGATAATTAATTTTTTTTTAAAAGACTTTTTATTTAAATTAAACGTTTTATTTTATTTTATTTTATTTTATTTTATATATATTAAAATAATTTTCTTAATTAATCTTCAAAAATCGGTTTTAAAATTAAAGAGCATTACTGATTGAGCTCAATAATTGGGACAGTTTGACAATATAAAGAATAAATATGTCAAAATGGAGGGCTTTGTGGCTTTTTGTGTGTGTTTATTTGCATACTTAATTTTACTCGTGGATGTCTTTTTATAAGAGTTAACTTTAGCAATAAAAATACCTTAAAAATATCCTTAAAAATGGAGACAGCAAATTAATTTCAACCACTATCGTGGCCATCATCAGTGCTGAAACACAACCTAGACGTTTTCTTCTAGTTTCCCGGCGTTGTTTTTTTTTTTTTTTTTTTTTTTTTAAGGTATTTTTATTGCTAAATATAAGTAGTCCTTAATTTTAAATAATTTATAAATTAAAGAGTTAACTTTATTTAAAATAATTTCTTTTTTTTTTAAAGTTCAAAATATCAAACTTGTAAAATATTTTGTGCAAAAACATTTAGTGTGGAGAATATGGAAATTTGTCGTTATTCAGAAATGTGAAAAAGCGAAGGTATAACATTGAAATCAAAGCAAAATAACTTCGCTAAAATATTCTTATAACTAAGTATCAGTAATTAGTTAAAAATTACGAACTCTGTAAAATCATATTTATTTTTTAAAAAAGGACAGGAAAGAAATACTCATATGTATATTATATATATTTTTTAATTATTATTTATTGAAGTAAATTCAAATTAATCTATCAAAAAAAGGAAAACACATTAAAGGGAAAAATTCTAAACAAACGTGAACTGCGGGAAATATCTGATGAACTTCGGTTTGTCATTGAAGAAAAGAAAAGCATTTGCATTAATTGATGTAAAAGCAGTAGCTAGAGAATATAAAATATGTATATATTTAAAAACATATGTATACTAAATATTTTATATTAGTTTTAGTTAGATTCGGTTATGGGAAATTCTTTATTTTCTTACGTTTGTAAAAATCATCTTTGTTCATGACAAATCTTGCTCTACGAAAACTTTTTGTTTAAATAAAAGCAAAATACAATATAATTCAAAAGTATTGTAACAAAATACAATGCAAATACAAATATTTGTTCTAACATTATTGATTACATGTAAAAGAGAAGTTAAAAAATAAAAGTCAGCACTTTTTTTTTTTTTCATATATTTCTCTTTTCTTTATTAATGTCTATTTCTTTCAATACCTAAATTCAGAAAAATAAATATGTTTACTTTTAGAATATTGTTTTTGATATTCTGCTACATTTAAAAGATAAATCATGCAAATGCTTTTTTCTCTCAGCATTTTTGTTTTCGTGAATATTCTACATTCAAGAAAAAAACAGAACATTTCCATCGAATTGTGTCCCATTTATCATGGACATGGTGTATTCATTATTTATTTCATGTTTTTTCTTTTCCTTACTGTTTGCTGTAAGAAAAAAAAAATTGTTTCAACCTTGAAAGATTTATGGACTTAACCCATATAACCAACCCCAATATCGAACATTTTTACAGGGTTTTTGAAGATTATTTCTTGTAATGATATTTAATACGAAAACCGATATCTTTTTGGTAAAAAAATAAATAAATAAATAAATAAAGCAATAGAAATATTTAATTTTCTTTTAAAAACTTGAAATTATTTTGGCATGTTTATTAAGTTTTTTTTTTTTTTTTTTTTTCTTTTTTTTAAATTTTCATTTACAATATATTCAGTATTTTTCCGCTTTTTGTTGAATCAAATAATTGCATACATTTTTATTTGTTCAAATACAAATATAAAACTATTTATAATTCAAGAAGATTTTAAAAAATATTTAAATAATTTTAACTTTATTTATTAACATGTATATATTTTTTTTTAATCGATTTTCAAAGAATTTTCGTATTGCTTTCTTGTTAAATAAAACATTGTCCACAACAAAATAATTATTGATCTCGAACCATTTAATTTGAGCAACCACCGATGCTTCCAATAAAAAATATGAGTGAACCATGTATTGAATCAGGTGTTTTATGTATCTCTGGGCTGCAAAAATGAAAAATCAAACCCAATATATTTTATTTTATATCTATTAAATACATTAATTATTCTTAATTCAAATTGCATTTCTCAAAGAATGTGTTCATTAACTTAAATAAAAATAATACGGTGTGTCACTCAAACAACTTTCTCTTGCTCTGCATTTCAATACTATAAACAAAGCCTGGAGAGAGATAACAAGTACCATATATGTTCTTATAATTTTAAAACAATTCAAAATAGCTTAAGAAACAGTTTTATATTTGACATATACTTTTATGTGAGTTGGGCTACCGCTCCTCTCAACCACAGTTCAAATATAGCAACTACATGTGTAAAAAATTCAACATTTTGTTATTAAAGTTTAAAGTTTATTCCAAATTATTTATACAACTTTTACACGCAACTCTCAATGAAACTTACCAATCATGAGCAAATTATTCGAGTGGCAACCTCACACGAACACCAAAGTGCAAATTTAAATTTCCTGCAATTATTTGGTTTAAGTTACTCTGATAACACACATACATACATATGAATCGCTAAAAACTATCGTATTCAGTGCACCTCAAAACGCGATATCATGCAAAATACCAGAGCTTAAATTTAAACTTAAAATAAACAATTTGTATGGGTATATTAATTAAATTTTCTTTTCTGAGCAATTTTCGTCAACATGGTGAAATATAATAAAGCACATCCATAAATTAGATTCAATAGAAAGCAAAGCTTCATTTAATTTTGAGTATCACTGTATGTCACCTATAAGTTAAAGCGTCCTTGCATATTTCACGTAGAATTAAATTTAATTACATTACCACATTGTGTGCTTATATTTAGTCCAATACGAAAATGCCTAACAAAATTTGAAATACATTTCTAGATATTTCCAAGTATAGCCCTAATACATCTAAATTCTATTGAGTAGCCCTGTAAACGAATTATCAAAGATTTCCATGACTCATTTTACACAAAGTATGTTAAAAGAATGTTTATAAGCTCATTTCCTTTTGTTTAGTGCAGTCTATTGATACTAAACTTTACTTACCAGAAATTTCATCCACAGACATAATGTACATAAATTCTCCTGTATGTCCTTCTAAACGAACCATTTACTTGATCTCTACGAAAAGTTTAGTATAGCTTACTTATAGAAGCCATTTTTTAGTCTCAATAAAAAAGTTCAAATAATATCCCATATAATACAGATCTAAAATAATGAATTTGGACTTCCGATTAACATTTGTTTTTGAGTCACGCTGATAACAGGTTATAATCATACACAGACCAGACGATAAAAACATGTTTTTCGAGTTCAGGGAATCTCAAAACATGTAACTATAACAAAAACTCAATTTCGAAAATTTTGTCCCAAAATAATATTTTTTTCAATCACAAAAATATCTGGTCAGGTTTAGTTTTCCTTAAGAGCTACAGAAATTACCTTTATTTTCTTACGCATTCGTTATACTTTTCTTTATTAATATTTGTAATCATGAATATGTTATATGTTTATCACCGCCGATGTATTTTTATTTACGGGATTAATTGTATGGGGTAGGGGAGAACCGTGTAATATGGACCATCGTGTAATACGGACCATGAGGAAATTTTTATGTTCAACACTAGATGGTGAAACCATCTCATTGCCTTTAGTGAATATTATTATTATCCAAAGCAAGAAGCGACTTGTACATGCGTACCTGTATTTGGACGATTATGAAATTGAGTTTTCAGTTTACATAATCATTGATGTAACAAGTATGTTAATATGAAAGTATTACTTTCTACTGTTAGGTAATTGTAATATAATTTTCGTGTTAATAGTAGCAAATGTACTTATATTCTGAACAATCTAGACATGTATTTCATGGGCGCCAATTTGCATAGTGATATATGATTGGAAACAACTTTGCTCTGTTTATGCGTGTAATATGAACCATGCTCTGTTGTGTAATATGAACCATGCTCTGTTGTGTAATATGGACCAGTGATCCATGATAAAGACAGAGAGGTTTTGTTAATGCTAGGCGTACATATGTCGCATACTCAAAATCTTGAGGCTATAGAATAGACCAGAGAAGCAGGGATAATCAAGCTATCACTTCCTTCGCATACTACTCATTGACTATAACCTTTGGACCTCTCTTTTTTCGTCCATTAACTATTATTTTTTTCGTCCATTTCTACTATTCCCAAGAGATTGACAGTGTATGAGGGAACATGCTGGACAGTTCGTTTCACAATTCCAAGTGTATCAACTGTTCGGGAAGGACTACTTCGTGAAGGACCACTATGGACCACTTGGTCCATATTAAACGAACGTTTGTGTAATATGGACCACTGACGCAAAAATAAAATAATTATTACCTGCAATTATTAATACTTCCCAGAGTGCTTTACTAAGCTTGAACCATGCAACTATACAATTGTAATGAGCAGCCAACAAATTAAATCTTTTTATTTTAATAATTTTAGTTTTATGAACATTTTTGCTTAGGGGGTCCATATTACACGGATCTCCCCTATAACTTATGATTTGTTTTAATATTTCACTTAATAAATATTAATCTATAAATATCAATGTATACATCCAAGAAAAAAAATTTAAATGTACAGAAACTGATTTATATAATATACTGAGCTACACTAAAGTATCTGAAAAATAATTAATCTGACGTTTGTCGTCATTTTACAGAGCTGTATAATATATATATTATTATTATTATTATTATTAAACTTTCAAATTATGGATTCATTGTGTTTTGAGAATTGTGCTGTACGCATTGCAATATAACGGAGGGCATTGTTTTAGGTATTATTGATGTGTAATATATTGTTTAACCTTACACATGGTGTCAACAGTCGAAATATTTTCCCTGATTCTTCCACCAGTATATTTATTTAATAATTTTGTTTCTTAATTAATCGTACAGACTTACTGCTAAAAATTCCGAAAGAATATTACTGGTGGAAGAATCATGGAAAAATTTTCTACTGACGACACCCTGCTACAGATCTCTGTTATATCACTAACATCATGCGTTATTTTATTTTATTTTATTTTATTTTATTTTATTTTTATCTTTGTTTTGTTTTATTTTGTCAAAAATTGAGGAAAAATAATTAGGAGAGATTTCTAACATGTTTCAAAAAATGATAAATATGCAAATTGTATTATCCGTATAGGCTTATACTATAATTATTATGTACAGAAGGTCAAAAATATCAAATGCAGTCTGAGATTTGTAATGTTGGAGATTATGTATTAGTCTGTGCATTGTGGGGGATTTATTTTTTGTGTAATAATATCGTTACAAAAGTATCCTGCAATTCCTATATATATGATATTTGAAATTTATTAAATTAAATATCAACTCAAACTATTATTATCAGGATTTTAATTCCGTAAAGAAACCCATAGAAAATAAAACCCATTTAAAAAAACTGTTTGTCTCTAAGACAGCAAAAGTCAGACATCAAGAAATCTGTTCATACGGGACATATTGTCTGACTTGTACATTCATAGAGACAGGCCCTGTTATTCAGTGTTAAATTTTACATTATTTCTAAGTAGTCAAATAAATAGTATTGTGTTTTCTATCAAGTCTTTTCATTGCTTAAACTATTGCTATCATGTCGTGCGCTGTTCATATGCAATATCATGATAATCACATAAGGAAAATAAAATAAGCAATGTAATTCAAATTAACTTTAAAAGATAGTTTATTGTAAATTTCTACAACTCTGAAAACAGTGGAATTTAAAATTATTTCAAGGAAATGTTTGCTAACTTTAATTCAAACAATGTACTTTACTTTGTTTGAAGACAAATTCTAGTCAACCGTTGAAGTATTTTGCAGCGAAGTAAAAATTCATGTTGTGATAATTCGGTTGATTGAAATCTGTAAACTCTGAAACTTGTCTTGTAAGTAAAATCAATGTCTCAAAAGTTCTTGAACTTCTTCGAACTATTCACGTATTATGGAGGATTCTAGTTCAATTTAAAAATCTGCTACAAAAATTAATGAAGTGAAGAAGCAAATGCGACGATAAGATACTAGGAAGTTTTCCACGATTACCCGTGCATACTTTCACACCGGTTTAAAGTTAACAGACTATAAAATAAATTTTATGTTTTATGTATGGATCAAATCAAAAATAAGAATTTTAACTTAAATAATAAAAAAAAGAAGAAACCTATCTTCCATTATTAAAATGATACATATAATACATGGTATTATGCACAAAAATATTAATCAAAAGGATTAAAAATACACAAAATTCTTAGCTAAGAAAGAATGTTTTATTTTAACTAAGTCGATAACAACCTTTAAGAGTGAATCTGTTCAAATTTTGCAAAATGGTCATCCTGGATAGATAACATCTATCTCAACACAGAAACGCCCCATCTCCAACTTCAAAATTACGCAAAAATATTTCATTCATAGTCTTAAAAGAGTTTTAAATATACCTACTATGTTTTACTTACTATCGGAAAGGAAAAAAATCATTGAGAAAAATGTTGTTAATGTACAATTGTATGAATGCCCAACAATGAAAGATTTTTAGATTTGTTAAGCACTCTAATAACATTCCAAACAAATTATAAGTGGTTTATTTTGAAGAATACATTCAAACATTTTTGGATTTGTGCATCTAAAATGAATGATGGTGGAGGGCAGTGTAGGGGTTAAGGTCAATTGACTACACATAGATCCTAGGCCTGGATGGAATAACCACGATCGAATTTTTTCCAATCCGCATTCACTCCAGTTTCCGAAAAAAGATGAAGTTTGATGAATTCATTTTTAAAAATACATACCTTTAAATATATATATGTATATATATATAACTGATATTGAAATAAGCATATTTGATCGTATCTAATAATGCTGATAATGTTTACTAAATGTTTACTTCCATTACCCAACAGCCGTAGATAATGGAAGTATTGTATTTGATTAAAAATTTCCATAACGAGTTTTCACCTCATTTACATGCTTTATAATCTCCTAAGTCCAAAAGGAGCATTTTTTTTTTTCTTGTTAATTGGTCATTGCACGCCCGTATGTGTGTATGTGTACGGAGAGTCTTCTGATTTTCATATCTCCAAAACAAAAATGTTTTAACGATGAAACTTTATTGTAAAGATAGGTCTGGCTTACAGAGGAGAAAATTGAAAAAACGTGAGTGACGCATGGAAAGCCGTAGGAGGTACTGTATTTTAATTTACGTCCGTATCTGAAAAATGAATCTAACAATTTTCCTCAAATTTTCCATATAAAAACTTTTTCAGATAGCTTTTCGTTTTTATCAGTTGGTTACAGCAAGAAAATTCAGTGGCGGTCCCATAAATAGATAAATGTCTTATCTTCTACTTCAAAATTATGCAAAAATATTTCATTCATAATCTTAAGAGAGTATTAGGCATACGTACAATATTTTACTTTTTATTGTAAAAGAAAAAAAATGTTGTTGGTGTACAAATAGTACGAATGGACAACAATAAAAGATTTTTATAGTATAATTTGCGAAGTACTCTAATAATATTACTAATAAATTATAAGTGGTTTGTTTTGAAGAATATATACAAACATTTTTGAATCTGTGTATCAAAAATGAACAGTGGTGGTGGTAGTTAGGTTTAAAGCCGACTGACTACACATGAATCCTATGCCTGGATGGAATACCCTTCTTTGGGTGTTTTTAAAGTGCCCTAGTCCGCTTTCACGCCAGTTTCCGAAAAAGGATTAAGTTTTATGAACCCATATTTAAAAATACATACCTTAAAACATATATATACATATAACTGATATTGAAATAAGCAGGCTCGATCTTATCTAAAAATTATAATGTTTACTAGATTTTTGCTTCCATTACCCAACAACCGTTGGTAATGGAAGTATTGCATTCGATCAAATGTTTCGATAACGAGTTTTCATTTCATTTACATGTTTTACAGTCTACTGATGAAACAACTTGCAGGTTGGTTCACAACTCTATTTGGCGATTTTCTTTTGGTGATTACGGTGAAATGTGATTTTCGGACATGGTTGACATGGAAAAAGCGAAAACGCGTTTTTCAAATTGGCGTCTGTTTTGAAATGTACAGAAATAAATTAAGCCTATTTTTAAATATTGATAAAAAAAAAATATTTTTAATTAAATTACCTCACTTTGCATGATAAAATAAGTGCATGAAGTTCAACACTGCAAAGATCATCAAATGTATAAATATATATATGCTTCCGGTACATTTACGTGTCTTTAAATATTCTACAGTTGCCTGGAAAGTACGATTACATAAACCATATTTCCTAACCCACAATTTTTCAAAAATTCCAAAAACTTTTCTCTCTGTCTGTATTCACTCAAAAACTTTTAGTACATTCACTTCCTTTTCCGAAAATATGCCTATCTTTCGTCAAATAAGATAGCAAAAATAGAATAAAATACTTAATATTTGAATGCCGATGAATCGTTATTATTTGTCGTTATTATTCATAATTGCAGTTTTCGTTGCCATGGTTATCAAAAATAAGCAGCAACCAGTTTGCCATATCATGTTGCAGAGAATCCAGAACGACATCGCTGTCTTTCAAAATGGGGGCCAAAAACAAAAATTGCCAAATAGGGTTGTGGAACAACCTGCAAATTGTACTCTACTGTCAAAATCAAAGTTTTTTTTTTTTTCCTAAATCTTTATTTAGTAAGCCAAATTTAAATCTCGGAAGTGGATGTTTAAAAATGGCATAACGGATTGTCTTAAAACTCGCCATATTAACTTCCTTTTAAATAGCCTTTAATATGCACAAGTTGGTTTCCAGTGTGCAGATCAGTTTACGAAATACTGATGAAAATTGGAAGTGGGAATTAAAGTCTGTGTCTCAAAAACAGCTATAATGCTTTTCCTGAAATTTTCTATTTAAACTCCTTTAGATGTGCTTTTATAGGTATTAGTTAATACAGGAAAAGTGAAAGGCGTTTTGATTAGGTAGATAGGCTTTAAATCTCGGAAACGGGGTCTCAAATAACAGCTCTACCAATTTCTTTAAAATTTTCTATATAAATGTCTCTTTTAGGTGTGTCTTAAATGTCCCTTTTAGGTGTCTTAGTTCTTTACTAGAGTAAAATTGTTAAGTACCTCGATTAGTTAGATCAATTTTGTGTTTTCTGACCACACACTATCTTCAAAATGAGTTTATAATATTTGTAGAAGTGATTACTATTAGTCGTGTACTTGCCACACACCAAATTTTTATTTTTTTATGTTACTGAAAATTTCATATAAATGTAATCTAAGAAAGGAATAAGTGCATATTCATGAGTAAAATAAAATTACGCAATGAAGTCGATGGCAATTCATCCCAAATTTTCTTAATGTCATTTTCAAATTGTTCCAGTGTTGTGAATTTATTAAAGTTGTGTCATCATGTACTGCCATACAAAATAATCAAGAGGATTAAGTCCGGTGAGTTGGGGCGGGGATTTGGCCTTAGATAACAACTTGCAAACTTTTCATGTTACGAACCATGTACTGTTTTAGTGAAGTGAGTATGTGCATCATCTTGTTGGATGCATACATTGTTGGAATTTTGGGATGTAGAACCTTTTTCTAATTGGATGGAAATAAACAAAAATTGTTATGGAAAAAAAAAAATTCTGGGCTTGATCTCTGGATTGAAATTAATCAACAGTGACCATATTCGATCATTTTGAGGAATCGCAGTTTTTGTTTAGATGAACACTTTCTCGTTGGAATACACAAACTTGACTCCAGCGTATCAAAAAAAATTTTATCTACCACTTTTTTTTTTTTTTTTTTTCATTTCATTTCCAAAGACTCTGAAACACCATGAAGTTTGGGTCGCATCTCTTTATATCTAGTTTGTCCGCTGTTATATTTAAAAATATTTGTGAGTGTTATCAAGAAATATATAATTCTTGAGCCATTTTTCTCGGACTGTCGACGATTTCTTTGGATTTTTTCTTAACAGTTTCAATCTTTCTTTTTAAAGGGAGGAAAAAGGGATTCTCATTAAACGTTTTCAGCCAGCTTTTTTCCTATAATTAATGTTGTCGTCTCATTATATCTTCTTACATTTTGTTATACAAAATCTCTCTTAACTCCTATCTTTACTATTGCACCTGGTTTATCGTCATCAAATATTGATGTCTTCTCTAAATGTCTTCCTCGTACCTTTGATTAATAAATGCAGTATAATTTAAAACTCACATATCTGCTATAGTGAAGTTATTTTCATGAATAAAATTTAGAGAGTTAAAAATACATAAATAATATAAAAACACACAGTTTCTATTTCAAAAATTAATATCTGTATCGGAATTTATTGTCCGCGGAGTATATCAGAAATGTCGCATTATTACACTGCTAAAAATGAAGTCCTAAATTTCAACAAAAGAATAGTGCTAATTCAGCTTCAACCAATAATTGGAAACTGATGCACGAAGTTTAAATTTTTTAATAGTGCTTACTACTAAAAAGGTACTACTTAAATTGTAAAACTGAGCGCACAAATTTTTTTAAATAATGGTTGCAGCTAAACTGTCACGATTTTTTTGTGAGACAGAGGACTTTATTTTTAACAGAGCTTTGTATAACTATCTCTAAATTGAACCTCGAATAACAAACTCTGTACTATCTTACTTTATATGCATATTGATTCACAGTCATTTTAACTAGAATTCTTAAAGCACAGATGTTTTTACATATTTACAGAGACATATAAAACAAATATTGATTTCTTTTCTCGAATGCATACTTAAAGAATGAGACGGAATTTCAAGAAGGAAAATATTCCGAATCTTGAAAGAAATGTGATATCGCTACGCTACGCATGCTGAAAGTTAACATAAGTGATCCCTGCTGGGAATATTTAAAGAATTTTTGCCGATGTAAGGTTTAGTATGTTTGGAATTCTGAAACGAATGAAACTGTTTACTTATAGCGGAAAAAATAAAGATAAAAAAAACTGAAATCATTACAGCTTTTGAAGCTAATATTTCAAGTAGAAGAAAATGTTGTTGAATAAGGGAAACAAGTAATGTATTTGAATTTCAAATATTTTTGAAAAGTTTAAATACATTACCTAACGAAACAAAAATATTATTCATTCGAGCATGAACTTTTATTTTATTTTTATTTTTTTATTTTTTTACATTCTGTGTCTTTAGATTTGTCATTTTTAATCTATCAAATACATACTTACAAGCAAAAGATTAATTTTCTGCGTAATAAAAGCCGAAGTTTCCCAAAACTAATGCTCGAAATATGTCATTGTCACGATAATGTTTTAAAATAACAAAAATAAAAAATAAACTTTTATCCTTGGTTTCAAGGAATCTTCATAAAAATAAAATCCCAAGTTTTCAGAAACTAACACTCGAAATTGACGGTATTTCTACAAAAATGTATCGAAATAAAATAAATAAATAAATTTTTATCATTGGTTTGGATGAATCAATAAAATAGTATAAAATGGATGATAGATTTAGCAGAAAAGTATGATGTCACAAGTGCAACAATGTATTAAGAAAAAGAAAAGTTATTCGTGATTTGAAATAAATAAAATAATGTTAAAAAATAATTTGAAGAAACAGATACAATGCTATATAAGGACCGCCACTTGGCGATTTCTCGGATTTCTTTCTCGGCCTCCGCTTAAAAAAAAAAAAAAAAAAAAAAAAACGCCAAATTATTCTGCTAAATTAGAGGGGAAAATATACATATAATATACATAAAATGTTATTATAATATTATTTAAAAAATAATAAAAATAACATTTGGAAATATCGACCGCTAGGCGGTCAAAGACCGACTGGTTACTAATAATTTAAATTAGCATTTGTTATTGTTATTCTCTAATCTTATTAAAAAAAATTAGATCCATTTTATTAGCTCCCGATAAAAACAGAAGGGTGTTATAAATTTGAAACTTTTTTCTGTCTGTGTGTGCATGTGTGTGTCTGTGTGTCTGTGGCATTATAGCTCCTAAACAAATAGACCGATTTTAATGTATTTTTTTCAACTTAAAAATATTAATTTAATCGGGAGGATTCCTAGCTACATTTGTTAAAATCTGATTATTCTTTAATGCCCTTTTTTTTTGGAACTCCCAAAATATGTGAGTTTGCAATATTTCAACTTTTAACTGATCTTAGATGATAAATGAATTAGTTTCTATATTGGAATGTGAAAAGTTTTTTTTTTTTTTTTTTTTTTTTTTTTTTTCCCAGTATATTTTAACAAAATTTAAAAATTGACTATAAATATTAATTATGAGTTTTCCCAGTTGAAAAATTTCTTAATTCTTCTGAAAATTACAGATTTTATGGAAATGTAATAGCAAAATAAAAATACCTTAAAGACATCTTTTAAAGGAAACAGCAGATTAATTTCGGCCACCTTCATGGCCATCCTCAGTGCTGAATCACAACCTAGACGTACGTTCCTTAGTTTCCTAAGGAACGTACTTAAACTAAGGAACGTACGTCTAGGTTGTGATTCAGCACTGAGGATGGCCATGAAGGTGGCCGAAATTAGTCTGTTTCCTTTAAAAGGATGTTTTTAAGGTATTTTTATTTTGCTATTAAATATAGTCCTTTTATTAAAATTTTAAAAAATGGAAATGTAATATTTTATTAAATTCAAGGTCAACCATGCGTTGGCATTGTATGTAATTTGAGAGAAGGAAATCGTACAATTTACAATTGATCTTTCATGATAAGTCACTTAGTTTCTGAATTGGAATATGTATTAAAATAAATAAAAATAAATAAAGGCTTTTTCTCCTTAAACACCGAATTTCCTACCGATTTTAACAAAAAATTAAAAATTGGCTATAAACAGTAATTATGAGTTTACGATTCAAAAATTTCTAAATTCGATTGGAAATTACGATAAATATAGAAAAGTAATATCTATTAAATACAAGGTCAGACATGCGTAGCCATTTTATAATTTAAGAACTAACGTTCTTCCAATTGAAAATTCCAAATTTTATATAAATATAATTGATTAAATTCAAAATATTATTATATATATTTAATCAAATTATATAAATATAATTCAAGATCCAATTATATAAATTTAATCAAATTATATAAATACAATTCAATATCAAATTACATAAATATATAGAAGATTAGCTTTTTTTAAATAATTTATAAACTGATACTCATAATTTAACCATATTAAGCTACGATAAACATCAAATACAGTAAGATATTTTAGAATTAAATTAAAATACATCTTTCTTTTTTACTTTTTAAACACGTAGTACTAGCTTAGTTTACAGTAGTTTAGAAGGAATTATGGTAACCTGAAAATAACTTGCAGCAAATCTCCATAACTATTTTAACCTTGATTTTATTGAAATTTGCTAAGACAAATAAGCAACTAAGTAACCAGGTAATTAAACTTTCTGCTTCTTCTCTGCATCCAAGATTTTACTTTCATTATCTTGAGAATATTGCAAAGAATTAATTAATTTCTCTTTTAACCAGGCATATAATCTGTCGTAAATTGTTATAGAGTATTAATGTGTAGCAGTAGGGACATAAGATCAGCTTTTCATTCATAAATATAATTTTAATTTACGGAGACTTTACTGGCAAATAAAATGTGTAAATTTTTATTTTTATTCTCATTTTGTTGCTTCTTGTATAAGATATTTAAGAAATTCTTTTATTCAAAAGTAACAAAAGAAAGAAAAATCTTAATTAAAAGGTAATTAAAAGGAATTTGTATTTGAATGCCATGACTGCGGAAGATAAGAATTATAGTTATTGTTTCTAACAAAATTAAATTCTTTCAGAATGGATAATAGCGATAATTTATTTTGTGAAACCCAAGAATAAAAATAATACATACTTTTAAAAAACGAAAAATCATGCGATACGCATCGATTGTTAAGATTTTCCAACTGTATGTACTTCTTTTATCGTATAAATTTCATTGTTCTTTGTCGACGTTTTCACACAACGGACAGATAGCAGAAATGTAAAGCCTACAGATAGACTAATTGAATTCACAGTCCCTACTAAACATTGTTGGAAAGTGTTAAAAATGCTTAACTCAAAAGGAAATGTAGCACTTAGATTCTAATTGCAGCTCTCTTAAGATATCTGAATATTTTAGTGTAGCCCTGTAAAACTGTAAGTTACCCATATCATATTCTATACAAAACATTATTTTAGCATATTAACAATAAATGTCACTTTCTTCATGATTTTTTCATTAGAATATTATTTAAATATTATTTATAAAAATGTCTGTTCTAAAACGGAATGTAGTAGCATTTTTTGGGTGTCCCTGTAGACAAACCAGCCGTACAGGACCTGTTAATACCATTTTAAATAGGAAACATTCTATAGTGAACTTTAATAACATATATCCTTTTTAACAAATTCTGAAATTATTTACGGGCACTGGAGAAAGGCTGACCGACGGATAAACAGATGGACAGTCAGACAGACAGATAAACTAATTCAAATCATATTAACTCTTACACATTGTTAGATATTGTTAAAAACGCTTAATGCAAGCGAAAATGAAATTCCAGGAAATTTACTGTAATAGCCATTAATGTTATTGAATATTTTTGTGTGGCCCTGTAAATAGTGATGTTAATCATGCTATATTCTATGGAAAACATCCTTTTTTGCATATGAATAACATACTTCAATATCATTAAAATTTGTACAAAGTTGTTAAAATTTCGTTTATAGAAATACCTCTCATAGGATGCAATGCTGTGGGATTATTTTGGGAGTCCCTGTACACAAACCGATAGAGATATTCACTCGATTTTCAATAGAGAACATGCGATAGTAAAATTAAATAATATATATCAGTTTCAAGAAATTCCATGTATATTTACAGGAGTTAGAGTGTGGACAGACAGACAAACTGAAGTCATTAACACTTTTCAACCTTGTTGGAGAGTGTCAAAAAGAAGAAGAAGAAGACATAGAGGGAAAGAGAGAGCGGATATTATAAATTTGAATCAACAATTTTCTAATATTGGATTTTCATTGATATATTTCATTTTATTTTACGGATTTTAATCATGGAGCTATTAAAATTAACTGTCAATGCAAATTAAGCTATTTTAATGCATTTTTACATTTATTTCATTTTTGCAATTAAAAATAGATAGTTTTTTTTAAAGCTGATGTGATTTTGATGATAATTAAACGCTTTTAATATTTATTTATTTATTTTGCCAAAGATTTTCCCCCATTATTTTTTTTTCCTTTCTCTGTCTCTTTCTTTTCCATTTATTTCATTTAAAAAGTTTTAAAAAAATCGTTTGATTTAATTGTAAGGCGTATTTTAACTTTTCAATTTTTTAATCTCAGCAACTTAGATAGTACTATCAGAGTAAACGACATCAATTTGTCATAATTAGGATGTATGTATGTTCGGTTTATGGCATCGGGTGTTGCCTTCCGACAGAATCCACAAGTCTGTGCCAGTTCTTCCGGTCATGGGTCCACTCTTCTTCCAGAACCCTATCCCTCATCGCTTTTTTTACACTATCCATCCAAGTCTTTCTTGGTCTTCCTTGTTTTCTTTTCTGATTTGGTATATAGTTAAAAGCGATTTTAGGTAATCTTTCATCGTTCATTCTTTTAATATGACCAAACCAGAATTATTGCTTTTTTTTAACCTCATCTAATATGGTTTTCTTTATTTTCATCATTTCCCTGATTCTCTCATTTCTCACTCTGTCCATTCTTGATATCCTGCATGATCTTCTCAGGGTATCCATTTCAACAGCAGCCAATTTCTTTTTTTTCCGTCTCCATAATAGTCCATCCCTCTGCTCCATACAACAATATGCTTTTTACAATAGAGTTGTATATATTATACTTTCTCGTCCTAGATAACTCCTCACTCCACCAAATCGAATTTAATAGTTTTGCTGCTTTTCTTCCTTGACAGATTCTATTCTTAATTTCCTGTGAGTCTCTTCCTTCTCTATTAATGTCTACACCAAGGTATCTATAATGATCACAACTTTTAATTTTGATGTTATTATTCAGACTTAGGTCCGTCTCGTCTCCTCCTATACATAGGTATTTGTCTTATTGATGTTCATGTATAGTCCCCATTTTTCATATTCTTCCTTAATTTTTATTGTCATTTTCTCTAAATCACTTTTACACTAATTAGGATAAAAATTTTAAATAATATAAATAATATTATCTATTTTCTTCTAAATCGGTTTATAAGTATATACATAAGTATTTCACTTTTCTCAGAAAAATGTTTTAATGATAAGAATGGATGTATGAAAATAATGGTTATATGGCAATATTTCCTTTAGAATGTTCCACTGTTTTGTAGATTTTAATCTCGGTGTCAAAAAGATCAATTGCAAAGAAAAATAATGTTATCTTACGCAATTATGAACTACTAATTTTATTTTTTCTTAGATTAAATAAAACTTAGAACTTAAAATATTTAAATACGTTAACATCTTTAATAACAAATACGTTTATATATATATTTAAGTACTTCTTCTTCTTCTTCTTTTTTTTTTTTTTTTCTTTGTATTTATCTTGTAAAACGAGGAAAAAATATATCGTATTGCAAAAACTGCGATTCAATTGTAGAACATTTTTGTTTCTTTACTTTTCTTTTCTTTCTTTCTTTATATATTTTTAGTTCATTTAAACATTGATCTCAAAATCAATGGAATGAAGTATCAGTGTAAATGACATCATTATATCACAATTATTATAAGTTATTTGAATTTTGTGAACAAAAAGGCACATTTCTTATGTTTTGGGATAGGTAGGGTTTTCATGAACAAAAGCATTTAGATTTTTAAAGATACGATGAGAGTGTTGGGCATAATTGATTAAAAAGTAATGGAATTACAATTCAATTACAATTAAATTACAATTATAATTATTTTACTGTCAATCAATTAACAAGTAATTGATTACAAATAAATTGAATTACTTATTCAATTAATTTGTAATAATTCAATTTATTTGTAATCAGTTACTTGTTAATCGATTGACAGTAAAATAATTTTAATTTAATTGTAATTCAATTGTAATTCAATTACTTTTTAATCAATTATGCCCAACTCTGTACGATGACATTGTAAATAGGAATGATTGAGTGTATCGATTTTATCAGTGTCGGTGGTTTCAATATTTTACATTAAATAATAATAATAATAATAATAATAACTTATTTTAAAAGTAACTTATTAAAAAACTGATAATCTCAATGAACTGCAAATTTGAAAAGATGATTTTTAAATCATCAAATCTTATCATTATTACAGTATTTACTAAACATTTCTTTAATGTGATTTTAATTAAAAGTAGTAATATAATTTTCATTGCATACAAATCTGTACACATAAGGCATTTATGTGTTTGATTTTTGCATACGTATGATATAGATATTAAAAAGAAAAGAGAAAAAGTTAAATATTTATGACATATTTTCTCTTATTCAATTAAAATAAGGTCCGTTAAAATAGAAAATCGACATAACTATAAGCGTATAAGTAAGAAAAATATGAGTTTAGCAATAACATTTAATTATTGACAAAACTAGTGAAAGATATTCAGTTAAGTTATTTTTATACGGCGTATAAATAAACTAAAACTAGAGAACAAAATATAAAATATGCCATGTGTCTTTGCCAATAAACAAATAGTTATTTAATTTTAAGAATAAAAAAAGTAATGAAATGAACTTCAAAAATATACATTAAATATCTTTGCTAAGCCTTATAATTAACAGATATCTTGTGAGGTTGGATTGAACCTCTTGATAAGCATGCTGACAACCTCTTGTCTATCAATCATGTTGATAAGTGAATCTGTATATATCCCGCACAAGAAATATCGAAGAATGTAAAACTCAACAAAATGTATTGAAAACTTGAATGAGGAGGAAATTACTACCTTAGATTATAAATATCGAGTTATAACCTTTAAGTAGGGGCTTTGACAGCAGCTGTCATGCTTCATATATAGGATTTTAAAAGAGTCTCTAAAAGAATGCATGTTATGAAGAAATGCATTAAAAGTAATATGCACTAAAATAGTTAACAACAAGTGAAATTTAACTGCGTACAAATAATATATCTCTTTGCCTGAAGTAATTTACTTGCAGAAAAGGGCTTATTTATTTAAGCAGCAACTCATCGAGAATATAGCTCTACACAAACTTTCTGGTGCTAAACTTTTTGAAACTCAACTCCGGGAACAAAACTCAACTGGACTCGCTTGAAATCAACTGACTTATCTTAAAAATCTCGCTGCTTAAATTGGTCATTACTGGAGGAGTACACTTTAAATATCTGCTATAATAAACTTCCCTGAAATTACTTGTATCCAACCATACACGTAAACTTCACCGAAAACTAGACTTAGTAACTCAAACTGTAATTACTATTGCAACCTTATCCAATTCCAACTAATACCTTACTTCAGCTAACCAAACTATTTGAGCTAAATATATCATTCTGAAAACTTTGCAATGTTTGATATTTCTGATAAATTGTGTTATGAGCGTTCACAATCTTCATGTATAACTTAAACGTTCTAATTTTATTATATATATATATATATAGCATAAAAGAAAGCCGTAAACTCTTAGAATTTTCGAGCATAAATTTTTCCTGTTCTATAAACTTTTTCTGGTGGTTATTATAAAAATACCTTTTAATACTTTGTTAGAAATTTATTTTAATTTAGTATCTTGTAATAAGACATTTCCATTCTGGAAATGAAAATTAACGTGCGAAAACCGAACGAGAGATCATTATCACTATAAGGACGCAATTTTTCTTCTAATTTTTATCTGAAAGTAATTATCTATATTGAAATATGCGTATTTCGGGTAATGCACCCATAAAATTACGAAATATTCTTTGCCATTTCTGTATATGATGAAACTAATATCAGTAGGGTTTTTATTTATTTATTTTCGTTTGCCTTAATCCATCTTTTTAATTTATTGATTATTTATTTTGGGAGTAAATTATTACAACTAGCTCATAAAATTTAGTTTGAAATTGTTTTTAAATTGGTTTTTATATAAAATTTTATCTTAACTTACACACGCTTAGAAGAGTACTAAATCATTTTACAAGTTTTGAATCATTTTACATTTTTTTTTTTTTTTTTTTTTTTTTAATAAGTTACTGCACCATTATAGTGCTGAAGTAATGTGGAATTAAATTCTGTTAAATTTCAAATTTAGATCATAAGGCATTACTTATACATTTTTAAAATGTAAAAAATAAAGGAAAAATTTATCCACCTGCTTCATCCGCCCAAACAGCAACTTTTCCTAGTAGGGGATTTTTACATCTCATGTCTAAAAAAAAAAAAAAAGTCTAAAATATATCTAGTAAAAGTAAAAAATATTCTTGATTATTACCAGTATTGAAGCTTATATTTATCCTTTGTTTGTTAAAAAACTTTCTAATATGCCATTCAAAGACTATTTTTTTATCATATCTGATTAACTTTATGTAACAACCTTCGGAATAGTAGAACACTCTGAGCTTAAATTTCTTTACAATCGGTTAAAAAACATATTAAATTGTAAAGTATTTATGATACACTCATTTTCAGCATTTCAAAATTTTATTGTTAAACATCAGAAAGTAGTAAAATTTAAAAAAAAATTTCATCCATTTTCGGCATCCTGGATACATCTATACATCGGATATTTATTATCGGGTAAAATTAGAACTGACCACCACCCACAAGGCAACTTGCAGCTACTTGAAAAGGACCAAATATAAACGAAAACACTCAAATGGTCGTGAGAAATAGAACCATACCCCAACAGAGACAAATCGTAGGTTATTTCAATGAAGCTTTTGGGAAATATTTAGAAAACTTTTTCTGGATATTTTTCTAATTCAGTGTGGTCATTGAGCAAAAAATATATAGATCAGGCAGAGGCTCCTGCTACAGAACATTTAGTTTCAATCAAAGAACTTGATATATACAAAGCTGAATTTAGGCTGTAACTGTGAATTAAGGCTTTCTAAGTTATTTTTCATCTGTGTTTCGAAACACATATTTATGTAATTTCTCCTGCGATAGTTTGCGTCTTATCGATTCAAAACTTCTGTGAGTTGGTAGATTTTATTTTATTTTATTTTTCAAGAATTATCTTAAAATAAATTATTTTTGTAATAAAGTTTCATTGACTTCCAATCTACTATTACACTTCATAGACAGAGATTTACAATATTGTGCATAATTGACATTTTAGCAAAAATCAATTAAAATTTTTGTTGTGCTTAAGGGCCCTCTTCACTCACCGCCGTCGGAAGCCGAAGCTTATGTTATTCTATGGGAAATTTTTCTTTACAAATAACTTATTAACTAATACATATTTTTAAATTCTGTTTTCACTTTCTGAAAATTCCTAGCTGTTAAATTGACGGACCTTTTTTAAAAAATTATTTTTTTATTTTTTTCATATTTTACTTTGAAGCTGCAAAATACGAATTTTCAATATGTGAATTTTTTTTCATTTTGCAATTTCAAAATAAAATATTTAAAAAATACATTTTTTTAAAAAGGTCTGTCAATTTAACAGTTGGGAATTTTCTGAATGTGAAAACAGAATTTAAAAATATGTATTAGTTAATAAGTTATTTGTAAAGAAATTTCCCCATAGAATAACATTGGCTCGGTCTTCCGGCGACAGAAAGTGAAGAGGGCCGTTAAGTTTGGAATCTTACTTCAAATACATACTTTACAAAACTGAAAGTAAAAAAAAAACTTAAAAAGAAAAAAAAAAAGTGTTACTTTAAGGTTTTAATCATTTAGCATTTCAAATGAAATGTTATACTATCTATTAGCGTAAATTTCCACTCTCATGTTAGAAATGTTTGTATTGGTGTCGAGACTAAAGTGAAATTCCTGCGCTGAGGACTTGGGCCTGGATGGATTACCTGTAGTTTTTACTGAGGGGTTCTATCCCATATTCACGTGAATGTCTGTGAAGACCACTTAAATTTAGACACAGAAATTCAGACTAGACCAATGAGCGCTACTGTTAGAGACGTATACGAATACGTAAAAATCTGCAGCAATTTTCTGCACTGTTACTGTTCTAATGTCTTCCACAATTCAGGAGTCTCTCCATTCTGCTTGATCAGTCACTACTCGGTTTATGACCACAACTTGCCTGTGCAGGCCCAGTCTTTCGTCTTACAGTCCTTTCTTGATATACTTTAATTGCAGCTGCTTATGAACATTTCACAAATACGAAAGTTTCTATATGATACTTGCATGTTTTCGACCAAGCTCCTACTATAATCCTACGTTCAATGTCAGCCAAAGTATATATATAATTATCAATTAATTTGTACCTTAAACTTTGTCCGTTTTATATTCATATTATGCATTTCGGATGCAAACCACATCCTTCATCAGATGATTCATGACTGTCCTCGCTGTCTGTGTTTATGTTGCTTTCTTCTTGGGTTCCTCTCTTCGTTTCACTTCGTTTTCCTTGGGTTTTAAAGACTAGATGGTTCCAGTTATTGGGGATAGTAGCATGTTCACGTTCATTGATTGCTGTCGTGTTAGTAAGGATTTCGAGGGATTCTCTTTTTAGGGCGTAGCTGTGATTATTGTAGTTAGCGATTTTTTTAGTTGTTATGGTGTTAATATCTATGGGGTTAGAGGAGTGGGTAGAAGCAAGAGCTGTTGAGTGGCGGTTATATTTTAGGTCGGCTTTATGTTCTTTTTCTCGTTCAAAGATTTTTTTTTTTTTTTTTTTTTGAACGAGAAAAAGAATCTTTGAACGAGAAAAAGAACATAAAGCCGACCTAAAATATAACCGCCACTCAACAGCTCTTGCTTCTACCCACTCCTCTAACCCCATAGATATTAACACCATAACAACTAAAAAAATCGCTAACTACAATAATCACAGCTACGCCCTAAAAAGAGAATCCCTCGAAATCCTTACTAACACGACAGCAATCAATGAACGTGAACATGCTACTATCCCCAATAACTGGAACCATCTAGTCTTTAAAACCCAAGGAAAACGAAGTGAAACGAAGAGAGGAACCCAAGAAGAAAGCAACATAAACACAGACAGCGAGGACAGTCATGAATCATCTGATGAAGGATGTGGTTTGCATCCGAAATGCATAATATGAATATAAAACGGACAAAGTTTAAGGTACAAATTAATTGATAATTATATTAATGTCCTATAATAATAAAACGAAGTATATATATAATTTCATCACAACAATGCGAAGAAAAAAAGAAACAAATTATGATTAAAAATTATTAGAATTTGGAATAAAACTATACTAACATTAGATTACATATTTAAAAATGCATTATTTAACTAAAAGGTAGGAAACAAATATGAAACTAGTATGTTGTGGTCACCAAAAGACTTTCTTCTATATTTTCTATATAAATTCACTCAGTTCAAATAATGTACAAAAACTATTCTTTATTAAAATTATCTACCATGATGAATGCAGGCGATTTTCATCTTAGAGAAAACTAAGAAACACAGTTTAACTAACCTATTAAAAAATGCGTTCTCATAATGGTTATCTCATCAAGTTTCGTACAGTTAAATGCCATAGAAGTTGAAATATAGCATTCTCGTTCTCGGGAAAAACTGCACTATAGCAGCGCAACCCATTCTTAGATATACATCCAAATTGAATCAGCTTAATGTCTCATAACGGATTTCTCACATATCAAGTGTTCTTTGTTTATACGCATTAGAACCTGACATATAGTCTTCCCTTAAACTGAGGAAATCGCTGCATTGAAGCGCCACCTGTTGAGCAATTAGTACCAAAAGTTGATTCGCAGTAACTTATGTCAAGGTGCATCCACATATAACTTTTTATGCAATTTTGCGCAGTAGCTCCTGAGATCAGTGCCACTTGTTGAGTAGTTGACCCCAAAAATTTATAAGCACTAACATATGTCAAGATGCATCTACATATAAATTTATGTGCATTTTTACGCAGTAGTTCCTGAGATATAGCCTCTTCTTAAACTGTGGAAATCGCTGCATAGCAGCTCCACCTGTTGAGCGCTTGAAACCAAAAGTTTAAAGGCACTAACTTATATCAAGTTGCATCTATATATGAATTTATATGTATTTTTGTGCAGTAGTTCTTGAGATATAGCCTTATATTAAATTATGGAAATCACTGCATAGCAGCACCACCTATTGAGCTGTTGGCACCAAAACTTGTTAGGCACTAATTTATATCAAGTTTCATTGAATTTTTGTGTAGTAGTTCCTGAGATATAGCTTGAATTGTGAAAATCACTACATAGCAGCGCCACCTGTTAAGCGGTTGACGCCAAAATTTGATAGGCACTAATTTAAATCAAAGTGCATCTACATATAAAATTTTATGCAATTCTGTGCTGTAGTTCCTGAAATACAGTCGCCACAAAATTTTTGTCACACACAGACATGCATTTTCTAAAAATGGTCAAATCGTGTTCTGGACCTCTCAAAATGTGTTAATCCACCGAAAACCGGAAGTCGAAAATTTTTACGAATCTAATACTTTCTTCTGTTGTATATAGAATAAAGTATTAACTTAAAATAAATGCGTAAAAAACCCAAAAAAGCAGTCATAATGTCATCGGGGTACTTATGATTACAGAGTTATATATATTATTTCTATTATGGCGAAGACTTTCGGAAAAAATTTATCAAACCGAACAACTTTATTAAATGAACATAAAATATGTACTATATGTATATATGTATATATATATATATATATAATGCATGCTTCTATTTATATCCGCATTGTTTATATTATGTAGCATTACTAGAAGATAGAAATTTAACTGAAAACCGAACTAGTTTTTAATTGTATTAACCTGTTTCATACATTTAGTTGTAATAAAGTATCACTTCGTTTATTACTATTATTATTATTTCTTTCATTTCTAACATATTTTCTTATTGTGGTTGAGCATTTAAAGTTAAATATCATTAGCAGTTTGCATCTATAACTTTGCAGAAAATCACAATTTGCATAAAGTATTCGCACGATGCTGCGGATGATTTTGCAAATTCGACATGATTACATTCATTTCATTTCATCCAATTTTTATTTTTTCAATAATCTTATTGATTTTGTCTTAATATATATATACATATATCTTTTTACATCTGTTCGTATTTTGGCAATTTTTTGAAATCTTTCTCACATATACAGGGTGAGTTTGACATAATCTGCCAAACGAAAGGAGGTGATAGAACAGCCCATGTTCTATCACCTCTTTCATATATTCGATATTGTTCATATATTCGAACTCCCCATGGGGAGCATAAAACACAATAGAAACCCTGTCCTATCTCTAACCGTTTCCGAGTTATGGTAGATAGAAGAAAAATCTGTTTTTTCCATCCTGTCTGATAAAAACCAAATTTGTGAGCTTTCTGAAACACTTACACGCAAAATAAGCCCATATTTGGAAAGGGCAGAAAAAATCTTATCAGGTGACACCATTTACATCAGGATACCTTAATTTGACGATGAGCTACAAGCGCTAAAACACTGGCGAAGTTTAAAATCGAGATGTCGCCAAATTCTTTAACCGGCAATTCTGCAAACACCGTTCAAGCTACAATCGGTCAAATCTACCAAAAACTTCTCCATTCCACAAGCTTTAGAATGAATCCACAATAAACCATATCGGTGTTCCAGTTCAGGAGAAATTTAGCCTTTTGTTTGCAATACATCATTGAAAACGGCGTTCGTCGAAATTCGGAAAACGAAACGATTGTGAGTAAATGGAACGTATGCAAATTCGTGACTATCTGCATATGGACTCTTAGTGATATGCAGATGTATTCCAACCTTCTTGCGCGCGCATCCCACTGGCGGGTACAAAAGGCGAGTCAATCTGTAACAGCTCATTAGCTCGTCAGCTTCTTTTACGTTTTATGCTGCTTCTTGCTTTAGCATTTTCTGGACTTTTCCTGAGCTCGGCCGATTCTTTTCACGCTGCTGTCACATCTACTTGGTCTCTCTTAGTTTATACTTAGTATGTTTTCCTACATTGGCACGAATTAACCAAGTTGGTTCTTATTCCGTTGCACTTTTTTTCCTCTACCTTTGTAAATTAATATTGAAATTTTATCCCTTTTTGTTTACCCTTCTGACTTTTATTTTCAATTGAAGTCATCCCAGGTGTCAAATTGTCATACTTTCGAACCTGTAAACAGATATGCCTAGTTTTACAAATGAAGAATACGCAGAGATGCATTTTGTGTATGGATTTTGCGATGGTAACTCTCGGAGAGCCGAAGAAGATTACCGTCTACGTTATCCACATCGTCGTGCGCCCAACCGTGCTGTATTTGCCGCAATTCATCGAAGGCTTAGGGAGAGTGGGTCGTTCGTTAGGGTATACGAAAGGGGCCATGGTCGCCGCTCCGCCACCGCTGAGGAGTCCGTACTCGACCGAGTGGAGGAAAATCCAAATATGAGTTCACGCATACTTGCGAGAAAAGGTGGAATCTCCCAAAGTAAAGTGATAAATGTTTTGCGAAAAACCAGTATCATCCATACCATTTCACACCGGTACAAGAATTACACCGCTCAGATTTCCAAAAGCGGGTAACATTCTGCCGCTGGCTTTTGGAGCGAGATATTGAGGAGCACCATTTCCTTAGAACGATACTGTGGACAGAGAAGTCACTTTTCACTCGGGATGGCATGTTAAATTTACATAACTAGCATCACTACGCTCAACAAAATCCATTTGTAACACGAAACTCATCGTTTCAGACGCGATTCAGCTTAAATGTTTGGCGATCGCTTGATAGGTCCACATGTGTTCCAAGGTCATCTGACAAGCAATACATATTTGGAGTTTCTGGAACATCATCTTCCAGGATTACTTGGTGTCATTCCTGTACCCCAACGAGCGGAAATCATTTTTCCAACACGATGGTGCCCCTGCACATTCTACCAATGCCGTTCGGGACTTCTTGACTCACCAGTATCCGCGATGGATTGGTCGTAATGGACCAATTCCTTGGCCACCTAGATCGCCAAATCTCACTCCATTGGTCTTCTATGTTTGGGGTTTCCTGAAGCAAGAAATTTACCGCACAGAAGTTGCCAGTTTGCAAGATTTAAGCAGCCGCCTCGATGATGTAATAATGAAACTGAGGGATGAGCTTTCGCTAAGCGCTACTGTGGTTTCCGTTCGTAAGCGGGCAAGGCAGGTGTGGGGTGACCAATCAGGTGTGGGGTGACCAATTTCAGCAGCGGCACTAAATTTCACACATCCTTTCGAATGCATATGTGCTTTAATCATAAACGTGAGATACGACTTTTTTTTTTTTTTTTTTTTTTTTTTTTTGCATATTCCTTTGTGAAAGACGGGAGAAACGTCATACTTCTGTTGTTTCCATTCCATTGTGTTTGTAAACTTAATACAACTGCTACTTTTTTTGTATGTCTTCTAAAACTTTCTTTTTTGCATCTAAAAAACAACGGGCTGAAGGCGGACATGAAATCGGGAACGACAATGGCACCCCGTGAGTCTCCTTCACGAGAAACGTCGATTTCAGTGATGAATGATTTTCAAACAAAAGGCTAAATTTCTCTTGAACTAGAACACCGATATGGTTTATTGTGAGCTCATTCTAAAGCTTGTGGAATAGAGAAGTTTTTGGTAAATTTAACCGATTGTAGCTTGAACGGTGTTTGCAGAATTGCCGGTTAAAGAATTTGGCGACAACTCGATTTTAAACTTCGCCAGTGTTTTAGCGCTTGTAGCTCATCGTCAAATTACGGTATCCTGATGTAAATGGTGTCACCTGATAGGATTTTTTCTGCTCTTTCCAAATATGTGCTTATTTTGCGTGTAAGTCTTTCAGGAAGTTCACAAATGTGGGTTTTTTTCAGACGGGATGGAAAAAAACAGATTTTTCTTCTATCTACCATAACTCGGAAAAGGTTAGAGATAGGACAGGGTTCCTATTGTGTTTTATGCTCCCCATGGGCTGTTCTATCACCTCCTGTCGTTTGGCAGATTATGTCAAACTCACCCTGTATATTTATTTACATATTATAGAAAAAAAGTTTTGAAAAATATTTTAGGTGGCAAATTTATCATCATTTTCATAATTTTGGCGATATTTGGCGACAAATGTCGATATGCTAGAGTGAATTCTACTTATACAAAATGTATATGCATATTTTCTATACAATATGCATATAGTATATGTGTGTGTGTGTATATATATATATACATATATATATAAATGGAATCTGAATCAAAATACAGTAGTGATTTTCTCAAACTTACTTAAGTAATATTAAACTTCAAACATCTAGGAGTCTAGACTCTAGAGGGTAAATAAAAATGTTATGTTTTCTTCTTTTTTTTTTCTCCTTATTCGGGGAGAATATAATTTTCTACATGCAAGTAATCGTGTTATTTAATTAACAAATCAAATTTTATTTTCTTCGATTTATCCAAAATAAATGTAATTATCTTAATAATTTATTTTAATAAAGTGCCTATCAATATATAATCACACTTGTGACTACACATTTTTTCTTTATATACTATATAAACCTGCGATGCTAAATATGATGATTAGTTTATGTAAAAGAAACTGTACTTTAAAACTCATTACAATTATGTAAGGTGAAGCTAGAAGAGATTATGCACAAAACGGACCAGCGGGAATTGTAATAGTAGAGTGTACAACATCAATAGTGGAGTGCCGACTTGAATGTACATGTTGATTGATTCAAATGTCTAAGATAAAATTAATTTGTCTCGTTTTCAAAAATGATTGCTTGAATTTTCATAACTCTTTCTAAGAATTTCTATTAAATGGTAGCATTACAAAATACTTTTAAATTAAACTATTTCTCATGGACTAGTTTATATATATTATTTGTGGCAGGTGGTTACACGAAAGCTGCACCAGTTACAAAAATAATTGCAACGATTGTGGACAACGACAGTTTAGGTTAGCAAACAAGAAACCATTTAAACTGAAAAGAAACTGCACTAATTTTAAGTTAAACGTACTATCTAGAAATTAAATGTTATTTTTTATGATCTGGTCTTTTTGCTTTCTTCTATATTTAATAGAAGAAAGTATTGCATTCGAAAAAATTTTCGACCTTGGGTTCTTGATGGATTTACACGTTTTGAAAGCTGTAGAACACGATTTGACCATTTTTATAAAATGCCTGTCTGTCTGTGTGTGTGAGTGTGAGACAAAATTTTGTGGCGAATGCATCTCAGGTACTACTGCACAGAATTTCATACAAATTGTTTTGTAGTTACACATTGACATAAATTAGTGCCTATCAACTTTTGGTAAAAATTGTCCAACAGCTTGCGTCGCCATCCCGCTTTTTTTAAATTTTTAACATGGTGGTATAGGACAAAATTTTGTATAAATGTGCATAAAGAAAATTATTTTTCAATAATCATTATCAAATTTAAAAGAACTACTTGTAATAGAGATAGTCAACTGGAAAAAAATTGTGTATGTAGGATCCTCGCCTCCCCAATGGGGGGAAGCCCCTCTCGTGGGGAGTAAATTTTCATGATGGGTTATTTTTCATAAGAGCTCACCAATACCTTTAAAACGAATGGTTGAACCATCGATCTGCGATACTTTAAAATAAAGTTATCAATTTTTTTTTTTCATTTTTTTTTAAATATATATATCGTTATGTTGAGAATAAAATTGACTTTTTTTTTATATTTAGTGTTATATTACTTTTCTAATATGGAAATCGTTTGCATTATCATGGAAGATAATTTTTTTTTTAAATAATAATTTTAATAAATTATTTTTACTGAGTGAATTTGTATAGGAAAATATAGAAGAAAGTCATGTGGTGGTCACAACATACTAGTTTTTTTTTCTTTCTTTCTTTAAAATTTTTTCTTTAAATAAAATTTTTCAATTTTTTCTTAAATTTCTTTTTTTTTTTTTTTTTTTTTTTTTTTTTTCCTGGTTTTTTTTTTTTTTTTTTTTTTTGTAAATTGAAACAGCCATTCCTAATACAAAAATATTTATTTCCAAAAATCTTACAACATTGTCATATAAGTGCAGTTATTTTTGTTAACAATTTAATTGGATTTATATTTAAGCGCAATTTCTCCTACCCTATAAGAAGTGATTGCGCGAAGTATCTCTTTTGGTTTTATTACAGCTGTTACTTTAATGTATAGCATAATAAAGTAATGGAAATACGTAGAATACGGCTGAATTCAAAACAATTCAGCAATAGTTTAGTAAAGTATTAATATTTCGATCTTTTTACTTTTGAATATTACGCAAACTTTCCTAGCTTTGCCTTGTAAAAAAAATTTTCTTTTTTTTTTTTTTTTTTTTTTTTTTTTTTTCAAATCTAGAAACTTTAACGCTATCTTTTTTTTCTTTATGTATTTATAAAACAACTGTAAATCTTTTCTAGCATTATTTTTTATTTCTCTACTGTGAGATTCGGGTCAGTTTTATAATATCAAAAAGAAAATACCCACTGGTCCATAATGTAGGAAACCTGTCAACACTGATTTAGAAGGAGGAAAAAAAACATTAGATCACTTCAGAAAACTTTTTTTTTTTTTTTTTTTTTTTTTTCTCCCTCTCAGCCAGTCCCTGCTTTGAGCTGCGGATTGAAATGGGGTTTTTATCCTGAGGGAATAAGGGCCATCAAATATCAAACTCATTTTACCCATTTTCAGTCTATTGAATATGGGGAGAAGAGAGGCAAGTTAAACTTGTTGCTTTCACAGTAACAGCAATAGAATTTTGCATTCAATTTGCTGTTATTGGATTTTACTGTATAAGGAAAAACACATAAATGAATAACGTTAAAGATTGGACTAAATTCATACACTATAATCAATTATAGCTGAAAAGCACGGAGATATTGGCAACTTAAAACATTCTGCTGTTTAAGTTTTGTAATCAAGAGAAAAATTCCAGTAAAACTGATTCCTAAACCAGCATAATTTATTGAAAATAGTATGGTCAGAAAATTTGAAGTCAGAATATTGGAAACAGTGTTTAGTGAGCTGAGCCAAATTCTCCCGATCTTATTAGGAAAAAAAAAAAAAAAAAAAAAAAAAAAAAAAACCTTGCTTTCAAAGTAATTTTTTTTTCTTTTCTTCCTCTTATTATTTTTTTTTTTTTTTTAATTGTCCATCTGCGCAGCACTAGTGCGACGTAAAACCCAACCATCCATCATCCTTTTTTTTTGTTTTCCAAAAATGCAAAGGAATTGTTTCTTTTATTATTCCTCCCCTGAAAAAGCAATTTAAACACTTGTGAGCGCTTAAGGCAGTATTTCGAAGTAATGTCACAAATTGCAAATTTTTACATTTTTTAATTAATTCGAATGGTTTTCTAGGTTTAAATAAGGTATTTGGTGGAATGTGCGCAAAACGAGGCGGAGCTTTCGATGTTTGTGGGAAAAATCTGTGCTATAATTGGCTATATCCCAACTGTTTCTGGATTACATTAAGACTCCTATAAATTAAATGAAAGAAAATCGTCACCACGACGTCGAATGGCATCACAGAGGCATACTATCAATTGTAGCGTTGTGAATAAGGTTGCGGATGGAGTTACGTGCGAAGATGCGAATTTTAACGGAATTATGATTTTCGGTGAAGTTTTGTTGCTGTAGTTTAGTCAAAAAGTATTTCAAATGAAGTGTATTACAATGGTTATCCAAAGTGACTGTCTAGTATGACCCATTCAAGTAGCAAAACATTCAACGTAAGAAAGTTTTTTTTTTTTTTTTTTTTTTTCTTCTTCTTCTTCTTCTTCTTTTGAGAGAGAGGGAATTTCTTAAGTATACGAAAAGAACCTACGAGTGAGTTTTTTCGCTGAGTTAATTGTAACTTAGAGGTATTTCGAAGTGGAAAAATTTATGTTGTTACTATAGTCAGGTTCATATGTCGCTAGTGATTTTTGGCGAAAACCCGCACCACATATTTCTTCATTGCACATAACATTAATCAGACTCTTAATCTCGTTGGTAACAATGTTTTTCTATACTTAAATTTTAATAAACTATTCTGTTTTAAGATTTCGTCTTTTTTGTTTCAACATATATACACCTTCAGCTGCAAGAATGTCGATACAAGAGGTTGCTGGCAACAACGTAATTCACACACTTAACTCAATATATATATATATATATATATATATATATATATATATATTAGATTTCATTTACATTTTTATTATAAAATTTTAAAATTTTCCATCCTTTTGCTGTTAAAAAAGAAGAGATGAAGAATAATTTCTCAAATGTTCATCGTGATATCAAACCCCGTCCCCTTTTCTCTCTCTCCAGTGGTCATATTTGAAATAAATATTTCAAATATCATCATTTTCATTATTTTTATTTTTATTTTATCTATTATTCATTAAAAAATAAATTTTTAAAAATTTCATTTTTGTTTTTTTATGAGTTAACACTATTTCAGAATCAGTTTTCTTATTTTCAAAATAAGAGTGTAAATAACATAAGTTATCCTTACAATATCAAAATTGTCTTGCATATAAAGATATCCCTACAAAATAAAGATACAAATCTAAAATAAGCATATAAGTTTGTAGTTTGATTTCTTCTGCATATTTTTGCAATTTTGTCGCTTCATTGATTAAGTCTTTTATTTTTATATATATATAATTTGATATTTATATATATATAATATTTATATATAATATTTATATATATTTTTATATATATATAATTTGATATTTTTTATTCTATTATTATTGATATTATTACTTATTTATTTACTTTTAATAATTAATACTGATTTTTTTTTTTTTTCAATCTTTCAACATATTTTTTCATTGTGATCATTCTACCCTGAAAACATAAAACAAAACAAATTCTTGGCTGCATTTTAAAACTTTAAATCTACGTAGATTCATCCACACTTATGTTTTATTTTATTTTTCTCTTCTGAATAAACTTTTAATTTATTTTTACGTTCGACAATCAACCTTAATAACGAATCTCAAATTATTTCGAATATTTAGATCTTAAAGGAAATCCCAACGACATTCTGATTTCCCTTAGCTGAAATCTCCAAGGCAAATACTGTGATTTTCTTCCCACTTTTCAGATAAATTGTCCCCACTAGTCACTTCATAAAAGAATTATGTTACTGTTTTCACATTTTTTTCCCACTATCTCTTGAGGAAAACATTTCCTTTTTTTTTTCTCTTGCAAAATTTTTTTCCAAAGTACGGTTTGGGTGATATGTCCACTTCAAAAGATTTTGAGTTGAAAAGTATTTCTTTTCTTTCAAAAGAATGTGGATTACTTTTTCTTTAAATATCGATTATTTAAGAGATTCTGTTATGTTATGGCTTTAATACTGTTGAGTTGCATAAGCTGTTTTCTAATGGCTCTAATAAAACATTTGACTGCAAGCCAATTACTTTCCTGTAAATAATGTAACTCGGGTGGACTTTAAAATAATTTTATTTCACTAATGACGCAATAAATTTAGCATTTTCGTGAAACAATAAATTTAAATGATGATGTTGAAGACAATTTGAAAAGAAAATTAAAACAAACTGCACTCATTATCAATCTATAATTAAAAACAACTTTAATTAATTAAGATGAATAAAATTTTATTTAAATGTTGTGCTGGATTTTGTGGGGGAGGGGAGGAGGAGGAGAAAAGAAGAAAAAATTTTATACTTGACAAACATAAAATCTCGAATGTTACTCTCTCTCTCTTTTTTTTCCCTTTGAACTCTTTCGTACATTGTATAAAAAAAATCTGCTGTGAAACAACCACACAACTTCCATTACCCACTATTACACGTATTATACGCATTTTTTTTCTTTTTTTTTTTTTTTCTTTTTTTTGAGATTGTGGGATCAAAAGACATAAAACTGACCTAACGAAGTAGAAACCTAAATTTTTTCTGGAAAGAGAAAATTGATACATGTGTGAAGACATATAAAACAAAGTTTACATATAGCGAGTTAAAAAATAAGAAGAAAAAAAATGTTCGGATTATTTTTTGAAACACTATTTTACGAGATCTAAAACTGACCTACCTAAGCAGGATGATTTTCAATGTTCCTGTAATGACCACGTAATACATGAGAAAAGATATTTAAAATGGATTTATGTAACAATTTTGAAGAAAATCGTTAGAGCCTTTTTGTGATACCAACTTTTACCAAAACTTAGCATATTCAATTATTGAGTGGAAAACAATAATTACATACAAAAGGATACTTAAAAGGGAGTTAATATGGCGAGTTTGAAAAAAATCTGTAAAGCCGTTTTAAAGGAACGCACTTGTCAGACCTGAAATTGAGCTATTTATACAGGACGCCTATCAATTTTCCTGAACTAACAAACTATATCATTCGAAAGGACATCTAATAGAGTGTTCATATAGCAACTTTAAAGAAAATCGTTAGAGCCGTTTTTGAGATACGGACTTACGGTCCCACTTCCGGTGTCCCACTTGCGGTTTTCCAATTTTCACCAAAATTTGGAAAATCTGCCTGTACACCAGACCTGTCTCAATTCTGAATTTTCGTCTTTCTATCCTTATTATTTTCGGAGATATGATAGCCAGAAGATTCCGCACATACATTCACACACACTGGCCAATTACCAAAAACTACTTTTTTGGACTGAAGAGACGTTAAAACGTGTAAATCATGTGAAAACTCGATATCGAATTTTTGGACCGAAGAAAAAAAATCTTTGTTTTATCCTATTTAACATTTTTATCAAAGGCATTTCTAAGGCATGGTTCGCAAATGATACAGAATATTTCAGAACTCGTGAAGAAAACAATACGACAAGCCAAGCTTATTAGTATAATATGATAATTCAAAATATATATAATAAGATATGTTTAATACTTTTAAAATATTAAATATTTTTATATACTTTTTAAAAAAAAAGCCTGGGCTGAGAAGTAAATTACACTAGAAAACACCGCAAGACTGTGTTGAACAGTGTAGAAAAAGAACGTTTGCAATTTACTGTGTGAGCTTTTATTTTGGTAAGTGAATACTGATTTAATAGTCTTACTCATTTTATTTCTCTTTCAAGTTTATCTGTTTTCTTCTGTAATTACTAAGTGATAACTAAAAAATTATCTTTTTTCTTTCTTTTTCTTTCCTCTGTCTCCCGCGGTACATAAGTGACTAACTGAGTGACTCTACTGACTTTATTAATTTACTCTACTTCTCTCAATAAATATTCAGAGGAATGGCCGGAGTAATTTTTAGAATAATTACGAAATTGAACTATATACGAACCGAAATTTCGTTCGCAAGACCAAGTAATTCATTGTGAAGAAGCGTGCGCTGCTAGTGATGATGCCATATGTCTGCTACGGAGTAATATAGACTACAATCGGCAGAAAAATTATTCGAGCGCTAGCAATAATTCCTATATAAAAAAGTATACTTAATAATGTTTTGCTAAATAAATCCTTGTCAAATCGTGTTCTTAGTCAGTCTAAGAAAACGATTCGACAAGGAATCTGTTTAACAAAACAGTATTACAAGTTTTTCTTTTTTTCTTTTTAGGAATTATTGCTAGCTCTCGAATAATTTTCCTGCCGACTGTACATTTAAATATTACTCCGTGGTGTCTATCTATGCTGCAGTAAGTTCGTTTATTTGCACACTTTAGTTAGCATAACAATGAATGAGAAAGACGTTCACCCTCATGTTGCGGCAACGTATATACAACGTATATACACATATGCGGCAACGTATATGACTACACGTGTGGGAAATTTTATATTTCCCACACGTGTAGTCATCAAACCAACTGAAATCATTCGAAAACATAAAGCACAGTTTGGGGAGACTGTGTGCGAATGTTAACAAAGATTCTTGCTAAAAAGTAATAACTCACCTCTTAATCGGAAAGGTCTTTGCGGTAGTGTTTCTAAACTTCAAATAATTTTTGCACAGTGACTTTCTTCATGAACTTTGTACAGTTAATGTTTCCAATTATTGTTAGTTTATGAATGGGAATCGCTTGCATATCGGCGACAGACGACATGTGTAGGCTACTGTAAGAAGCGATATGAGATCGGCGATTCAACGACGATTCTGCTTTTGAGACTTTCGGGAACAATTGGCTAGAAATGCACCCTCGGACTTTTTATGAAGATGGCTTTCAAAAACTTATAATGCATCGGGAAAAATGCAAAACGAAATAGAGATATCTTGCCAAAGAATAGTATGTAACATTCATGTTTTTATCTTTAATCAATAAATTAAAAAACACGTAACTTTCGAGTTCTGATTATAATATTTTTTAGTCCCATATCCTCCTTAAATTTTAAAGTGTTCTTAATTCAACTTTTTATTGGTTAATGGTGGAATCAAATATTAAAAGCATATTTGTTTTCTTAGAATCAGAAAAAAAAAATGTATTCATCTACACAAATATTAAATCTTAATTAAATAAAATCCATTGCGATGTATTTATAAGGTGACTAAATATTTACTATCATGAAAAAGATAGTGTAGATCATATGTCTGTAGCATTTACCAGTAGAAAAGTAATTAAAAATTTATTATAATCGTAACTTATCAATCGTATTTTTTAATATTCACTTTTGCAATTCACATTTCGTACCATAAAATTACAAGGCTATGGTATTCAGAACTTTGTAAATTAATGCCATATAATACAAAAACACGAAAAAATTCTTTCAGCGCAGTATAAACAAGAACGAAATGCCATGTGTTTGGCAATTTCACAGTTTATTTGACAATTTTTGAGACCTATAGTTACAATGACTTTTGTCTCGATTGGTCCATATTGTTACAAAAATTCACAGAAACATGTGCACACAATATTTTTTGTAGATATGGGACAGCACAAACATCCATGTCCGCGCCGAGATTCGAACTCGGGGCCTGAGGAACCAGAAGGCAGCGCCCTGCCGACCGAACCACCAGGCCGGCAAATGCCCTTCGGTCGCATAGATTATTGACACTTTCCAACTGTACATTACGTATTCGTTGTATCGTTTAATCTTCAATGTACTTTGGCCAGACAGGCAAATAGCGGATAGACAGAATGACAGAAAGGCATACAGACTAATTGAAATCATAATCACTCTCAAATATTGTTGAAAAAGTGTAAAAAAACTTTTAACGGAAACGAAAATGCAAATCTACATTTATATAGAATTTAAATCTGTTATTAAAATTAAAAGTTCACTTAAAATTATTCAGACAACTTTCACACGCAATATTCCTTGAAACTTATCAATCTTGATCAAAATTTTCCAGCAACAAACTTATATTAACTTCAAAATACAACATTTGGATCTACTAAAATTATCCGTTTTTAAGTTACTCTAAGAGACACAAAGATCAAACGTTAAAAAACTTGACTTCGGTAATCAGGAAGACTCAAAACGTGTAAATATACAAAAAACAAGCGATGAATATTTAGCTTAAAAACCTACATTATTTACTATATCTCTATGAGGAATTCATTTCAATTTCTGAATAGCTTTCCTGGAAATGATAAAATATTATAGTAAAGCACACCCACTAACAACAAAAAACAATGTTTTTGCTTAAATATTTGCAGCCCAGTATATCTTTTGAAAATTATGTACAGACCACATGGTGCGCCTAAATATAGTAATAATACACGGCCTATAGTCATAATACACGGCCCAGGCGGAATTACGCTTCGATCAATTTGCATCTTTGTCGCACTTTTATCTAGTTCTTTTGTGTAGCCCTGTAAACGAACAGTGATTGATTTCCCTACCATATTCTACATGAGACATGTTTTTACGCATATAAAAAAATATTTATTCGTTTCATTTGGAATAGTGCAGTCTATAGATGTTAAACTCTACTTACCTTCAATTTCTGACATAGACGTAATGTATTTGAATTCTCTTGGGTGTCCCTGTACACGAACCATTTGCTTGATCTCAACGAAACTTTTAGTGTAACATATCATACACATTTAGAATACCAAGTTTGAACTTTTTACTATAATTTGTTTTTGAAATATGCTGATAACAGACATACAGACACACACACAGGCCAACCGCTAAAAATACGATTTTTGGATTCAGGGGACGTCAAAACGTGTAAATATAACAAAAATTCACTTTTGAAAATTCGACCCAAAAACAATACTTTCTCTATCTTATGAGTAAGAGAAAGTAATAACTACATTAAAACCACTATTATAAGTCTAGAGAACTAAATATACTATTATTTCAAAAGCAAATCATTTTATACTGTGCAAACTTTTAATTTAATTTCGCTCAAAATGTGCATTAAATACTAAATCAAAATAAAATTCGAATCCAATAAATAACATCGTCTGACAATAATGGTTTTTAGAAAATTTCAGTGGCAACAGCTGGATGATTCTCTTATGCGAATACTTATTTTAAGAATTCCGTTATTATATATGGTAGTTGATGGTTTATTGTCACAGCGGCAGAAGTTACGATTTTTCTTTAAGAGCCATAAGTAGGAAAGGATGTTTTTTCTCCTTGAAAGGAAGAAGATGCTATTTATCAGCCAGTTTATTTTCCGGCCTGTTTCAAAATAATGCAAAATATAGCTCAACCATGAAACATTCTTTGTTTTTCATTCACGATTCTGTAAAAAAAAAAGAATATCTTGGATATTATATTGCACAACTGAAGTACCACATGCTAACGTATTTTTTAGAAATATTTCAAAATTAAAAAATTAAATGAATAAACGACAAAAATAAATTATATTAGCTTAATTAAGTCAGTGAAATGAGAGCATATTTCTTTAATAAATTGACATTATAAAAAAAATTCTTTAATAAAATATCATCGAAGAAAACAGTTCAGATATTAAGAATCTCTAATTTTTTCTTGTTCTTGCGCTCAAAGTAAAATTTGTTGAACCAACAAAAATTTGGTTTACACAACAAAAATTTATGTTTAAATATGTTCCAATAGAAATTTAGGTTAGATTAACAAAACATTGCTCTTAACATTATATCTTGTGTTCATCAAAATACATTCTTTAATTTTAATCGAATTCTTTATCTGGGTGGATCAAAATAGTTTCAACACCCAAAAATAAATATTTTTAACCTAAAAAAGTACCCGACGAAGTGTTTTTAAATTTCGTATGCGTAAAGTACGTAAAGTCGACAGTAAAACGCGCTTTTTAATGAAAATTCAGGCACCAGGTTGAGTGAAGAGACAAACAATAAATCGAAAAAGAATAAAGGATTTGTATCATAAAAAATATTCAAAATTTTAGGGGAGGGTGGGGTTTTTATTTTCATGTTTTTTCCCAAAAAAATAGCAGGAAAATTCGGAAAAGACAAAAGGGTTTGTCCAAAAATTTAGAAAAAGAATGATTTATTTTTCTTCTTATATATAAAAGAAAAAGAAAAAATTTATATAAATAAATCACGATTAAAAATAAATAAATAAATATATTTATTTATTTATAATCGTGATTTATTTATACAATCTGTATAGTTGTTTCAGAATCCAAATTATAAAACAAACTTGCAGAAAGTATTCATAGTTTATATCATCAAATAATTCTTCTTCATGAATATTTTAAATAAAATAAAAATAAAATGCTTACCATTTAAAAATATTTATCCATAAACATGTGGTAGAAATTCTACCAGTATTTTCTATCTTGTACTAAACACGCTGAAATTTTCTTTCTTCAATCTTTTCTTCTTTCTTTCTTTTTTATTGTAAATTTCTAAAGAGTGTTCAAAGTTAATATTTAGTAATAATTTTTTAATATTTTATATCTTATCAGTGCAACTATTTTCTGTAATGCATAACCTTCCAGAATCCACATTTAAACCCTTTATCTACGGTCGACACTAAGTATCATTACATTTAAAAAGCGTAAAAAATCAAATTTGTGGAATAAATGTGAAAGGTATTCATTAAAATAGAAAGTATATATAACTCACTTTAATCTCACCATACAGCTCTAGATACTACATGTAGTCGTTTTATAGAAAGGATTTTATAGAGCTCGGTTTCTGTTTATGCCGCGCATTTTTCACGATATTCACGGCTGTTATAATTAATTCCTATAATAACTCAAGAATCTACCATCATTCTTAGAAAACATGCAAGAAACATAAAATCGAAATACATTTTTATTCTTATTTTAAGGTCCTAACATCTTTTTTTACTTATATGTACCAATGGTGCACCAAAGTAACACTTCAGTAAACCCTCATTAAATGCTATGATGAGGTGATATGCATAATTTTGTTTGTATGTACTTTTAAAATTGTTCTTAAGTAACTAAAAAAATATGCTTCAAATACATTTTTTGCCTGTTTCATAATGCGGCAGATAAAAGGTTTAAACTATAAATTTGTAGAAGGCGTTCACAGTTACCAAACAATTCCTTAATGACGCATGATATATGAATATAAAAAAAGAAAAGTACTCAACATTTACAAATTCATATAATCCCATGATAAATAATTACAAGATAAAAAGAACTTTTTATATACCATGTTTTTAAATTTTCTGTTGAATCATATAAACGCTACCGAAAACAGCGGGAACCCTGAACATTTGGCTAAAAGTTAAAAAAAAAAAAAAAAAAAAAATCATTGCTATCGTGTTTTGAGCTATCATAAAAGTTTCAAATGGCTGGCTTGCCGGGAAGTTAGTTAAAAACCGATTGCAAGCTTTGTACTGACGCTGCCGAAGACAGCAGGGTCCCGAATCAGTTGGTTAAAATTATTTTTAAAATGCATTTTCACCGTGTTTTGAACTATTCTGAAAGTTTCAAATGTCTAACTGGTCGGGAAGTTAGTTAAATAAATTTTCTGTTGAATCATATAAAAGCTGCCGAAAGCAGTAGGGACCTGAAACAGTTGACTAAAAGTATTTAAAAAATGCATTGTCACCGTGTTCTGAGCTATCCTGAAAGTTTTAAATTTCTAGTTAGTCGGGAAATTAGTGAAAAATCGATTGCAAGCTTTGCACTGGTAACGCTGCTGAAGACAGCAGGAACCCGAAACATTTGGCTAAAAGTATTTAAAAAATGCATTTTCACCGTGTTCTGAACTATTCTGAATGTTTCAAATGTCCAGCTAGTCGGAAAGTTAGTTAAATAAATTTTCTGTAGAATCATATAAACGCTGCCAAAGGCAGTAGAGATCTGAAACAATTGACTGAAAGTACTAAAAAAATGTATTATCACCGTGTTCTGAGCTGTCCTGAAAGTTTCAAATGGCTAGCTAGTCGGGAAGTTAGTTTAAAAAAAAAGATTTGTACTGGACAAACAAACAAACAAGAATCGAAGTTAATAAAAGCATGGTAAAATCATATTATGGCTAAGTTCATTTCTTTCTATCTTGAGCTAAACAAGTTAAATTTTCTTTTCATTTCATTTTTCATTCAATATTTTATTTTTCGGGAGATAAATCTAAAGAAAGAACTCATAGTTATTATTAACAAAGAGTTTTATTTCGTAATGTATGTATATATATATATATATATACATATATATATATATATATATGATGTTAAATATATATATATATATATATATATATTTAACATCAAGAATAGTAAGTACCTAGCATTTGAAAAATTGTATAACTCTAGGATATGATCAAATACATTGCTATGCTAGTTCATGTTTTTTTCTGTATCGTGGTAAACTGGCTTAATTTTTCCCCTTATCTTCTTTTTCATGAAAAAATAATCTTAAACGGGACACCTAGAGGGAAAAAAAATTAATATATATCTCTATTAGCATCTTTTCAATAGCTTGGAGTCTTTCCCAGCCGAGTCACCCATCCTCTCCCCGCTGTCGTGGGGAATTCAGAACTCATCTTCCGCCCATTGAATCTAATAGTGAGTTGCAGGGACAGAAAATCTCTCACCCTCTCCATCAAAGAAGAGGAGGTGATGCTGTCTCTAACATTCTCTTTTAACGTTGTTAAGCTTTCCCCCAAACATTTGAAAAGTCATGTAGACGTATCTAATGACATTGCGTTTAAAACTAGATACTCTCTTTCAATACAAGAAAATTACTTTTTTCAAGATACGTGTTTGAGTATTTTAATGAAATTAATAGTTAAATAAAACCACATCCATTTACAATACTGTTTAATTCAAAGAAAAAATCAATAAAAGTTAACAAATATCATTTTTGGTTATGTAATTTGATATTTTTCTGATTCCTTTCGGCGATGAAATTTGAAAATATGATGGATGAAAATAATGTCTTTTACTCGTATACACTTGATCAAAAGGGAAGAGAAATTAAGAAGTGTATGGATAACATTTTGAGTGCATTAAAATATGCTTAAAAAGAGATATTAAAGAGAAGATTATTTAAAACAAATATTATTATTATTATTATTATTCCTTTGCATGTTGCAATATAATTCTTTGATATTTGTGCTTGTTGCGTTCCAAGAAAAGAGCTTTCGGTTCTCAAATCCATGGTTATGGAAGTTATTCTTACTATTTATTAGAACAAAAAAAGTTGGGTTTCACGAATTTTTTATTGAATTAGCAGAATATTTTTACTTATATTATTCACTTTTATAAATTATTATTAAATATATAAAGGTACAGTTATCATGTATGTGTAAATTTAATGCTGCGTTGGAAGAAGGTCAATATATGTATAACTAGTATTATTTTTAAATGTAAATTTATATATTGAATACATAAGCAAATAACTTAAATTTTTCAGAATTTTTTTCGGCTAAAGGATAAAAGAAATTGAAACCTTTTGAAGATTATTTACACTCAGTTTAAGTTATCTTCGTTTAACCTTAATATAAAACGAGTACATGAATATGTTAGTTAAATGACATTTCATCAATAAAAAAATACTTTTAAAAATCTTTTTCAATCCTAATAAAAAGTAATATTTTTTTATTTATTTTTATTTATTTTTATATATATATATATATATTTTTTTTTTTTTTTTTTTTTTTTTAAGAAACATAATATATTACTTTACACCAAATTCGTTAAAATTATTGATACTGCATCATAACTCGATTCTGTAACATATGGAATTGAAATGGTTTTCTTTATCTGCATATTCCGCTAAACTGCAATTAAGTAAAAAAGCGTTTGGTCAGAATTTTACTAGCATTCAAGTAATATAATGCATTCATGCATTCTCAATTCGCTATTTCAATTATATTTATTAGATGTTTTATTGACATTTAAGCAAAATATAAAAAAACTATAATTTATTTCTTATTTTTAATGACTTAGTTTTCTGTTATTTCGTTAGAAAAAACTTAAATACATTAGTAAATATTTGTAAATTGATTTATATTACTTTCTTCATTATTTAAAATGTAAATCATAAAATGTTTCATTTAAAAGGATTTTTCTATCTTTTACAGACAGTTTTAATCCCCGTGGGAATTTTGTCGCTTCGAGGAATATTATGAATATTTTAAAAGATGATGATTAAACATCATGTGAAATATCTCTGCATAACGTTGAAAGCATGTAAGGACAAAAGGAAGAAACCTTTATGCATTAGTGATTACAAAGTAAGAATACTATAATAACAAACATTGGATTATACGTTTTAATAAAATATGTATGTATTTTTCAATTAAATTATTTATGAGATTTATAACAAAGCTTTTATAATTTTATTATGAATATTTTAAAAATTGTAGTTAGAAGTATCCTTTTATGTTTAAAGAAATTTAGTATTTTATAATATTTTTAAGAATTTTAAATGTTGTCTTTGATCTTTTACAGGATATTCTTCATCGACATCAAGAAATTTAAAGAAGAAATTCTACATCATTAAAAAATTACTTTGCCAATAAATATAAAAATTTTATTTTAAATTCTCCCAAAGAATTTGACATTATATCGAAAAATGTCTGTTTTGTTACTTTTATGATGTTTAAGTTATCAGTGTTTAAGTTACTAAAAGAACAAGATATTTTCGTGTATAATGGATAATAAATTCGTCCTTTTAGCACTAAATTAATTATTTATATGAAATGTTGTTGAAAAAAGTTATCATAAACGTTATTATTTAAATAACAGTCAATAAATTCTGGCTGGTTAAACAAACCGTATAGCATTTTCGTTTTTCGTCTAACTATTATCAATTCTCGAATGTGAACGCTGTACTTATACTATCCTAAAGATGTGGTAATAATATAATTTAAGAAGTCTTCTAAAGTCTACATATAGTTATTTATGTAGGCAAGTATATCTAAAAAACATGTAAGTCGTTCAAATAAAATTTTCGTGTCCCCTTTTACCAGCAATATCTTTTCTTCTGATGAGTGGTCATCAGACATAAAACAAGCATCTGATAGTACAAATAGTAAAGGTTATAGTCACCCTTAGTCCCTCACCCTATAACTAAACCTAAAAACTAACCACATAACGTACCTTAATTTGCACCCCTAAAGTTAGTTTCCTCATTTCTCTATTTCTCACCCTAATTTGCACACGGCAACTTTCCTAGAACATTAGAAGATCCTTATACACTTCGACTTCTTAAACACTTCGCACTTTTTTTGCACTTAAAGAGCACGTTCGTGCACGGCACTGACTGGAAACAGTCAAACATTGATTATTTTTTCTGTGGTACATTGACTATCCTCTGGTCACATTGGCTATCCTAAGTCATTTCAGTAATCCTCCCGTCACCGTCATGCAGAACTTAATGCGAAAGCAGTGTTCTAAGGGGGAGCTCCCAGTGGGAGAAAAAATGGAGCTTAGAGAAATGCAGGGCCGTCTAATCATCAATAACGGTGACGTGAACCTTGGCTATGGATCAACCAACATTGCATTCGACATGGGAGATGTCAGCCCTCAAACCACCATGACAATGGACATGGTATCGACGGAAGACAAATCCGAATTCAAGCCAGAGAGCGACGATACGAGGGAATCTTGGGACAGCAAACTTCAGTTTATGCTTGCTACAATTGGATATGCTGTAGGACTTGGAAATGTGTGGAGATTCCCCTATTTAGCTCAAAAGAATGGTGGAGGTATGGCACTGTCTTTTACATAATCATTCAATTTAAGTCACGAATCACTTAATAGCTTTACTCCTTATATATATATATATATATATATAAAGATATATATATATATATATATATATATATATATAAAGAGGGGGAGGAGAGACCACAGATTATATAGTATAAAATATTTTCTTTTTTTATCGCCATCTGAGTGATTCCAAAATATACATTTATGAAATCTTTCATTGTTACTTCCATGCCCTAAAACAGATAAATTTACAATAAATTTTGAGATTCATTTAAATTTTTTAAAATAACAAGAGGCATTAGAAAAGAGAAAGTAAGTACAGTCGGCAGCAAAAGTATGCGAGCACTAGCAAAAATTCCTATATAAAAAAAGTACACTTAATGCAGTTTTGTTAAATAAATCCTTGTCGAATCCTGTTTTTAGTCAGTCTAAGAACAAGATTCGACAACGATTTATTTAACAAAACATTATTATGTCTATTTTTTTTTTTTTTATATAGGAATTTTTGCTAGTGCTCGGATACTTTTGCTGCCGACTGTAAGGTGCCAGAAAAAAAAATTAGATCTATTAACAATATTCCAGAATAAATTTTGTAAAATAAGCAAAGTATGCGTAAATACATTTGAATGCCGAAAAAATATATAAACAAAAGAAACAGGCATATTTTCTTCGAAAATTATTTCTATACAGTCATTCAGTATACTAATTCTTACTAATTCTCCGATGCACTTTTCAAAGAAAACAGTCAATCAAGATTTTTAAATTCTATTTAAAATTAATTTCACATATGATTTTTAAAAAAAAATGTCAGTTTATATGTTCGATGGTATGTTCGTTTCACTAATTGATTTTTCAAAAGAAAAAAAAAATAATAATAATAATAATAATAATAATAAGAGTAAAAGGAAGATTTTTCGCTTCTTTTTTTTTTTAATTCAGTTATATCAACATAATGTAGTGTATTCTCTGTTTAAATATACAGTCTGTAACAAAAGTCTCCGAACACTAGGAAAAATTCCTATATAAAAAAGGTAGAGTAATACTGTTTTGTTAAATAAATCCTTATCGAATCCTGTTGTTAGTCAGTGTAAGAACATGATTCGATAAGGATTTCTTTAACAAAACCGTATAAAGTACACTTTTTTTACATAGGAATTTTTGCTAGTGTTCGGACACTTTTGTTACCGACTGTAAATAAAGGAAGAAGTAAGTAAATAAAAATTGTTGATTTTAAAGAAAACGCTATCTCTCTATAGCTAAAAGAAAAATAATCTTTAAGAGCTTTTCCTTTTTAACAATGCAACACTGTATTTCACGGCTTTTTTTATGCAAAGAGTTATTTTCTATTAAATCGATATTTCTCTTTTTGAAAGGATTTGGACTGATTTTCCTGCATAGATTTGAAAAACATTAGCTGATATTGTAATATGAATGGTTATCTAAAAACAGATGAATGAAACTTTTGGGTTAAACAAAATTAGCTTTGAAAGAATCGCATTAAGAAGATAGTTTAAAAAAAAAATATTTTTATTAATAAAATATCATAAACTGCTCATAAAAAAAAAAAGAGAGAAAAACTTAACAATAAAATTCAAACTGCTTTAGTGCATTCTTTAATAATGTCTCACTATTTTTATTTCCTTCGAATTAAAAAACTTCTATATTTTTCAGGAGCTTTTCTCATCCCTTACTTCATCATGTTGGCAATCGAAGGTATTCCATGCTTCTACATGGAACTCGCAGTTGGACAACGCTTGCGCAAAGGTGCCATAGGTGCTTGGAATTTCGTCAGCCCTTATATGGGAGGCATTGGTATAACCAGCGCAGTGGTTTCCTTCAATGTGGCACTCTATTACAATACTATTATTGGCTGGTGCCTGTACTATTTTTTCCAGAGCTTCCAGAGTCCTTTACCCTGGGCAGCTTGCCCGAAGGAGGAAGGACCAAACAACACTTATATTATAGTGCCAGAATGTGAGGTATCATTTACTTTGTAATTTTTTTCTTCTTATATCACAGCAAAATATTAAATTTTTTCTCTCCGAAAATATAATTTATGCTACTTTTAGAAACTAATATTAAAAATTGGAAGAATAATTAAAAAAGAATTAATCTATCAATTAAATAATCTTATTTGTATCTAGCATTAATTTTGAGAGAATGAGTCACGGTAATCATAAGATTATTAAAATATTTTTCTCGTATAAAATTTTAAATCCAGTCGTACAAGCAGGACAATATTGATAAAATTGAGTTACTTGCTTTATAAATTAGGACTACCAAGTTGAGGCTCAGAGCCGATAACGAGGATTAAGATTTGTTTAAGAAAATATTACAGTAAAGAAAAGTTTAAATTATGAAGTATGGTTCCACACAGCGAATTCCTTTGTATATATGTATATTTATAATGTAAATATGTAGTAAAAATATTTTTTTTTTTCAGTAAATTGAAATTAAAATCAATTATAAATTTAATTATAATTTTGAAAAGTAATTTAAAATTCATAATAAGGAGAACTACTTAAAACACTAATAAAAATTAAATAACACAAATGCCTACTTTAAAGTTTCTTCATCAGTACTTTCGGTTCCGACCTTCTTCAAGCGTATATCAGTGACCGCTAGCTTGCTTCTGTTGTTTGAGTAGATTGATCCAACACGTTCCACGAGTTCAGATGCTTTTTGCTGATTGTACGTGCGAATAATTGGCCACGATGTCGATTATTTCCCGCAGAGCTGCGTAATTGTGATTATTATAATTTGACAACTTGCGAATTTCGTTGAAATTAATGTTAATTCCGTCTCATAGTTAATAAAAAAGAAAGCCCAACTTATTCATTAGAAATCTATATGAAAAATATTTAACGTGAAATACCCCCTCCCCCTTCAAATAGCAGCTTAAACTCTACAGAAGATTTCATCCGAAAGCTCAAAGTTATTAAACTAACCCAAAAAGATAAATTAATAAGTTTTAATGTCACGAATCTTTTCCCGTCCATAGACATTACGGAATTACATTAATTAATAAATGATAAAATTAAAGGTAAATATACTGATACAGATGTTAGTAGAACTTTAGTCGCTGCTAATAATCTCATCTTAAAGGAAAGCTATTTCAAATTTAACAATAAATTTTACAAACAAATTAAAGGCGTCCCTATGGGATCGCCCATATCCGGTTTCGTAGCTGATTTTAAATTAAGGTTAGTTGAAAATACCATCAAGAAACTTTTTTCTAATGACATCAAAATCTGACTCAGGTACGTGGATGACGTTTTCGCCGTTGTAAATAAAGACTGTGATGTTGAAACTTTACTTAAAAACATTAACAAAATAGATCAAAATATTCATTTCACCTACGAAACAGAAAAAGATAATATACTTAATTTTTAGATGTCACGAGATAATTAGAAAAACGGATAATGAATTTGAAAACACTATTTGTAGAAAACCTAACAATAGTAATGAAATTATACACCGAAAAAGTAAAACCCCCTGCAGTTATAAAATGAGTGCCCTTAGATCATATATAAATAGAGCTTTAATTGTTTGTTCAAACGAGAACCTATTAAAGGAAAAACTAAATAAAATTTATAAAATTGCAATAAAAGCCGGCTGTACAAGAAAACTTATAAATGAAATGTATAAAAATATAATCAAAAGCTTAAACCACATTAATGACGCGAAAAAAATATTCGAAATAAATACACAACATCAATCCCCCATAATAAAAAGACTTTAGTCAAAATAAAAAGTGAAGCTGCAAAAATCAACATAAATATTCCCATAAAACCAAACAATAACATTTTTCAAAGAATAAGAAATGATAAAAATAAAATTGACCCATTACAAACAAAAGGAATTAACCAAATCAGTTATAAAACCGAAAATAACGAAACGGGTTTCTGTATTTTATGACTAAAAAAAAATTACTAATAGAATCAAGGAACATCAAAACGATGTTAAGTTCAATAGAATTACAACAGCCCTAACTAAAATTAACCACGAAAGCCCGATTAATATTAATTTCAACAACAAAAAAAGAAAAGAAAAAAAAGCAAGTTATCAAATTACAATAACCACAATTACGCGGCTCTACGGGAAATAATCGAAATCGTGGCCAATGAGCGCAAGTACAATCAGCAAGAAGAATCTCAACTCGTCCAACGAAGTTGGATCAATCTACTCAAACAACAGAAGCAAGCTAGCGATCAGCGATGTACGTCTGAAGAAGCTCCAGCCGCCACCGGAACCGAAAGTACTGATGGAGTACCTCTAAAGTAGACATCTGAGTTATTTAATTTTTATTAATGTAATTTAAAATGTTTATAATATTTTTGAAGCAGAATGTGCGCAAGCATACAGACGCAAAGCACATTTTCCTCAAAATATTACTATGCATGAAAAAAAAAAAAAAAAAAAAAAAAAGTAAAGTAAAATACAAAAATAAAATTAAATGCACTTTTTAAATAAAATTAATCTTTTCTTATCTTTAATCTGCTACTTCAAACAATAAAAAAAGTCTTGACTCTGTTCTTAAATTCGTAGCTTAACACGTGCTTTAGCCAGAAAGCAAAAGAATTAATTCTGGCAAAATAAGTACTTCTTTCTTTTTTTGCTTTTAAAATATATATGCATTATATTTTAACAATTGAAAAATATCCTTTTTTAAGAAATATAGCAAATAATGATAAAGTAAATAACAGAATGGGTAGTAATAATCAAAGCGAAGGTGTCTGAAGTCCGATTATTGGAAGCCTAATACAGTTATTAGTGTCAAATTAAGTTGGCATATAACTATTTCATCAGACTACTGGAACTTGTTTCCGATAATATATATATATATATAGTTTCAAAAGAAAAAAAAACCACTACATATCATATCAATCAGTATATTTATAAACAAAACGAAAGTACAGAAAACCAGTCACCTGAAATCATAGGATTCATCGATATAAAGTGATTAAGGAGTGTTAAATTATTATATTGCATAATGGAAATCATGGTATATTTTATGCATATTTTTTCTTTATAAGAGACTATGCGCTTTTTCCATAAAGTTTTGACATCAAAATAATGGCAGTGCTTCTTCAGTTGCACTATATGGCAGATATGAATTTCTAAGAATAATTTTATATTTCGAAAATATCAGATTATTGCAGGATTATTTTAGGATTGTAGGAGATTATTTTACTACCGTTTTTATCATTGGGTGTTATTTCATCACCACCAAGATCATTGATATTCTCTGTTAATTGTTAATAGCATGTGAATAGTGCTCGATTCCTTGATTCCTTATCTTCAGAAGCGTCAGTATCTGAACTCTACAATGTTTATGCGGGATTAAGTATCTCCCCATGTCTCCCCATGAAACAAGTCTTACCTCAGCATTTTCAACTAAGGCCGAATAATCAAAAAAGTATTCGGTACAAGATACCCAGTTAGATCTTTTACCTTTTTTTTTTTTTTTTTTTTTTGCGGGGTTTGTGCGAAAAGTGTGACATACCAAAGACTCAAGGTAGTTTATCAGCTCTGAAATATCAAAATCGCTTCACATGCAACAAATTAGAAGAGATTTGTTACAGTATCTAGTGGAATGTGCCGCGTTTAATAGCATAACTTAAAATTTACTTTACTTTTACTTTACTATTTATTTTTTAAAATTTACTTTCCTTTTTACTAAAAACTTTTGCAGGGTTCAATTTATTGAACCCTACTAATAACTAAGTATGAATGATTAAAATTCCGATTTAAACCAAATCAGGCTTAAATTAAAGAGCTTGGTCGAAAACGTAGAATAGCGTTCAAATTTGCTGCAACAACTCCCCAGGGGGCAAGAAATGACCCTTAAACTTTTAGATGCTTTTTATCAAAATCGAAAAAAGAAGACTGTAGCTCGCAGAAGCGTGGTGCTGTTGCAAGGTCTTGGATTCGTGTTACGTGGTTCCTGCGTTCGATCCTCGACGGAGCACTTACCTTTTTTTTTTTTTTTCTTTCCCAAATATGCATATACAGATATATTATATGCATACTCTTTTGTAATAAAATAAAGGAAAAAAATTAAGGAAGATAATTATTAAATTTAATTAAAAAATATATTTAGATGTTTAATTAAATTATTAAAACATTTTTTTTTTTTAAACTGAAAAAAAAAAAATTTAATTTTTCTTTGTAATTTATATATGACGAGTTTAAGAGAAAATAAATTTTATTTACACATTTTTTTTCTTTCCTAAAGTTTCAGTTTATTTTTTTATCAATATTTTACGTCAAAGCCGCTAGTATCAAATGATGATCGTCTGCTTTTAATTTTGTTATTCTTCGTACATAAAAATGAATAGTATTTCTATCCGCGTTTGTAATGATCGATAGATGACGCTTTCTCAACTGCAGTTGTTAGCAAATATAATAGCCACGTGTATTTAGCCACGTGTTCTTTCTTGTTGTTCTATCATTGTTTCAGCGTGAAAGCTATCAGTGGTGTGATAATTTCACCTTAGCCCACCAGAGGGCGAGCATTTCATTACAATCGCGGATTAAATTATTAAAACATTTTATTTCAAGCGAAAAAATGCTTTTAATTTTTCTTTCTAAATTAAATAAATGAATAATTCAAAGAAAAATATTACCTTTATTTATTTATTTATTTATTTATTTTTGCTTAAAGCGCCTCCAAAAGCTGATCGTCTGCTTTTAATTTAATTATTTTTCATGCGGAAAAAGTATATATATATTTTCCGTAAAGAGATAATTTTACCCTATATTCCTTAATAATATCTTTGTATAGGGTATATTTACTTTTAATTTCATAATTAAATTTCATAATTATTTTCTCTAAAATTATTCATTTATTCTAATATTTTGTTTTGTTTCATTTATATATATTAATAATAAAAAAAAAATTTAAAAAAAAGAAAATACGAGCTATCGTCTGGGTTCGATCTCACGACCTTTCGCACTGGAATTGAATACTCAAACCACTGTCCCACACCGTCTTGCTAACAGAGTCTCTTTCGTAGGTTTTTACAGAAACAATTTAAACTTTTAGGGTCGTTTTCTCGCTCCATGGGGGGTTGTTGCAGCAAATTTGTACGCTACCGTATGTTTTCGACCATGCTCTTTAATTTGAGCTCGGTTTTGTTTAAATCGGAATTTTACTCATTCATACTTCCCTTGTGAGTCTGAATATAACTTTTATCAAATACGTATATCTATTTTCTTAATTATCCAAATATCATGAGGAATGACGCGTCAATTTTCTACTTTATTTTTTTTAGTGCACACTTTGGGAACTAAATGCTTCATTATCAAAAAGAAATTTCGGTATTTTAAAACGTATGCCAATTAAATGTGATGATATTAGTCGCAAAAGGTTCATTATGGGATTCCAAACACATCATCTTAAATTATAACTATCCTATATATATATATGTATATATATATAGAGCTGCCAACCTAATACGGAGGATTGTTAGTAACGCCCCTTTTCCACGCAAGTCAATTTTTATGGTATGTTTCTTCTTAATTCATCGTAAATACATCTGAAGAGAATTTCTCTAAAAATTAAGTGGTGTGGAAAAAGGAGCGGTACTAACAATCCTCCGGATTTGGTTGGCAGCTCTGTAATATATATATTTAATCTTTATACAGCATGATATTTCTCAGTTGAAAGTTCAAAAATTTTCACTTATTAAGACTTATTAAATTATTTCCTATTAATTAAGAGAATTAATATACTTACAAGGAACACTCACGAATTGCAACACACCGATCTTAACCAAACTTTGCAGGTAGTAAAAGGAGATGAATATATACACGTCTACTAATTTATATTGGCTAACGTTACTTCACAAAAGAGGTATTGGTGTTTGGAATTCGATCTATTTTTTTCCAATATTGTAACGTCATTCGATCTTTTTATTTGACTTTTCTATATTTTTTCTACCAAGCACGTGCTGTTGATTTCTTTATTTAAATTGTATTTATAAAACATATGCACGCGGATATATGCTCTATAAAAAAATAAAAAAGAAAGAAAGAAAAGAAAAAGAAAAAAGAAAAAAGTCGCACCAAGAAGGAGTAATGCAAACTGGACACAAATTGATATACATACAGGTT